>BLFK01000049.1:1058042-1077505 GCA_014634185.1 Astreopora myriophthalma | reverse complement strand
GGGGCTCGCAAGAGAGAGAGAGGTTTAACACGGGACTTGTTGTATCCCTTTATTCTCATGCCTTTGAGAAATTCCCTCACCTGATGCTCTCTATCATTCATTACTGGTCTAGTTCCTTAGAAATCGCCAAATACTTTTTTAAAACTCGTTTTTCTGTAGGTTTGTTTGCTCTGTATCTTAAGTAGGGAGGAAGGGAGGGAGGGTACGACTCGACTGCTTTCTACCCATAAGCCTGCTTGATCGCTGACCACTCAAATGTATGATTTTTCTCAGGTGGCAGGGTATGCTTGTCAATTGGGGTTCTCTCCGGATGGAAGGTGAGGTTCTTATTCTGTATGTTTCCTCTGAGTAAGATAGCTTGTTCTTCTCTGTATTTTGCTCTGACTTGTTTTTTCTGTCAATTGACACTGTTTTGCCTTGCTTCATTGTCATAGTTACCTTATTTCTGGAGATGCAGATGGGAAGTTGTGCATCTGGGACTGGAAATCCACCAAACTGTACAGGTAGATTATCTCGCAAACTTTCTACTGGCAAGGGTCCACATCTCAATCAACTTTATTTTTGCTTCTCTATCAACCTTTCTTCTCTCATTCCCCTTTACTGTTTTCCCTGTGCAGCAAGTTCAAAGCGCACGACGCGGTGTGCATCAGCTGCCTGTGGCATCCTCACGAGACATCCAAGGTGGTGACATGCGGCTGGGACGGGCTGATCAAGTACTGGGACTGAAAATGTGTGGGAATGTCATCAACTGTCACAGTGGCAGTTTGGCGAGTGCTGCTGAACGCTGCTCAAAAATCACAATCTGATTGACTGCTTTTTCTCCAAAATGATTGCGTTGTCTTCAACTTACAAGAATGCCGGCATTTTTGTTCCTTTTAGTGTACTGACGAAAAAGCAATAAAAGCCTCTAATCACTGGTACATGCCGTTTCAGTTTTGGTGCGAGAACTATCTTCGGATGAGCTATGAAAATATTAAATTATTCCAAATCCTAATGGGAACTTCATTGTGCATTTAGATAATCATGAACGTTTTGAGCTTAACTACGTTTTTAACTAGAGTTAACGGCACAATCTGATGACTGCCTCGCGTGTTAAGTTCAAGTTCCTGTCAGTCTGCATTTACCTGTGTACTTCGGTCTGCGTCGACCATTGTTCAATCATAACTATGGTGCAATTTAATTTTGTCGATAAAGCAAAGTGTCGAATGAGAAAAAACAATTTCTAAGTTGGACAACTGCAAATGAGCAACAATTTGACCTGAAGATGTGCTGACTTCTTACACTTTAGAAGTAAGAATTGTAGAAACGGAAAAGTTCATTTCTGTAGTATGTATGCCGACAAGATAGATTCAAGTAACCGCTAGAATCTAGAGGCTTACACTGTGTATTTATCAATAAAATTTGACGGAAACTTCATCCAGGTGCAACTTTAGTTCTAGTCATTACCGGCGAATCGACTTTTAGTTTGAGAATAAATGATTTATTCTCAAAATACTGAGTTCTCAACTGGTCGTTTGTCAGGGTTGCTATATTTAACAATTATTCGCCGAAGGCGAAGTGAATATTGGTGAATATTTACCGAGACGTAGTCGAGGTAAATATTCCCCAATATTCACTGAGCCTGAGGCGAATAATTGTTTTAGTATAATTTTCATCGGTGAATATAAGAAAGTGCAAAACAAGGTGCTAAAACACCATAAAAAGGCACGAAAAGTTCTTGCATAGCTTAGCAGCCGCGCCTCCAAAATGTTATATTCACCGGGTAGCGCGGTGAATATAACACCGAATTCTTATCTTCACCGCTGAAAATTATGCTAAATTTTGTTATTCCCATCAAGCTTTGAAGCTAAATCGCGTACGGACAACAAATTTACCAGCTGGAGAACCAAAGCAATAGACCCGAGAAAGAGCATTTCATACTCTTTCACAACCCTGTCCCTGGTATCACCTTTCGGCTGCGCTTGGTCTGCCTCGCCTTCAAACATATTCTTAACTCTGTCAGGTTGATTTGTCTTATTTGTTCCCAGTCTGTGTCCGTGAATAGCCTACTAACTATGCTCATGGGGAGTGGTCAATTGATTAGGCTGGGTTAGCTAATCTAACCCTAACTCTATATTCCCGTCAAATAGTCCCTTAAAAAAAGTGTGTGTCTTATTATACACTTAATGTATGGTCCTTCGGGAAACAGTTAGTTTTATTTTCCCGAGAGTCCTGGCAAAGATATGATGACAAATTATTAAGTAAGGGTCAGGACTTCGAGGGAAAACAAAACTAACTAGTTTCCCGAGGGAACCTACAGTAAGTTCTTTGTTATATATTTAGACTTTCACTCAACAAAACGAACACTGTATTCGGCGCGAGGGCAACAACTGCGCAATTGTATCCCGGTCGGGACACATTTGAATGTGATCAGCGGCACGTGACCAAGAATCAACCAATTACAGTGCTCGTTTTGTTGAGTGAAAGTCTAGGTATATAACAACACCTGATATTCATATGGTAAATGAACACCATCAAGTCACGTTGTCATGACAATCAGACCAAAAAGAAATTTTACTGGCGAAGATATGATGACAAATTATCAAGTAAGGGTTATCGGCCTGAAGCGAGGGGTTATGTGATTTATCGGGCTACCCCGAGCTGAAGGCCGATAAACGGCTTATTTTTACATTGGCGAGGATTCCTCAAGGGATGCAAAAATACACTGAAGAAAAATGCCTCTACTGCTCACCTTTCTCAGTTTGTTTTTAACATTCCATGCTGGCCCTGGTGGCATTAACAAGGTTCTCGGCTTTTTAATTATGTTATTTTTTCAAAGTCGCATTTCGAATTGTAGTTATTCGTAGTGAATGCTAGAAAAAGCCTAGCAATGTCGAGCGATTCCGAGTCGGAAATGTTTATTACTCAAAGCAGTTTTAGGCCTGGTTCAAACGTCGAACCCCGAAGTTCGACGTTTGAACCAGGCCTTAGTGGTGGGACTGCAATTGAGCTTTCGGGAAACAATTTTGAATCTTTATTGTCTTTATTTGCGGGTGCAGACAACGAGCAAGCAGTCGACAATTTCAATTTTCGCACCAAGGATCTTTTAACCGACCTGTTTACAGATAAAGAAGATTCCGGGTGAGGAATCACCAATGTAACCGACAAGGAAATTCAGGCGAGGAATGAAGCAAGAATACCACAAAATACAAAGAGGTCAACTACATGGAGTACACGAGTTTGGGATGACTGTGTTAAAGAACGGAACGCCTTACCAATAAATGGCAGCGACACTTTTCGTGGTAGCTCCAAACAGTGGAATTTTAATTACGCTGTTCAATTTCGAACTCTCGCTCTGGCTGAGCAAGTTCGTATAATTTCAGTAATTGTAGGGTCGTGTTTAATATTTGCCAGTAAACATTTGTAAAATTGTTCTTCATGAAAAGCTAATTAAAATGCGAGGGGATTATGTATTAATATGCAAGGCATAAGTGACTTATCCCCCTGTATATTAATACATAATCGCCTTGCATTTTAATTAGGCATTTATTAGCCCCGGTCTTCCCTTAAAACAATCAAAGCCGCACCCAACCTTTCAGACAGTCGATTTGGGAATTATGTAATATATTCCCCCCGAAAAGAGCAAAGGAATCCTAAGTCATGTAAAAGTAATATAAGATCTGTTACGTGTCACCTCTCAACAAAACATCGAGGTTAACAAGCGAACGGCCTAAGCGATTTAACAAAGGTTGATCTGCTGGTTTCTCCTGTCTTTTTAATCAACACGAGTTTGTCAAAACGCTTAAAAATGGTAGGGGTGTGCAGAGAGTATAATAACGAAAAAAAAATGCGTTGATAATCGATCTAAAATCGAGCATACTTTTATTTAATACCATTTCTCCGGACGGTAATACAGTTTTGTTCCAAAAGAAAACAAGGTCGTTGCATGACGAATTTTACATAATATGTCGATTGTTATTAAATATATATCTTTTTAAGTTTCAATTTTTATATGAAATTTTCCAGATTTATTCAAATAACCAAACCTGTCAGATAACAGTAACAAGTTTGAAAAATAAACCGTTATTCGCAATACAAGTCATTTCAGCACATATTCTCCACTCCATTTTATAAAAAAGGCGGGGGCAGATTTAGTGAAAACTGTTACTAGTAATATTTTATTTTTATTATTATGGGTGATTCGATGTCATATGAATTCGCTTTTATTATGCAACTTTTTTTAATTTTTTTTTTTTGAAAAACGGAATTATATCAGCACACCAGACTGACACTTGCAAAACGACATGAATAATGAATAATTGAAAAGTACGTATGTCGTCCTGTTTTCATTGTAGTTGAATGTTTCCCGAACAGATCCTAACAGTACTAAACAGTGAGTGAAAAGTGAAAGAAATGAAGAGGATCCATCTTTTTGGCAATCTTTCAGAGAGGATTATACCTTGCAAGCGCAGCTTTCTTTTTGTCAGTCTTTTACCGAGTAATAAAATCGTTCGCGTATTCGCGTTGTTGTTTACTTTCAACGTTGAACCAAACCGCAAAGAGATTAGAGACAAAATAAGGGAAACAGATAAAGGAAAGGCCTTTGCTATCAGGTCAAGACGATGAAGGCTCCGGTAAACGAACTACTGTAGGTTTTATTTCACAGCCGAGCGAGCGAGTGCACGTAAAATGTTGAAGATACGCCCGTGTAATCGCCAATAAATTTTCTATCACGCTGTTGTTTTGCGCGTGTAATAGGCGTTTCTTGTGGTCCACCTGAGGAAACAAACGCGTCAAGCTCTGGGTATTACGCGGTATATTCCAATCAAACTGAATGTTTAATTTCCTCCTTTTTCAACTGTCAATTATCTCACGCCGCGCGGAAAGCTCTAAAATCAACAAAACACGTAGCAGATGATAATCTTTTTAGTCCTCATTCACTTCTCTCTTATTCGCTCAGTTGAAAACAAATAAGCGTAGCAATATACAGCTGGGTCATTGGCACAAATATTGACCACTTTGCGTTAACATGGCGACTTCTTCTCATTGTCATCGTTTATTCCCTGAAAATATAGAATTAAACGTTGGGGGAAAGTATTATTCCACATCAGTGCTAACATTGACAAGGGAATCAAATTCGCTTCTTGGACGCATGTTTAGCGGGAGACAAGAAGTGAATAAAGACGAAACGGGAAAATATTTCATCGATAGAGATGGATTTCTCTTTCGGTACATCCTCGACTTTCTGCGAACTAATACATTGCACCTTCCGGGCGATTTTCAGGAGATTGCGAGACTCAGAAATGAGGCAGAATTCTATGAAATAAAAGGCTTGGAACTGCAGCTTGATTTGTACTGCAGAGCACGCGAAAGAGCATCAACCATCCACAATGAATGCTTCGGCTACATCACACTTCATATACGTGGAACTTACGCATTTGGAAGGACTGGACAAATTGATGTTAATTTTCGCAAACTTCAGAGAATTGTGGTATGTGGAAGAGTTTCTTTATGCCGTGAAGTCTTCGCAGAAACTCTAAACGAGAGTAGAGACCCTAACCCTGAAGGCAACAGGTACACTAATCGATTTTATCTCAAACACAATTTCGTGGAAAAGGCGTACAAACGGCTACAAGACTGCGACTTCAAATTCATTTCTAGTAGTGGAGGAAAAAGCTGGAACAATACTGACAACGCTAAAAGCGACGAAGACAAATGGGACCATTTCAGTATTCATGTGTTTTTGCGGAGTTAAATTATACAACGCTGTACCTAAAGCCTGGTTTTCACTGGCGACGCAAGCACAAGCGCAAGCACAAGCGCAAGCATAAGAAATTCATGTGAAGTGAAAACCAACATAACGCAAACACAAGCAGAGAACGCAAGCATAGGCACAAGCACAAGGAAAAGGAAAAATTTTGATCGTTGCGCTTGCGCTTGCGCTTATGCTTATGCTTGCGTCGAGCCCGTTTTCACGGTGAAATAAGCGCTCTTGTGCTTGCGCTTATGCTTACGCTTGTGCTTGCGTCGCTAGTGAAAACCAGGCTTAAGAAGAGAGGAAAAGGTCAATTACTTCCAGAAAGCGGCACTAAAAGAAAATTATAAGTAATGACCGTTTGCATATGTTAAAATTCAATGTGTACTTTTTGCATGTACCTATCAAACAATTCATTAGCAAGAAAAGAGAGCGCATGAAATTAAATTGGTGGAAAACAACCACACAGACTCACTTGATTTCTTCGTCTTATTTTAGGCACCTGGACCGAGTTGATCGAAAGGTGGATAGCGTTATCCACTGGATAAATCACTATCCACAGGATAACTCAATTGGATTTGCTAGCATTTATCCGGTGGATAGCGCTATCCACCCTTCGAACAACTGGGGCCTGGAAAATAACTGAAAATAGTCCAATAAAATTTATGCCTTCGAGTAGGATGGTAAACAGTGGAAATTTAGCGTGTACCCTCTTATCATCAATGCGTCTTACGATACAGCATCAGATTCAGGTGTGTCATTACTCGATGAGCGGACAAGATCTGTAATTGCGCTGAGTCAATCACAGATCTTGGCCGCGCATAGTTCGCGTCACAAAATCGCCTTTGTATAAATCATGTTTTTGGCGTCCTTCCCTAAACTTGATTGCACCCAATCCCCCAAATATAAAGCGCTTCATTAAATCTAAATTTCCAAATTCCTCTTTACAAATACAGTATGTATATAGCAACGTTTTTATATGCCATTTGTTCTGAAAATGCGAAGTCATCTTCATTATACATTTGCTTTATTTTCTCGCTGTTGCCGTTAATCATTTCACGGCGTGATTGCTTTCCCGTGTCGATTACCCAAATATGGTCCACCGGAAAACTTGTGACATTTATCGATCAATAGCGAAACTAGAAGTTCCCGATAGAAAGTGGAGTGCTGCGAGCGGGTCAGCGGTGTGTTTACATTCGGTGTAGAGTAGAAAGCGGTAAAAAGCAGATTTAATGCTCAATTTTAACATTCATAAAAAGTACATGAATTATTTATGGTAGATGGAATACCAAGCTAGTATGATTGCTTCTATTCACTTTCTCCGAATCATTTTTGACAAATAAGTTGGAAGATAAAGTTGTAGGACAACTTTTAAAAGGTATCACGGGAGATTGAGTTGTCCCTTTTAATTTCATTTTATCACTTTTAGCAAATGTGCATGCGCAACGTTTGCAACTCCATGTACTCTTTCATGTCTACCCCAATGCGCACCATATGGAAGACACAACAAATACTTCGCGAAAATATAAATCGCTTGAATTCCGACTCTAAAGTAGTAACGGGACTGAGTTGTGAGTACGAAAGGGATTTGTCACATATGGTGTAAGGGTCGACATTTCTCTCCCTCAGTGCCCTGTCGGGGACAGATAGGCTGTCGTGGACGGGTATCCGAAAGCAGCGAAGAACTGTGGAGCTTGTATCTTCGGGCCAAAATCTCGGGATGATTCGTCATGGTTCAACGCTCAGGCTTAAATGTCCAGAAGTCAGAGGTACCGCTACTGGTTGCATTTTTTCCCTCTCAGGATTTCATCTGCGCATGCGCAATCGCCCTAATGTGTTCCTCAACGAAAACAGCAACTCAAGCAGCCAAACAATTTGAGTCTGTTCTTTATTTATTTTTGAGTGCGTATATTACAAGTTCATTGTAAAATCTCGTATTTTTATGCGGTAGCAGGTTTGCCAAAATGCTGGGCTCTTGCAAAGTAGTGACTACTACATGCGTAAAATCTGCAGTACGCAGAAGGGCTGCTTTGGGAAACTTATAATTCGCAATGAGGCCTACAAGATACAGATAGCAATCAAAGACGACGAACAAACGCCATTCTTTTTCTGTTTAACGGTGCAGCTATTTTTCTCGATGTCCGAGCGTGATGACTTTCATTTACCGACTAAGATTCAGGCTGACAATTCGCAAGAGTTCAATGCTCTTCTGCCTATCACAAAGGCCACATGAGAATACTGTCCGCAACTCTAACATAACTGGGTATGCATCAACCATCCAGACCAAATGAAATAGCACGATAAAACACGTCGGCGAATAGTCGGCCTTCGTGGTTGATATAGTGTGCCATGAACGGTCTCCTGCTGTTTTCAGCTCACTCGGTTTCCTTGAGTTCCTTCCTTTCCATAGCTGGCACGTGTTGATGAAACACAAGAAAAATGTTAAATTAATTTTTAACTACTAAGTTCTGATGCAGGGGCGAAAGTCTTGGGTGCTTTTTAAACTTACCAAGTGCTTCATGTGTTGATATAAAGACAGCTGAATTCATGAATGCTCGTGAACAGTATAAAAACGACAAGTGATAAAATATTTGGCCCGAACCTCAGGCCAAATATTTTCCAGTTCGGCCCCACCAAAACTCAGTCAATGAGTACATAGGAACAGAAAAAAAAGCCACAAAGTCTTGGTTTGTTCGGGTAATATTCCTTTGGACCAGCATGTACTATATTGAGGAGAGCAGCAGCAGCACTACACATGTACATATGTACCTAGTGTTTGGAGCTGGAGGCTTCATCTATCTCTCCGGCCAGATATCTTTCCCATTCACTCAGTCGCTCATCTCGCTGTTGTTCTGTTTCTTCCACCTTGTAATTAGTAACGCCATCCCATCTCTCGGCTGAGATTCTCCGTCCTCCGAACCATCGGCCATTCATGACCTAGCAGAAGTAAACTGCTTGTGACGCAAACGTGTCTTTGACATTGTTTTAAAATGTTGAAACCTGTGCAGTAACTCGCATCGTTGGGCATTTTGGGGATTTCTTCAATGATGTCCAGTCAATCCAATTGAACCTCATTTGTGATTGTCTGCCTGGCAAATGTCAGAAGAAAGCAATGCCCGTCCGAGTTTCTTGGCAATAAAAGTGATTGTTTGGATTGCTTTTCATGATAACACGGAGGCGAGTCTTAATTATAAGGGAAAATAAACGTACCAACGAAAGGATATATGAAATGAATCATATGTTGAACTGCGGATATGAAATCAAGTGAAGCTATGATCTTCGCAGTAACGAACGCAATTTTAGCAATTGCGTAGAGAAGCCTGAAAAAATTCAGGACTTCAACTAGGTTTGAACCCGTGACCTCGCGATGCCAGTGCGACGCTCTAACCAACCGTGCTTACTGCTATGAAGCCACTGATGTTGGGAGCTGGTCATTTGTGGGTTCGAATGTTTCGCACCGGCATCGCGAGGTCACGGGTTCAAACCCCGCTGAAGTCCTGAAAACTTTCAGGCTTCTCTACGCAATTGCTAAAATTGCGTTCATAACTGCGTGGATCATAGCTTCACTTAATAAACTTACCGGTAAACAGGCATCTGCCGCTTCATGCGTGGCAAAGGCGACAGAACAAATTCCTTCTTTGTTTCTCTGCAAATTGGGCACACCAAATATAAATAATAATAAGCAATTCCCCTTCCCTTACCATTTGTAAACTACTCAAATTTATTGCTTTATTTATTTATTCATTTATTACTCCCGCAGGGTTTTGGCCCAGAGACCAAAACCCGAGGAGGCAACCTAGAAGCCCCCGCGTAAAAAGAGAAAATTAGCAGGTATTGTATGGGGGAATCAATCTCGATTTGCCCAACCGGGCGCGCAAGGTGGTATCGGTATTGCTCGGCCGGGCGCGCAAGTGACGTTGGCATTCTTTACCGCATTCGAGGTGTTCTGGGTAACTTGATGTAAGTATCGAAGACTTTGCCAAGTGCTGTTCAGCATAGCGATTGTGACAACAGAATGTTGTCTTCTAGTTAATGTTCCTGTTATTGTACTGTCATATTTTCAAGGCATTTTCCATAGTTATTTAAATTGCTTTTCAGTTGATAGCGTTTCAAATAAATGTTGATGGAAATTGAACATAAATGCTGTTTGTTGTTGCCCGTCTGGCCCGTGCTTTGGTTGCATCTTTAAACTACCAAATCAGCATAATATGAAGACATTACAATGTTCAGCATATAATTGGAAGGCATCTCAACTGCCATCCATACTATCTTAGGCGGGGGCGGATGAAATGAAAACTATTACTAGTATATTGTTTATTTGTTATTGCCAATGACCTATTTGCAAGAATGATCATTTTTTGATGGAGGCAAATCAACGGTTGACAGATAAGCTAGTTTGCCTCAAAACAAGAACTTCCTTCAGTTTCAGGTAAACCGCTAAATGCACCTCTCTAACGTCAGTTCAATACCTTGGAATGAGTAAAAGACTTACATCAAACACAATGACTTTTCTCACTTCACCAAACGTTCCACATTCTTTTTTTAAGTCATCACGAAGCTCTGTGATTAAAACTGGGTTTTTCTGCAAGGAAAACAAATTTTTTTCAATTAATATTTGAGGAGCAGTGATATTACAGGCTGACTGAACAGGCCTCCCAGTAATGGGACAAAAAGAAGAGTTGGCCAATACTAGGACACCTTTAAGAACAAGTTTAATTACTATCTGGAAGTATTAGCCACTAGTTGCAACCTGGATAATCCAAGCGCTCGGTCCGTACGCCATGACCTCGGGCCAAATATTTTCCCGTCCGGCCCGACCTAACTCAGTCAATAAGCATTTTATCATATGACCACCGCGCTTCAGTTCGCATCTCGCGAAGAGCCGCACGCGATCCTAGCAGGGCCGGACTGCTTTTTCCGGCCCTGCTCGCGCCATCGCGTACGGCCCTCATACGGGGATTTTCTCAATAGTTTTGCAATGAAAGCGCGCGCGGGGCT
Organism: Astreopora myriophthalma; assembly: GCA_014634185.1. NCBI lineage: Eukaryota > Metazoa > Cnidaria > Anthozoa > Scleractinia > Acroporidae > Astreopora > Astreopora myriophthalma. Next base: position 1,066,773 of record BLFK01000049.1, on the reverse strand, counting down.
GTACGGGTCATATGATAAAAGACAATATGACTCAAATGTACCACTGCTAGACCTCTCAACCGCCCCATTTCTTGTTATATGTGATTCATGCTCGTTCATTGTTTTGAAGTTTCTTTTTAACCTCCCGGGACCACAGTAATTGGCTTGCGCTGTTATGGTGTCCCTGTCTTGATTGGACTCTGCTATCTTGTATTTAGTCTCGCTTTCTTTGTTTTGTTAGGCAAAGCTAATGCTATAGCCTGTAATGAGAAATAATTACTACTTTTTTAATCTTTTCATTCTTTATTCACTAATTATGCTGAACTCAGCACATAATCACTGTACTCTTGGATTTGAAGAAACATCTCTCGGGGGCCAGAAGAAGTGCTCCTAGCAGCATCACCTTCAACCACTCAATACCCACTTAAATCAGTTAAACAAATTGACTGCAGTTAGATCGTCTCGGTGAGAAGTCAAGTGACTCTGAAGGTGACTTCAGCTCAGGTTGTCAGAACGTCAATGCCATCAACAACAGTCAATCTCTAGACTAAACACTCAGAAAATCTTGCTTCATCACGTTTATAGCATTGCGTTACAGGTATTCTGAAATGCAAACCTCGAAATCCTGCGCACTGAACAAATTTTTAAACACAATAACCCTGTCTTGTTTTTTCCTTGTATCTCTGTCTATCCAATCCAGTAATCTGGGAAATAAAAAGAAACAGGTAAAGCCAGATGTATTGAGTAGTGGATTGTATCAAAAATGAAAGGTAAAAAATAAACTGTCAATTGTCCACTGAAACTATCAAAATAAGTCAACACACACTTTTCCTGTCCTTTTCCTGATTTCTTCTTTTTGTTCTTTTTCTTTTTCTTTAGCGCTGGATTATACTCTCCCTTTAGCTGAAACTCAGCCTGGAAGAGAACTGAACCATTATTTTACTGCACGTCTTTTGGCAACATAATTGTGACTAAAACAGGAGGGAAATACACCTTTCATTTGTCAAAAATCATAATGACTATTTTCAGAATGTCCACTTGTCCTACAAGCGATTTTATGGTTGACTTCTTCTCAAGTCTTTACATTACATAGAAGGCATTACTGTACCTGCATGATCTGTATGGTAGCAGCACAACAACAACAACAACAACAACAGCAAATCTTTATTTACACTATTCAGTACAAAAGAAAGACAGGACAAAAGAATTGTCATTCAGCTGAGCAATGTTGTGGAATGTTGAATTATCTGGGAAAAAACCCTCACCTGTTCAACATGTATAACATGTCCTTTATAGTCTGACTCATCAAGCAGTTTGATGGCAAGATCGACACTTTCCCGCTAAGGAAATAAAATAATGTTAAACAGTTGTCCCAGCCTTCAAATTAAAATCAAACTGAAATGAAGGAGTAAGATGTTTTGCTAAATTTTGAACAATTTAACTGTTTATATAAATAAATGACCAACCCTTGAGAGATGGACTACTGGTACAGTGTCAGGGCTCGAGACTAACGGTAGCCAACTAGCCACAGACTAGTAAAAATTCCATTTTGGCTTGTGGTTTTTACGCTTCACTAGCCATTTTGGCTAGTGAAAATTTGTGAGCACTGGAGGCCCAGTTCACAAAACGAAATTGAGTCAAAGCGCGCAGAATTTAAAACATCGGCTGTAATAAATATCATATATATAATTTATAGGCCCAAACAAGAACTTTAAATTACTAACTAAAACTGGGAAAGAATGGTTGACTTTTTTGTTTGTTTTTTCCCTTAGTAAAAAGCGACGAACGACATGAACTGCTTGCCGCTAATGATTAGTCATGCGTGAAATCAACTCTGGGAGAATCTTTTGCTCACTTTACAGTAACAAATGTCTGCGTCTGGCTAATGAAAAATTTGATTTGGCTAGCGGATCAAACCTGTCACTAGCCAGTGGGCTAGCAAGCTGAAAAGTTAGTCTCGAGCCCTGAGTGTACTTGTCATTCCCATGAGGGTGACTGTATCACTGATACATAACATGCTGAAGACATAACTTAATCAAGTAAGATCATCTGGGTGAGTGTAGTAGCCCTGAGAATGACTGAGTCAAAGTCATCTTCATAGTCAAGTGATGCAAGTATTATCTCAAGACAATGTTGAGGACAATATAAAAATAATTCTGAGGGACTAAATTTTGCATGGGGAAAAAAACCCTCTGCGAGGGCCCTTGTGTAATCTGTCTCTATGTCGTTTTCGCTTTCATTTTGAGTAGCCTTGCTTCCCAGGGAGTTAGAAATTAAGATTGCACAAATTCATTTATCCATGCACAAAACTTGTCAAATTTTCTGAGATAAGTTATCCGATTGAGACAAGTTATCTATCTCAAACAGATAATTTGTTTCCATATACATTTCATCATTGGACAAATATTATTATTTGTCTGTCAACATATAATGTTCACCACGTGCAAGCAAACAAATCAATAGAAGAGAAATTAATTATTTCATAATTTAACTGAACACTGAATTTTTATCTGGACTATTACCCATCTAAGACGGATGACGCACCTCTGTCAAATAATAACTATTTATCTCAATTTATTATTATTCATCTATAGTCGTAACACTTGTTTAGTATAAATTCAGCCATTAATAATTGTAAGTTGTAAACATGGACCATTTCGATTAGAAAGCCATGTAAATCTTGATTACCTGAAAGAATCAGTTTCAATCTTAATTACAAAAACAAAAACAAAAACAAAAACAAAAACAAAAACAAAAACAAAAACAAAAACAAAAACAAAAACAAAAAAAAGTACTTTATATGCACAGTCAGTGAAATAATGCAAACCTTCAGGTAGCAGCACCTCCCATCACCTTTGAGCTGACCACTGGAGTCCCGATAAAGCTTTATTTTTGGTTTACCTGTATTGTGAAACCCCAAAGATTTATTAAAACAATGTTGGTATTGATTTAGTAATACATAAATCTCTCAGTCTTTTCAGTTTGCTCTGTTCTACAGAATAAACAGTGTACGGTTTCAAAAAATTTTAATGCCCTCACGTGGTAAGGACTATCTTTAAAGTGGAAATGCTGTGAATTTCTCAGCTGCGAGCATCAAACTACAGTGCATTCATGAAGAAGTTGTTAAAGTCTGTTAGCAAGAAAGGAAAGTGCCGGCAATAAAGGGGTGCTTGGGATGCTTGCATGAGCAGATCAAACAATCAAATGTGATGTCCAGAATGCTTTTTCCTGGATGTGCACAGTTTAGAGAACTCAGTAGTAATCATTATGTTCTTTGACTGTACCTTGCTGATAACGTTGTAAATATGGTACACATGACTGTATAATTCAGTCTCAAACCCTAAAACTTATGAGACCACAGTTTGTAATAACAGTGTTACTTTCATTCTACGTGCATACTGAGAATCAGCCTCTCACCAAGGACATTTACAGTAATTGAAGGGCTCTGGGGAAAAAACGTCCTAACTGACTTTTACGTGATTTTTAGGTCATTTCTGAAAATCGCAGCCAATTTCCACCAAACCAACTGCACTAAAATTATGGGGTGAACATCCCCATGCTATATGCCCAAAATTACGGCAATCCGATGAAAAGAAGCAAAAAAAAAAAAAGATGTTTTACCTGTATTTTCATATTTTCTTGCTCCTATGCCCCCACCCACCCCCTTCCCAAAGGGTCCAGAAAATAATTTTTTTTCCTTCCTTATTTTGTTCACATCACTTAGGATAGGTAATTCCATAACTTAATTTCCGTGTGTTGCACAAAATGTGGATGCAACTTTGCAAAATGAACAAACGCACTGAAAATGTCAGTTAGGATATTGTTGCTCTAAGCCCTTCAATTATTGTTCCTGACATGTACCTAAACACCAAGCCACAGCAAACTTACCTGTATCAGGATCTTGCATTATTATACCATATTTGCTCATCATTTCAAGAAATTCTTGATCTGTAGTGTCCAATGGTAGTCCTAGAAACAAAGAGAAAAAAATATGTAGATCATGTTTATTGTGATCTTAAATACACCCTGTATAGATCATTTTCACATGATGTCACAGCGGCCATATTGGTGGACCCAAACAATCTTTGGGGAATTGAAATTCACTTTTATGTAAATATTTCCTTCTGTTTCAGTAAATCAATATGGCCCCTGGTCATGTGAGTGAAAATGATCTATAGGTTATCCTACATCTAACAAGCACAACAGTGAAAAGGAAAAAAAATTGGTGACAAACAACACTGTGGATTTTAGCATCATATACAGTGTACTTAAGTTCTTATATGTTCAATATACACTGTATCAGTGCTGGAAGTAACAGCCTGACAGCTAAGAATGTCTGGTCAAAGAAAATTTTAGTAAAATAATAGCATCAAGATCAGCTGAAGTTGAAGGCTGGACATTATTGATATTTCTGAAAAAAAAAAGGGAAAAAAGATATGGCCAGAACAAGGCCTTCAAATAAAATAAATGATTCATAGAATTCTGGTAATTGCCAGTTGTCACCCACAAAGTCATCAACAAAAGTTAGCAGATTTTCCAGATTAACCTGTGTAACAACATTTATAGTAATCCAGTAATTCTACAGAGCCAAAGTCATCCATCAAATCAGCAACATATCATTCACAACTTGATAATAATAATGAACGTAATTTAACAACCGTGATAAATGTTTTTATTATTAATATTTAAGCAATATTTTTATTTTTCTAGCATTTGCTCTAAGAGCACGCAGTGCTCATCTAGAGAGCTAATGCCGTTTACATTGATTATTATTTTAAAATCACAGTCAGAGACAAAACGGAAATAAAACAAATAGGCAAGAACAAGAAACACACAACCCCCCCCCCCCCCCCCCCCAAAAAAAAATAATAAAAGAAAATAATAGTAATAAATAGATAAATAAGAGGAGCCATCTATCCCCCAACAGGTGTGCAGCGGAGGCAAACAGTATTTCACGCAGAGCAACAAAACCAAAAGGGGTTTGGTTACGAAGCTTCCTGGTGATTATTTTAGTATGGCTGACACTTGTTTGGAGTTGGACATCTCCTGACAATTATATATGATGCATTCTTCCCTATCTTGAGGGACTAGCACATGGTTGTACAGAGAAACCATTTAATTGGATAGAAAATGGACAGAACAGAGCTCCCGTTCAACAACAACAACAACAACAACAACAACAACAACAACAACAAAAAACACTTCTGAGCTCAGTACTAACCTATGTAGCATTTTAGACCTAAGCACTGATTAAAAATGGTTAGTTTTTAGTTATTATGATGGGCACTTCTATTTAATGATTGTAACAAAATAAGCAACTTGCAGCAACTTGCCTTGTTAGTCTCGTTGGTATCAGTGTTAAAGATAAGCGAGTCATCCAACTTCAACACATTTACTCTTATGAATTTTCCTTCTAACTTAAGTTAACTTTGCAGTAGATTCTGCTTCAAATAACTTGAAATAAAAGGAAATTGTCAGTTTAAGTGATGAAAATAATTGCTAGCCTGTTAGCATGGGATCTACTAGTGATAGCTTCCTGCAGTGCATGTAAGGCTGCATGTATGCCTAACAAAAGCCTAGTTCTAAGTTTATTCTATATTTATTCCATATACTCATGCAGATGGGGGCACTTTTATAGAAACAGTTAAAGTGCACATTATTTTGTCTGGCCAATATAATGGATTGTCTGACAGGACAACTTGACCAGTACCTGGTGGGAGGTTATTAACTAAAAGTCCTATATATCATTCACAATACACCGAAGTCTCACCTGAAACATAGACATTTGGGTTTTTGCGGTCATCGACTTCAAACCAACCTGAAAAGTCAATGAAGACATATCTTTTGTATACAGAGCAGATGACCAAACAGTAATTCTTTATTTCACATCATTTAATTATGTAATGATAAAAAATCACCCCTGTAGGTTTTGCTTACCTAACATTCAGTCAAGAAAGCTGTATACAATACCTTCATCAACTTTCCGCTTCTTTTTCTTCAGTTCTGTGGTTTGTTCTTCTTGTTTGTGTATCTACCACAGTAGGCAAGGCACAGAGATTCAATCCCACTTTAACTATCAGTGCCTGAGGTTGTCAATCCTCAATTTTTGTTATTAATTTGATGAACAGAAAGAGGCCACTTTTTCAGGGTTTTGGACCAAAGCTGGAACATGTTAATTGATGGCTGAGAGTATGACCATCCTGCACGTCCAATTTTAAGCTGATATTTTTGCTTTGCTCAAAAATGCCTAATTTGCTATATCTGACCTTTAAAATACCTGAAGATAATTGAGTGTGCCCTTTTTTTTCTTTTTTGCTGATTAATGCACCTAATATAAAAGAAACAAGGCCAAAATTTTGAGATAAAATGGTTTCTTGTTGTTTTATTTTTTAATCCTTCCAGAAAGAACAAGATCAATACATGTACAAGTAAAAAACAACTCTTACTATCACTTAATACCTGATAGACCGTAATAAATGTTAGCCATTTCTTCACTTTAACGCCCAGGATCAAGTTGTTTGAAGCAGTGTTAGTGATAACCCTGGGTTTAGTTGTCATGGTATTTAATCCTGGTTTAGCATTAAACCCTGCCTTGAACAACTGCCCAGGGGGGGAGCTGGGTGTTATTATTTTAATTTTGTCTGGTGATGTCACATTATTTTCTGATATTGGTAGGTTCATGTAGTCTTTCTGTAATCATTAATTGGTTCTTACATCTAATGAAAATGGTATACAACTGTTCCTTAAATAATTGGTCTCAACTTAAGAGCCAAATGCATTTCAGTCCCACTCAAAAAAAGGATCACTATATTCAATATTGTACAGGCTCACCTGTGAATAGTGAATATGGAGAGAGACTGGTTTGTCTCCTCTTTTCTGCTTGTGAGGTTTTCCCTCAATAAACTATTTGTAATTGTTCTCTACTCTTCAAGTTATGTATGAAGAAAAGAAAAATATGGATGTGTGGAATAAATTTCAAGGTTACAGTAATCGGAGGCTCTCTCAGCTCACGTTCATTGTACCAAAGACCAACAAACGCTACAAGTTTGACTCTGGTTTCCTTAACGTCTACTTTTAAGCACATGAAACACAGACAAGTGCCTTCATGGCTCGTGGCCTCCACTTTGCTTTCAAATGAAAGTTTATCCTCACCAGGCGACATTATGACACTTGGAGTTCAGACGTTCCTCTGGCTGTGCATGCTGTGGAGTTAGGGTTAAGAAATGGCAGACATTTCAGTCAATTTATTAATACCTGATCATTTGATGCTTGTGCTGGATCCGTCACAGGCACTGGAATATCCCTATTTTCCATATTAACTTGTCCATCATCAGGTGTAAAACCATAATTCATTTGATATGCAGCAATGAAGTCCTCATCTACCTAAAGAGTTGATTAGGGACCATTGCTATTACTTGTCCATCATCAGGTGTAAAACCATAATTCATTTGGTATGCAGCAATGAAGTCCTCATCTACCTAAAGAGTTGATTAGGGGCCATTGCTATTACTGGGGTTGCTAACCCAGTCTTAAGATATGTTTCATTTTTTTCTGATTTCTCCTCCACGACAAAGTGGAAAAATTGCACAATAGCTCCCCCCCCCCCCCCCCCCCTTGAATCCAAGATGGTGGCATGACATTGAAGGATTGTTCATCAGCTTTTAGCTCATCTTCATAGCTTGCATGCCCAAATACACCTTCTCTCCAGGCTATGGGTTTCATTCCTTCCCGTTGAGGCTGGAAGCGTGTTCTGCCAATCTGAATCATGGCTTGTACTGTCCTGGTACAAATTCACACATCCAATGACCAAAAGAAGCCATAACGCACCAAAGACACTACGGACTTTAAAATCCACAACAGCGACATCCATGAAAACTTCATTTAAAATTGCTAGTTTACGTTTTGCAAAGTTCTTCATGATTATTCAAGTTCGTTCAACTTCTACAAACTATCCGAACTATCCAGGAACTTGGGAGGAACTGTGTTCAAACTAAGAAAGAAAATCAAAGTTATCCATCGTGTGCTCGCGTTTTCCTTAAAACTTGAGACTTGGTCATTTGACATTGTAGATTGGTAGAGAACAGGAAAGAAATGTGCCAAAGTTCAAAATGCACGTGCAGAGCCATTGTTTTGTTCATTAAAGTCTATTGTGTGGTGGCATTCTCGCTGACGTTGCCGTTGTAGATCTTTAAGTCCCTATTAGAAGCTTAATGCAAAAGTGAACTTTCACAGCAAAGAAAAACCTTTAGGCCAGTACCAGTGACCAGTAAGAAAACTTTCATGTACTACATGATTTTGCTTGGCGGGTCAAAAATACAGACCACAGCTCATTGCATCATCAATACTGTTGAGCAAGATACTGTACATTATGACCACTGGTGTTATGTACCTATTATGCACTTATCAATGTTAAGCCCAAGGGGAGGGGAACCCCAGGCATATGTGGGGCATTTGGCTTTTATTGCCTTCCCTACCCTCAGGAATTTGACTAAAGAGTCTAGCCCCAGGATGGGGATGTTTGCTTTGCTTTTTTTTTTTGAGGAGGAATGGGACCTAATCACATTTCCTCGAAGCAGCCATCTTGGTAAACCAGCACAAACAATTGGGCAGTAGTTTTTCTAGGAATGAAACAGCTACTTCTCACTATTACATACATACATACATATACATACCGGTAGCCTTTATTTACGTGTCTGGTCGTTCTAGCGCCAAAAGGCACTAATTAGGGACACTAAAACATAAGGTATACTAC
>BLFK01000049.1:1050542-1053042 GCA_014634185.1 Astreopora myriophthalma | reverse complement strand
AACAATTTTCCTTCAAGCATTTACTACATCGTAGGGAATGAGTTCTGTGAGCGATTTTCGTACTACGGTATGAAAGCTATTTTGATCCTGTACCTAACCAGAATGCTGGGGTTTGAAGACAATACAGCCATTGCGGTGTTTCACGGCTTCTCAATGTTGTGTTATTTCACCCCTTTGTTTGGAGCAATGTTAGCCGATGGCTGGTTGGGAAAATACAGGTCAGTATGAGTTATCGTAAGATTTACACACTGCGCCACAGTTAATTAAGTAATTCCAAGGTGACAGACTATAAATGATCTGTTCTTAGAGTGAATATCTAAGGACTGCAGTAATAATGGTGATGATATTGATATTGATATTGATATCGATAATTGATATTGATAATGATAGTGATTGTGATAATGATAATGATAATGATAGTAATAAAAATTTAGTCCTTCATTTACATTTTCTGATCAAAAGTTAAACTGCATTTCAACCAAACTTAACTTGTATTACAGAGTACATGCATGTTGTATTTTTTCAGGAGTATACATTATTTTTGTGCACATGCAGTGTAATGCATTATACACAGCAACATTGCCAGTGGTACCTCTACATAAATCACACACACAGGATGTACCAAGGGGGCATGTTAACTTAGAAAACTGAAGGCTTGTTCAATGATGTTCTACACTTAAAAAAAAAAAAACAAAACAAAGCAAAGCAAAACAAAAAAACCCAGCAACATGTAATGTAAATCCAGCTAATGAAAGCCCTGACAACCAAGAGTGCATTTATTTGGCGTTATGCTTCTGTATTGGTTACTTTAATTCACATTCATGGTCTTATTTGATTCAATGATTATACGTCTTTGATTGATTCATTACAAATAAAGTTTAACATTTCTTGCGGTGATAGGGGGTGGTTGGTCCATTTGCAAATTAAGGAGTGCAGATGTTAAATTTGCCAAAACAATTTTTATGCACTATAACATGTCATCATTCTCTTTTAAGGACAATCTTATATGTCTCTATGGTTTATTGTACTGGGAACTTGATAGTATCCATCACATCCATCTCTCCTGTTGGTCATAATGAAGCTCATGGTCCAATGATTGGTTTGTTCCTTATTGCATTGGGCACTGGTGGTATCAAGCCATGTGTCTCAGCTTTTGGAGGAGATCAGTTCACTACAGATCAAACTCATTTGCTTCAGAGCTTTTTCTCAGTGTTCTACTTTGCCATAAATGCTGGGAGTTTGTTGTCCATGTTAATCACACCTGTTCTTCGAGGTAAGATTAGGACTTGGTGAAGTCAGTTTCCTTGGTCGACTGTAGTTGGTGACATCAATGCGTTTTATGCAAGCTGAGTGTGTGAAAATCCTCATCAGAGGCATAAGTGGCACTACCCTGGTGAAAAGCTTTCAAAGATCTTCAAAGATCTTTTGGGATCCTGATCAAGATCTTAACAAGGATCCTCAAAAATCTTGCAAAGATCCTTAGAGATCAATAAATTAATAATATTATTGCTCTAAAGATCTTTAAAGATCTTATAGGGTCCTCTCAGGACATCCTTGAAGATCTTTGCCGAGATCCTCGTACTTATTAATTTTTACAAGAATCTTTGTAAGATCCTTACAAGATCCTTAAAAATGTGCTTAGGGATCTTTGCATGTTGTTTAGCAACTGAAGATCTTTGAAGATCCTTCCAAGATCCTTCAGAGATCTTTAAAAGATCCTTATACATAAGGATCTTTAGCAGGGCTTTGAAGGTCTTCAAGGATCCTCATTGAGGTTTTTCACCAGGCTAGCTAGCCACTGGGCCAGGTGGAGGTGAGATCAAATCATTTATGGCAAGATTAGGGATGCTGATTAGTTCTTTCAATTTTTATCTTCACACAGTGAATAATGAAAATACAAAAATTATCGAAAAGTTGTGCTTTGCACATTGCATTTCTTTTTGTCCTTTCTCTACAGGAGATGTGAGTTGTTTTCAAGGTGATTGTTATCCTTTGGCCTTTGGTGTTCCTGCCTTGTTAATGATAATGGCCATTGCTTTGTTTTGGCTTGGCCGTCACAAGTACAAGAGGATTCCACAAACTGGTAACATCGTGTGGAAGGTGCTGAAGGCAATAATGTATGCTCTCAAAAAGAAATTTACAACCAAGGTGAGAAGGATGGAGAAAGTAACAAACTTACTGTTCCTACATGTAACAGTAATAACCAGGGCTCGAAATTCAAAAAAATTCTTAGTCGCCTTTTGGCACCAAAGTGGGGAAAAATAGTCGCTACTGCCAGTTTATAAACTCAAACTTAAATAGCCATTTGACCTTAGCAATAACCTTAAAAGATCGTTCATTTCTGGCATTTTGCAACAAACACAAATTATTTATTTATTTACAAAGAAATTTATCCATATATTACAAGAATATTCATTCTTTTTTCAAACCTAGTTGAAATGCACCATTTCTAGGCATTGTTTTAGCTGGTATGCAGGCAAACACCTCCTGCAGATTAAGT
>BLFK01000049.1:1030542-1045542 GCA_014634185.1 Astreopora myriophthalma | reverse complement strand
CTTATTGAGTTCTGACTTGTGTCTCGGAGTTGAACTGGAATCATTGTTCTAGTTGTAAAAATAGATTGGTGACTTTGCCCAGACCAGCTGATTTTAACTGCAAGATATAATGTTTCAACACCACGGTGAAGACAACACGTAGAATTTGAAATGTGATTGAGGATGTGGTTATGGATGTAGTTTTGGGTTGAAACTCAAAATTAAATGATTTAAGGTGGCTCGAACCAGTTTCAACACTTTCCACGGACTGCAGATTTTTATTAGAAGGGTTGACACTACAGCACTGTATACCATGCAAGGGCAAAAAAATTCCCCGGAGAGGATTCAGAGCAACCTTAAATGTTCAAAAATTTAAGGTGGCTCTGAACCTTTGAAAACACTTTTCATCTTAGCCTGCTGGTTACTTTCCAGCGATAACAAATTGAGGTCACCAAGTTTATTTTTGACATAATGTTATGAGCAACTAAAGCCAAAACAAATGTGTTTGCAGGGCTGTCCTGTTGCTACGGTAACGTCAGGGTTCGTACGGGTCCTGGAAGGTCATGGAAATTTAAAATTTCAAAATCCAGGCCTGGAAAATCTGGAAAGTATGTGTTGGTCCTTGAAAGTCGTGGGAAGTTAGACTCTTCCTAGGACAGTGCATATTTTCTTTTAATTTTCTTCGCTCACATTTTTCAAGTTTTTTGCGGGCGACAAATGAACGTGAAAGATGGTCCTGGATTTTTGATCGACCAATAGTGTACGAACCCAGTAACGTATTACGTCACAATCACCGCACCTTGTTATTAAATCAATAAATGATGTTTCATATGGTACTATAAGATCGCTGTTTATACAGTGTTGCAGTGTCAATCCTTCTAATAAGAAAGTCTCTTGAAAGTGCTGAAACTGGATCGAGATACCTTAGAAAGTTACAGCTTGTAGATGACATTAAATTGGACCAAGGAAAGAGAGCTTACCGGCAAAGTTGACATTGTAGAAAATGGTTTGAACCCAGGAGTAACATACCTTGAGGTAGTTTGATCGTCCGGTTGAGTGTAGTCCTGAGAAGGACTGTTGTTAGTGACTGACGTTTCGATAGTCTGAGCGGCAACCCTTGAATGGGCTGAAGATGACTTTGCCCAGGCTGTTGAAACGTCAGTCACCAACAACATTCCTTCTCAGGACTACGCCCAGCCGGACGATCAAACTACATCAAGATAAATACGTACATTATTTGTTATGGTTTCTAGGATGAAAACTCAGTAAAGGACAAACTGCTGACTAGCAAAATAATGATTTAAACTTTTTTCACGCGAACTTTGACTTTCAAATTCGCGTAGCGCGACTGCTAGCAAGAAAAGAAAAACCTACACAAAGGAACTGAGGTTTTTTCACACGAAAACCGAACGTAATTGCATGCAAAACAACGACGCTACCTCTACACAAAGGGGTAAATGACGGTAAACGGTAACAACTCAAGACGCAAGTGTGAAACGAAAACGAGAGACACTAACTAGCAGGCCACAGGAAATACTAACTTAACACTTACAACTTCCTAATTAAGACGCTAAGATCTTAAACTGAAAATAAGGCGCAATTGATGTCTCGTTACCTCTCACGTCTAACCCTCAAGTCATCACTTTCTAGGTTTAGAGTTTGCGTACTCGCAAGCACCTGCCAGTATGAAGTCCTGCCTCCAAGCCGCGTGGCTCATGACTGTAGCTTTTGGGAATCTGATCGTTGTCATCGAAGCAGAGTCTCGTATTTTTCCCAACCGGACCACGGAATTTTTCTTTTTTGCAGCCATGCTTTTTGTGGTGATGTTGGTGTTCATTGTTATGTCCATGTTCTATAAGTATGTTGATTCGCCCTTTCGCGAACCAACTGTTCCGGTGTCTGTGGATACGAGTAACGACAGGGGAGGTGTTCTGCAAATGGATGAACTAGCGCAAATTTGAGGAAGAATTTATGCATAATAGTGTAAAATAGAAAATGGTTGTCGAAATGTCAGTCACCAACAACAGCCATTCTCAGCACTACGCCTCACCCGGTCAAACTACATCAAGGGAATTTATGGTGTACTCAGATCTTCTCATTCTTCGGGAAACAAGTACTGTATATTTGTTAAACCAGCACTTCACAAGATTCATCCATAGTTTAGTTAGTGTTTAGTGTGAAATTTGAAATTTCGCGCGAAATACCGTTTGGTCGTTTTCAATGATTATGTTTCGTATGTGGTTACTACATTGCACCGGCGCACTTGAAGGCTTAGAGAGTCAAAAGAGACCCGGATGGAAAGCTTTTGTCCGCTTTTTCACATATCGGAAAAGCAAGTTAACAGGTGGGCAACATTTAATTATATTGGGTGCACAAATTATTTTATCTGAGGACAATATACTTAAGTAATCGATGTAGGACAGAATAGTCAAGGTGAATATTTTCTGCAACGAGTAGAATTATATTTTTGTATTTTTTAATGTTCTTTTATTATTATTATTATTATTATTATTATTAGCGGAAGCAAAACCTAAGGCCATTGACGTTGGCCGTGGGGGAGTGGGTTGAGCTTCCCACTTTCAGTACTGTGTTTCTTGTTCCCATAGCCACGCTCTGATTTGATGGTCCCCGCCTCTTTGGCAAAATATTGCGCAAAGTTGCGAGATTTTCCCTTATCTCTTCCGCATCCCGCCCTTTCTGAGATTCCTGCTACTTGTTCGATCTCCTTTAACCCCGTCTCCATTATACGCGACTTATAAGAGCTTCACGCGCCCTTTTTCTCACGGGCTCTTGCTCTTCATTCATATTCATATCTTTCAGTCATTCGATGACTGACATTTCTAATTCGTAAAAGCCCCAAAAATTAAGGTCAGTTTCAAATCCGCAAAAACCTCTCGCACCTTCATGTCATTACGGTAAACCTAAGTAGGCCACATGCACGCCTTCCACAGAGCTGACAGCTCTTCCTATTCTGTCGATAAAAAGCTCAAAGAATGTGCTCCGGAGGGTGGATGTTGGATTCTTGCCTTTGCTTGCTGATGGTTGTCTTCAAAGTGAACACGCAGGGGATTTACGACGTCCTTGCATTCTGCACAACGTTTTGGTGAGCGTTTTGTTGGAACTGGCAGTTCGAGGTGTCGCTTAGGCGCCAGAGCATCCATTAAGAGTGATCATCAGTAACTTAACTGGACACCAGTGAGAAGTCAGAAAAACTGGGCAAGATTTGTCAGCTTGTTGAAAACAAAGATAGTCTTCGACTTCCCGATGGCGACCGGGGAACGGTGCTACAGTCAGTATAATCAGAACTAGAAGATCTCCGAGTGAACCACGAAAACCTTTTAAGTACAGATTGGGATTTCGCCTCTTCAATTTTATCGTCGTTCTTGTGAAGAATAGCATCTGCAGCGATCTTAAAGACTTCCTTTACATTCCAGCGGGTCTTGGCGCAACATTCGACATAGTCGCGGGCCATTGTAGACTGAGCAACAGAGATAGCCTAGTAACAAATCGTTTAACAAGACATAATTACAAATTAAGCCCGGCGCGATCACATCCTTCCAAAAATAGCGATATTGCGGCAACACATGAGAGCATTCGTGCTCTCATGTGTTGAGAGATCCTTTCGGCGAAAGCGTCATAGTAACTATGGTTACTATGACGCTTTCGCCGAAAGGATATTGCTTATCCTTGAGTTACATGAAAAGGGAGCAACCTTGTGTTTTATGGATAGCACGTGAAGTGGCACCATTTTTCAATGCCGGATTACGGCGAGAGTGTGAATATCTCTAGCCGGAGATTACTCGGAAGGAACTTGAAAACCTCTTTCCTTATAAGTGGTGACCGGCAGTTTTCCATGCCTCTTACACATTTCTTCCCAAACATTGTTTTCGCGACAACAAACCGAAGAAACTGTTTAAAAGAGAGCAGGCATTGTGGGACATTAGAAATAGTACCATCATGACATGCTACCTTGACTCTGCTGATGCTGTCGTGCTCCTCCGATTCGTGTCTTGGTATTGTTAGATAATATTGAAGTGCGGCGTCAGTGCGCAAGTCATTCTTGCAGCCAATCAGCAAATAAGGTACTCCTGGGCATGTGTCGCTGATTTCAGGTACCCACTGTTGAGTGTACGACAAGAAAAAATAGCGATTGGTTAATAGGCCAATTACTCTAAGACAAAAGGCATCCTTTTGAGGCTGCGGGTAAAATACTCATACAAATTTTTTACTTTATTCTCCAGAGCCTCGAAGTCATGTTTATTGTTTGAAGTTGAATTTCAAAGTATCGAAATTGGTCGGCATTGAGGGGATCATAAGATTACCACGTCTAAAATTCCGGATCCTTCGAGCAATAATAATTAGGAAGCTTTAGCAGCGAGGATGGTAACGCCAAGGAGAACATCGCTTCAAAATGGGGAGCTTAAGCAAAGGCGTTTTAAAGCGACGGACGACAACCGGAAATGAAGCGTTTTCCCTTTCCTTGACGCTACCACATTTGTACTGCTCAGCGTCTTTACTCTCATTAGCTCCGTAATGGTAGTGGCAGCGGTGATGAGGATGACGAGGGCGATGGCAAAAATGGCAATGTGAATGGCATTGACATTAATAAAATGATAGTGTTAACACTTATCACAATAACGACGACGATGACGATGATTCTCAGTGATGATAAAGCCGGGTCATGACTCTCATTGCATGTAGAGAGTTTTTGTGCTTACAGCATTTTCTCAAGGATATCAGTACTTTTTATCAGCCAAGACAGAAGCAATGCTTTCGATTTTCTTTCAATTTCGACCTTTCGCAGTGATACCAATCAGTTAGGGTTTGTGCATGACACGTCATTCGGACCACTGATTTCAAGTACCTTGCTTACTACACTTTGTAACGAAGGAGGATGACCAATGTCGAAGCATATAAGTATGACGTCGGAGTCCCTGTACAGCTCTCTCCTTATACTTTCGTAATCATCCAGACCTGATATTAAGATGTCAAAAGATAAGCTGGACACAACAGATGTCTCCTTGAAATGAAAAAAAAAAAAAAAAAAGATTTGCGAGAGGCGAAAGGAATTGAGATTTGTCTAGAAATGATCGTCTCATAGTTCACTTTCTTAAACTAAGTGAAACGCTGTTATCTTTCTCTAAAAATAACCGGCTCTGCGGATTGGAAAATGAAAAGATGCTAGAATTAGAAGGTGGGGTGCCTAAATATCGCCTGCTGTTCTTTTTCCTTCGGGGCTATCTTTCTTTTTTCCTTGTATATACCACGTTATACTAGACCGTAAACAAGGAAGGCTTGCAACTGCTATGCTTCACCGTCTGGGAATAGTTAGCAGCCATTGATGCGCCCACTGTAAAATTGAGGTTGATATTGGCTCTAAAAATAAAAACCAATATGAAATTCATGGGAACTTCTTAAGGCAGATTCGCCTACCTGAAATCTCCCACAGCATAAGCTCTACTCGACTTCCTTGTGTTATTATGTCTGCCACACACTCGTCAAATACACAAGATTCCTCTGCCTACAAGAATACCGTCCAACACAGACAGCAGCATATGAAAAACTAGCCTGCTCGCTGGCTAATGAAAAACCTCTTCAACTAAGGGACTGCGTTACTACTGACGGTGTTCCGAACTGGCCCGCGCGATCCGTGATGCAACAATTTGGAAAATCATCTGCCCGTGAGTGAGGGTCGAAGACATTCGCGCGAGCGAGGCAGCTGGAACGGGGATTTCCTCAGTTGCACTGGGCATGGAGGCGCTTGTAGAGCTAGCGCACGGTAATGTGAAACCTCGTTTGTTTACCCCGCACACGGGAAACCAAAAGCGGGAACTTGTTCAGAAGTGTTAGTACGTTCCCGGTCAAGATTACAGGAGAACTGGACAAAAACCAGTCGGACAACTAAACGCACGACAACAACCACTGAACAGACTGAACTTACTTCTGGCTTTAAAAATCTTTCACCATTTGTTACTTACATCAAAGTCACTCTTGACAAGTGCATTGAGTAAACTGGTTTTGCCGCACTGCTCATCTCCAACTACAGTCAACTTGTAACGTTTTGTTGACTGACAGGAGTCGGACTCGACTACCATCCTCCTTCCATCTTCACCCTGATTTGGTAAAAAATATGAAAAGAATAAGTCCAAGTATGGACCGAATTATGGACCTTTTCTTATACATTTTTGTGTGGCGTGCGCACTTTATTACCAGTATCCGATGGATTTATTCGTTTAATTTCCGTTTTTCTCACTGGTTTCTCGCTGCGAGAATCACACGGCACCAGTGCTCTGCGTTAAAAGTTTCTTTTTAATTAAATCACCAGCTAAGCTACTGCAGTTTCCAAGCCTTCTACTCAAAGAAAGATATATATGCACGCAAAGTCAATGGACCGACAACACTGCGGTGTGATGCCGCAGTACAGAGCACAATTCAGTACGTACATAGTCATTCGTAATATTGGTTAGAAAAAATATACCGTTAATTTCTTTACTTTAATGTGATCAATCCCAAATTAGTCACAGTTTGAAGACTGATATTTCCTCAGACCTGTAAAAGGACTGAAAGCGGAACTTTGCAGATTTTACTTTAATTTGTATCTTGCATTTAAAATTATCAGATGACAAGAGCGCTGTCAAAAGCAAATGCACGATAGTTGCACCTTGTGGCACTCGAACTAGCAAAAAGCTACGACACCCCCAAACAAAACGAAAATAAAAATAACCGGTGAAAACATTAGCATCAAACCTTGTGCGAAACCGATGGAAGGCTGACTGTTCTTTGCTTGTTGGGTATCATCATGTGTTCCCCCCTGATAAGGCCAGTGCAGATAGCTTTAACTCCACGCTTTATTCACCTCGAAGGTACGGTTTAAGTTGCTCAGTAACCGTTTGGGCAAAAAAAATCATCTGTTTGCTCTTTCAAATATATTCCTTAGATTTTCGGACAATATTTTAATCGATCGATGTTCATTTTCTCTCGTTTCCTGTCTCTTAAATGCTTTATTATAAACACAAATTCTTCCTGATATGCAAATGTATTGAAACACCTGTGTGTATTACTCGCTGGTTTCAATGTTTTTTCGACTTCTTGAAAAGCTTACACATTACAAATTTTCCGCATCGAAACGATCAGAAATGGAATGTGTCTTTTTTAATAACCTACTTTTTTCTAACCAACAGGCTGAAATTCTCGCAAGCCAGTCGAATGCAAATATTTTTTTTCCTAATTTTTATGCATTTAACTACAACATTCAATTCGAACAACACAAGCAGTTCTCAGCTTACTCCATGGGCACGTTTTTTGTGTGAAATCGTAAAAGTCACCCGCAGAGTGTCTCTCCGCTACCTTCTGGGCAAGTTTAAACAAACCTTAACTTACACTAGCTGTAACAGTGATAAACATCCAATTTCTCAATTCCATCAGTAACAAACAATGAGAAGAGAAGCGAAGAAAACTACCAATAAAAACAGTTTCAACACCAGATTTAACTTGCACTTCTCCCGACCTCAGCTAAATGAAATGTCACAATCATGAAGAAGAATTTACAAATGAAATATTCATTCTACGATGAGAGCAAGATGAATGAAACTTCGAAGAAACCATTATGATAGATGTGTTATTATAGTCATTTATGTATTTTGAGGTAGCCCTTTACGTAAGCTTTAGCTTCTTTCGGCTCCCTTGCCTCTAAATGTCCAATATATATATATGTATAGGAAAAATAGTGTATATATTTCTTATTGTGAGGCAAAAAACAATAAACTGAACTGAAATGAATGCTCCTGCTCAAAAGACGGCAAAGGTCGATCGATGCAGAATTGTGATGTGTTTACATAATCCTGGTATATTTTATTGGGGTGGTTTTAAATTTACCCGACTTCAGGGACACTAAAGCTGAGCGTCAAGCTGAAAATTAACGGCTTTTTAAAAGATAACAGAACGTTGAATGTGGTTCGCGGGGCGTGTTGCCCTTTCTCTTGCATGGGAGCCGGGATCGCGGCAAGAAGCACATCTAAGCGATCAGGCTCTGTTTCCCAGTTCGGGCGATGCAGGATTCCTGCGGGAAACTTGGGCCTCTGATCAGAGACCACAAATTCTGTGCGTCTGCCGGTCTGGCCTGCAAGCTATCATCAGCTTTTATCAGCCTTATAAACGCGAGTCGAATATTTGAATACAAATGCACCGTCACAATATCAAAACCTAAGCCGTTGTTCTTCCGCTTTCTAATATATCTGACTGTTTGTACAGATGGTGAGCATTATTAGTATTTGAAGATGAACGGTCATCACAGCATAGTCAATTTATGTAGCGTTCATAACTGGGATGATCCTCCATTTTCAAATGCGCCTCCTGCAGTCCAAATAGATGCTGAGTTCACTGATATTCTCTTTCTGTTAAGTATTACCGTGACTGTCGGTTTTTGAAGCTAAAGCACTTATAAGAACTTTGGTCGTACATTGAGGCCGATATGTTTCAGGACGCATGAGTGATGCGAACAAAATAATTTCTCTTGGTGCTGTCGTCCTAATTCATTACAGTTATATCCAATTAACAAATTGACGTCAGTTTTTTATGCGTCTGTCCTGTTATTGATCATGAATTTCGTCATCACATTGTCAAAGTAGCTGTGGATCCACGAGGCGGTAGCCGAGTGGATCCGCAGACTACTTTGACAATGTGATGACGAAATTCATGATCAATAACAGGACAGACTCATTAAAAACTGACATCAATTTGTTTTTTACGATAATAAATTGTCGAATTGCGCGCGCTCGCCCGCTGACGCGTCGCATGAATTTCAAATTCATGTGTCTGTCCGCATATTGACCATAAAAATTAGCCAATGAGCGCGCGTGAATTTCTGCAGTTATCGTAAAATATAATATCTCAGCCCGACATAGTGTCGAATATCACTGGCCACACGTTTCAATCCATCTGATGCGATCCAGCTGTGTAATAATCTGCCCGGGGTGCAGTCGGCACTAGTGTGTCCATAGCTAACGTGTGAGTAAGATGAGACTTCTTGACGGCACTTAACAGTCATTTAATCATCTTGATGTAAGACAATATCAGGAGTAATCCTGTAGTTCTTTCAGCCCTGTATTTTCATTGGTCCCTATGACCTGTAGGCTGTAGCTTCTTTTGTTATGCGAGGGCTAGGGCATTGTTTGCATTGTATCAGGTATTGTTTCGTTCTCCAATCAATGATCGTGTCTGGAGAGCTACAGGCTCTCCCAAATACTAGTGCCAATTTTTCCCCGAAAGACTAGTTGTGAAGAATTTTTTAAAAAAACAGGTATTAAAATTACACTTTTCGGATCTTGGCCAAGAACACGTCCTGACTGGTTCTAGGAGACAATTACAAGCGTCTCTTGGATTTCTCAATTGTTTATGTATTTATCTTAAAATTAAATTTCCGTCCTTTCTACAACCGGTAGTGTAATTAATTCTGATGATAAAAGAAAAAAACAGTAACGCACAAGAATTGCGTGAGAACTGGTAAACTAGCTGTGTTGGTCGCATTATATTCAGCGACAATTTGGTCCTCTTGAGGAGAGCCTATTGAAATAAAAATGACTAATTTCATGTTTTCCCGTTCATATGCTTTTGTATTCAGTTGCAACTGCATTCTTTTAACTTGTGACAATGAAATCGAACCAATATTTTTAATGCATTTCTGACTGCATTTGCATTAATCTTGGGTAGCCTCTAAATCATTTCATCACTGCATTCGCTAGCATTTAATCGTTACATGATAGAATACACTCATAAGAGAACATTAGGACAGCAAAGTACTGCTGGTGAATAATGTAAGCTATTTTAAATTTTCACCCATTGAAATCTGGCCTTTGGTTAAGACTGAGGGGGCCTCATGAGGCCCACGCATGAAGTTTGGCTACCACACCTTTGGCTCCAGCAGAGACCAATATCCGAGTTTGCCGGCGGGCCCCTAAACTTGATATGCCAAAAAAGATAGTGTTTTGGAAAACGTTCCTTAAGATTTCAAGAATAATTGAGGCAATATCTTTGAAAACGGTTCGTGTAGGCGCAATATATTTTGTTGGATGCTTATCACGAACTTTATAAGTCACGCATGCTTGACGACAGTTGACTATCGCGGCATCCAAGACGAAAGTTTATACGACAAAGGGATTATCTTAGCTGTTTTTCGGCCCCACGCGTGAAACGCCATGCGACTGGTGGTCAGGATTGAGTTCCTGTACGAGATATAAGAGTGTGGCTTAACTTATGACTCTAATCTAGAGCCACCTTGGCTGTGTTTAAATATTTATTGGCGAACAGGATCCTTCTGCGTGCATTCAACTGATTTCAATGCTTGGTTGCATGACCAAAGAAATTTCGTGAGTTCAAGTTAAGAGCTTGAAAGCCTCTCCCGCTGGGTTGAGGTATTTTTAGATGCCCTTGTTTTGTAACATCCGTTATCTCAAAAATATTATCTCAGTTGGAAAACCATTGTGTTCATCTCGCTTCACGCACCGAGATCAATCCTGAATCCGTGTCATTTCATTTTGCATATGCCGCAGCCACCACAGCAGACAGTCATATTATAAGACGCGAACCAGACGGTGAATTATACAATGTGTCCGGGAGAATGACAAATAATCCAAGGAAAGCAACAAGCACAAATGCAATCATTTATAGAAAAATAAATGTGATCTGGCAAAATCTCACTAAAGCGGGGCTTACTGCATCATCATGTAAAATCAAAACAATTACATAATTATCTGTTGAGCAACTAAGTGCTAATTAAAGAAAGCGATTGAAAAGTTAATCCCACCCGACAAGACAACATGTCAGCAAAATCAGTCAAAATGAAAAACAAAGTGAGTGCTTGCTTTGCCTTAAGTAGTCATCACCAGTAAATCCAATGGCTTTACATTCGCGTGCGTTTGCAGTCTATGTATCCTACACGTTGTGAATTCAAGGCAATTCATAATAAACCCAACATACTGAAGCACTATACAATTTCAAGAAGGCTTATAGGGTTAGGTTTAAGAACTGACCTCATTAGATGGGACATTAACGGAACTGCGGCACGGTCCCTCTTCCAATAACGACGTTAAATGTTCGTGATCTAAAGTTGGCTCTAATATCACTGGGAGCGTGTTTCGTCTTCGCGCCATCATTGTCACAGATGTTTCCGTAGCTGTAGGCTAAGATGTCTCTCGAAATTCACCGGAATTGTTTGCGTGATGCGGACAACAGATGTAGGCGTCCCTACGTTGAAGAGACTGAAACAACGATTTTAAAGCGATAATAGTTCACGAGCTGTCAACCATTCCAGAACTTGTCAGCCATTCCAATCTGTAGTTAGCAGAATTGTAGCAAGGGATCTGCGTTCATTTGATGTCTTGTCTAAAGTGCACCCGATTGGAACACTACAGTCGTATTGAGCTAATACAGTTTCCTGATTTACTCCACGATCTTGTATTCCAACCAACTTCACAGGTGCTCTGATCTGGTATGCTGAAGTAGGAAGGTTCTCTTTTGGGGTCTTTCCCAGCTAATTGGTCTGTAATTACAAATCGCGGTATTCTAAAGACATTTTTTTGTTCCCTATTGTACTGCTTTTGTAAACAGCACACCTACACTAAAAGCATCCTTCCAGTTTGTGAAGAAAAAAGGTTATTCATTTGGAAGGGGATAAAACCAGACTTGATAACTTGATATGCTCGAAACCATCGAAATTGTCCACAACGACTATGCCCTGGTCCTGATAACCGTGACTGTATCGAAGTGAGGGAAAACAAATCGGTTTTGTTTGAAAAATGAATATATTAACTCTTTGGAAACAAGCCAGAAGAGATCACTTTGTACATAGATCTACATAAGCTTAATTTACTATTCAAGCTCAGGCCCCACGGCTATGTGCTGTGTGCTGTTCTCAAGTTTATCATTGGTGAGACCCTCCCTCCCTCCCGCCTCCTCCCAAGAAGCTAAAAGCCGCTTCATTCAAATATGCAGCTTCTGAAGCACTATTGTGAGAGAGAGCCAAAGATCCAAAAGTAGCTTGCGAGGCAAGGGTGAGTGAATTACATTTCGGGCGCGCGAGAATACGGCTGGCGTAAAAAAAATCCATATGGAGAGGGGAGGGGATGAGAGAAAAAGGAAACGATTGCGGACAAACCCCACGAGTTCGCCGACGAACGGGGTCTCTGATTGGCGCGGCTCATATTTTTTGATTGACACCTCTCAATCCCGCAGCACTAGCGAGGTACAAAGCGGACTCAAAATGGCTGAGAGACCTCTCCAAGAAATGAATGAAGAAAGACGAGCAGAAGTTTCTCGTTCGTTCGGTTTAACAGTGCTTCTAGGGATGAAATTTCGGTAAAAGCGCTTTTTTTAAAAGTTGCATGCGCTCAGTCGTGGAGGGGAACTTTGTGGAAGATCAAATTTAGGAGGTTATTCGCTTACATCGCTTCTAGTGGAATCTTAAAATGCTACTAAAACGAAATTTTCCTTTCGTGATTTTCTCACAAAAAAAAATATAGTTCAAGTTCAAAAGTTACCAATAACGTCTGAGTTTTTTTTTTTTTTTTACTACCAGCCCCCAGGAGGATTGTAAGAGCCCGTCGAATGCACAAGGCTGGATGTAAACTTGTCCACCATCTGCTTGCCAGAATGCAGACTTAGATGGTCAAAAAAGGCACTTTCCACTTCTAATTGGCAGAGGAATAGCTTACTTTGTTCAGTACCCTTCAAAATAAAAATTTGTGCAAAAACTCCACATGAATGTTTCACTTCAGCAGCACTTTGAGAGCGTATGATGTATATGGGTATAAGTTAGTCTTGGAGGAATTTGTTGTTTGCTGAATTAACTGAGCCTCAGTGATTTGACTGGAAGCTTAATTTACTGTCTCAGTTACTGATTAAAGGGCGCGTTTGGCTGACCCTATTCTGGAATAAGAATTAACGAACTAACCTCTAGATTTTTCTTTGGAGGTAAATTTATGAAGATATCTCCGTACTATTTTGTTGGGAAACGATGCTGAAATTCTACTTGGTATTCCGACAACATCAAAATTTTCCGGGAATTTTTATTCCGGAATAGGAACCATCGTATTCTTATCGAAGGCACCTTAAGTCTTCCAGCAGTATTTGTCACAAATTTTACCCTGACCAGTAAGGACGTTACTTGTCTGCGGTAAAACTAAGATCCTGAAATAAGCCGCAAATCGCATTTTCTCGTTGCACGGACCACTTTCTTGCGATCTGCAACGAACCCCCGGCGAATCTGCGCGGAAGCCGATGAAATCGGGGGTTGGGGGAGGGTAGGCTTAGTTTTTCATTTGAAAGCTGCAGGCAAATTCAGTTTAAAATTATTTTCTATATTTGTGTTAAAGCAGACAATGAACTGTTTAAGAAATTTACGTTTAGTCGTTAACAGGAAACCGCAACAGTGCACGCTTTATTCAAAGTTGATTGAGTAGCTTAGTTTTCAATAGTTTTTGCCGACAGTCGTACTGCAATGTTCAGTTTTTACCGCTTACCTGCTGCCCAGATCTATGTATGCTATATTCAAGGACATTTGAGAAAACTCGCCATAGAAGTAAGAGAACTAAAAATGATTATTATTGAACTGTTAATTTAGGGTTAGATTTCTCGGTTACCTAATGGAGTTTAAAGCTTGTGTATTCAGGCTTTTTCTAACAACCACGTGGGTTCGCTTACGTCCAGTCTTGGCTCTCACGGGCATTTATTTCGTTTTCTAATTCCATCTATTGATTGTGTGATTGCATTTAGTGAGTAGAATCTTTGTACCTATTAATTTGATTTCAGATCGAATAAAATTGCTATTATACGATTGCGAGTTATTCTTCGGTTTATTCTTCGTTTTCTATCGGAACATCAGTTTCTGGCTATACACGGTTCCTAGAAAACGGAAGACGGCAAGATGACTGACAAGGAAACTATGGAAATCGCTGTCAAACAGGCTAAAATGAAACGACGAAACAGCAAGGCTGCGCTCACCCGTCTGGGCAAAACTGTCGCTATTCAAGTTTCGGGAGGTCGATCGGCGGATGAGGTAAAAGGAGCACTAGAAAAGTATGAAAGGGCATTTGCGGATCTTGTTTCTAAACACGAGGAGTATACTCTGCTGATAGAGGACGATAGCGTGTTTGAAAGCGAAGAGGAATGGTTAGAAGAATGTCAAGAAACCTTCATGAGAGTAAAGCTCGACACCGAAGATTATATAAAGGAACGCATGACTCCACAAAAAAATGATCATTGCACAGGAAGTTCAGAACTGCAGGACAAAACCGCCGACACATTGGTCATCCAACAAGAGAGCCAAACAGGAAGTGCTGCTAACCACGAAGAAAGTGCAGTTGATGATACAAACGTCGAGGCGACAGCACAAGACTCGCACACCGAATCAAGCACTGATGTTTCGACTGCCCAAGCCAAAAAAAATGAAACAAAAGAAACCGTCCCGTTGCAAAGTTCAAGTTTGGGGGCCGAAAACAGTAATAAGACTGAATGTGCTTTCCGGATGGAAAAACCCAAGATGCCAAAATTCTCCGGTGACGTAAGAGATTACGTGATCTTCAAGGCCGACTTTAAACACCTCGTAGAAACAAGGCACAGCAAACGGGACGCTATCACATTGTTAAGAGCCAGCTTACAAGGAAAGCCCCTGGAGTTAATCAAAGGTATCGGCCAAGATTACGATGCTGCCTGGGAGTACCTCGACTCGATCTACGGAGATCCTCGATTTGTGTCAGACACGATAACACAAGACATCGCTCGATTTAAGGCCTTGCGTGACAGAGATGACGCGAGCTTTTGCGATTTGGTTCACCTTGTGAGAAGAAGCTTCAACACCCTCGCGGAGGTCGGCAGGCAAAATGACATGGACAATAACCAGCCATCATTGAACAAAAGATGTTTTCTGACGACCGCAAAGTCTGGTCTCGTTTTTTAGAAAGTACAAAGAGCGAGGCCACGCTGGAAATGTTGATCTCGTGGATGACAAGTGAGATGAAATCTCGTATG
>BLFK01000049.1:1015542-1020542 GCA_014634185.1 Astreopora myriophthalma | reverse complement strand
ATAGATGTCGATGATTGGCGGGCTACCAATGATTTTTTTTTCTCGCTAAATGATCGCTGGGGGCCGCATTCTGTAGATTTTTTCGCTAATTGTTATAATCATAAGCTGCCCAGATTCTTTTCTTGGTTTTGGGATCCGAACACGGCGGGCGTCGACCTCTTTATTCAACCACTTGGAGGAGACAACTGTTGGGCGGTCCCGCACGTTTCTATCCTTTCCAGAGTTCTTCATTATTATTATTATTATTATTATTATTATTCAGTTAGTCAGGAATTGCACCTCTCTTCGGGGAGAACAACGACCCACCCCACTGACAAAAGCCCTACGGTCCTTTCGTTTTGACTCTGTGAATAAATTCTCGGACGAAAGATAGCCCAGCTTTAGCTTTTCCTGTAAAATCCGTTTTTTCAAGATGGCCTGTCAGGGAAGCCAATGCGCAGTTGAGTTCATTCATACTTCCAACAGGGTTTTCTCGAGAAAGAGCAGTTTTCAAAACGAAAGCGTTTCCTTCTCCCCCCTCCCCGTCCATATTTTTGTTTGTGTTTGCCCCCATTCTCTTACGTCCCGAAAAATTAATTGCTGTTCGCCAACTGCCGGGAAACGCTTGCTTTGCGGGCTAATCTCAAAGCGAACTCAAAGAGTTATTTGCAAAAGGTTGTTGACTGGGTGTTGTGTCCCATCGCGCCGAGCCTCCGATACAGCTGATCGTCATCGCTCACCACCACCCCGAGGTCTTATCGATTTGCTTACCGTCCCTCGGAGTGGCGGTGAGCGATGAAGGACGGCATTATTCGTAGGCTACATTGCGCCCCAATGTCCCCAACAAATGAGCCAAGGGTGTTCACTTGTACCAAAACAGCGTGTCGGAAGTTTCCCTACATACCGTGATCTCAATGCGCATCATCTACATTATCGCCGACTCTTCCAAAAAGATTGTATTCGTGTCCTGAATGGATGAGGCAATATTAGGAACCAAGAGAAAATAAAGGAGGTCATGGCCTGTCCCTAAAATTACTTCTTAATAAGCTGCAGTTGAATTCTCAGCTGTAAATCATATCATTGATGTTTTAACGATTGCTAATAACAACCTGGGTGCCTGAGGTTCTGTGCGGTGTTTCTCGTTCCAATACAGCTATAAAAAGGCGGCAACAATCCAAGTACAAGTTTCGCCAGCGATTTTCGCTCATTACCCCTGCACCCAGGGTACTAAATTTACTTTAAACTGGCTATTGAAAACGATTTTTTTCCTCTGTGAAGTTTTAGTCAGCATCAGGCTATTACGCCAAGTTCGCATAGAAAAGAATGCCGGAACGTTCAGAAGGTTTACTAAGAAACTTGAACGAACGTTTTTGCCCAATTTACTCCATTCACAGCTCGGTCAAAGTTTCCAGAAATGCGCGTGTTAAAGCTGGTGATTTGAAACATCATCATCTTATCGTAGATCTTACCTTAGTGTACGATAACTTCTCTACTGCGTATTTTTGCTGCCGCAGTGAGTAAGCCTGAAGTGAACGGTTTTCTGTTCTGTGCCGGCGCTTCTGAAGTTGCAAACAATTCCAATTTTTTTCCATTATCCCAGAGTCTCTCTGGGCGCCCACCCGCTGGCCAAAGAGCCCGAGGGCTCTGGGTTCAAGATTGGAGATACTCGGGTGATGTTAAGGCCTGGGCGATCTCGAAATATGATCTGGACTCTGTTCGACTTTACTGCATTAACAAGCTTTACCATTGTTTAGGCGTACTAGTGTACTTCACGCCACGCCGGGGGAAAATAGCCAGATATGACGGGGCAAAGAAACATCCCGATAGCGTGCTCGATCTGTCCCTGAAAGATCCTAAATGAGCTTTGTTTTTTTTTGTTTTTGTTTTTTTAATATGCTGAGAATGGATGTTGACGCGTCAGGTTCAATAGCATTATTTTTTAGGTTTTTCGGGCGAAGTCGCATAAACGAGCAGCGAAGCCGCAAGGAAATTCCTTCCCCCGCCCCAATTCCCCTCATCCCAATCCTCTTCGCCGCTTGCTTCTTAGCTCGCTCTGACAAAGCCGCCAGCTACGCAGGCTGAGCGGAGACAATTGTGAAGCGACCGCGGTGCGGTGCGCAAGTCACATCCGAAAAGAGAGCAACTCGCCTTCCTCGCTCGCCTGGCAAATGTCCCGCTCGCCTGAAAAACGCTTAGAAATAACGACGTCAACGACTGCGTAACGACGTTTCGTCAGGCTACAGGTTCAAATGCTGGAATCATCAACAAATGCCTATTTTAGGGTTTCAAATCAAGAAAATGAGTTAACTTAGTAGACCATGATCTAACGGAGAGGTCCTGGGAGCCAGGTTGGACAGGATCACTCTCCTCTTCCAGCGCCTTCGATCCTTTTGGTCAGCAGCAGATTTTCGAGAAAATCACCAAGGATCACAAGGATCAGTTCAAAACCTTCGTCTTTGAAGATTTTCTTTCTCAGGTAAAAGTGGGATCAATTTTTAGCGTAGTCATTCTTGGTTTTGTTCGTGCTATTTGCAGACAACACCTTTAAGCACACAAATGTTAAATTCTACGTGGAACAGGAGCTAGAGTATCCGGACAACTTGCCCCCAAATATTTCTTAGTCTCCTTCGCAGCCGTCTTTCCGAAAGACGGCTGCGAAGGAGACTACTAATTTCTCGGCGGGTCTAAAACACAGGGCAGGTCACAGGTCAGGCCATTGTTTTACTAATAGTGAAACAACCCTAACCCCTTCCTAATGCTAACCTTAGGCCTAAATGCTACACTAAGAGAATGTTTAGTCCTAAGGTTGGTATTAGTGAAGGTTAAGGGTTTCAGTATTGGTAAAAACGATAACTTGAGACCTGACATGTGACCTGTGTTTTAGACCCGCGGCCAATTTCTGGACAATTCGCCCCCAATTTCAGGACAATTAGCCCCCGATGAAGAAAACGACAAAACCACTGCAGATAAGATAGGCAAGTCCAAATAAAGCTTACTTGGTTGCATGCCTTCAATTGTCATTGGTTTCTTTTCTTCAATTCTCCACAAGGATGTCAGAGAGAGATCCCCTAATACCACAGACATTTACAACTGTCAGAGAGATTCAACACACACGAGTGGCCATCAAAGGTGTTGGAAAGACCGTGGTATTACGAAATACCGTGTATGCTTATTCAAACCATTTCATTACCCAGAGTCGACCCTACTTTCGAAGAAACTTGCCGACTTATTTCGACTGCGTGTTGTTCTTGGACGTTGCCTGGCTGATGTTTTTTGCGTCCTTTCTTGGTGCATTGGCGCTTAAAGGAGGCTATTTTAAAGGAGCACCATTTTACTGCTTTGTAGTGTGCGCGATTTTCATCGCTGTTTTCAGCCAACATGAAATTGTCAACAAAAGATCACTTCCAATGGTGATGAGCCAACCAGTCTTTGACGGTCAACTGTCATTGAACGCGTTGTACGAAGTAACTATCACAGAGCTGGAAGGGCTAGCCCTGGAGAATTATCAAGCTGGAATAGGATTTATTAATGCATCAGAAGGAAAAGTGAAATTCCAAGCTTTTAACAGGAAAGCTATGGGAGCCATGCTTCTTGCAAGACGAATATCTCGGTGCTTGTTGTTCTTGTTCTTCTGTTCTGCTTGTTATAACTTTTATTTCATGATGGTTCATTCGTTGGGTTTCCACTTCTAATAATACTATAGATTCCTCAAACTTTGTTAATTAAATCTTGACCCAAACAGATATCACATAATATTAAGCGAACCAGCAAATATCTCTAAGTTAATTGTGGTAGACTTTCTCTGGAAACAATCAGAGTACATATAAGTAACAACATGATTTCTAGTGCAGTTTGGAAGAAATAAACGTGAGTAAATGTTTTGAAAGAGTAACAAAATTGTGCAAGCTCACATGGCAAGTGTTTAGATATTCTAAATTGCACTAGAAAAATCATGTGATTACTTACAACAACAACAACATTTATGTAATAACAAGAAAATCAAGTTTACAATATTGCCTGCCCCAGAAATAGCTACAAAGCTAGTCAAGACAGGACAAGTGAAGAGCGATAACACAAATTATGGTACGAAAAAATAATGAAGTTACAACAGAGAGAAAGACTGAAAGGTTTTGCTATAGTTACACCTAAATATTAAGTCAGCCGGGTACAATAAACTATTACAATCTGCACTAAGAACCTGGGGGGGGGGGGGGGGGNNNNTATGAAAAGGGTGGCGATGATCACTGGAACTTTTGAATTAAACCCCTAGAGGAGACCAATCTGGCTGTGGCCCAAGCTTTTTTTTACCTCTAAATGAGACCAGTTTTAACCTGGCTTTCATCGCCATGCAGATTTTGTTTATATTTGTGTGTGGTGTGTGTGTGTGTGTGTGTGTGTAATGGTACAGATTTTTTGTATGTGTATTTATACAGATTTTTTGGGAGGGGGTGGGTGTACAGCTCAATGCCAACTATGACTGACATAAATGACTAACTTCTCTTTAATGAAAATTGTTTTTGAACCTTTAAGTTTGAAATTCCTTGAAAGCACAAGATTGACAGCTCTGACATCACATGCGTCGTAAGAAAAGAGTAAGAGTGCATTGGCTGTTGAGGCAAATTTCACAGCCAGCAGTTCTCGTGCCAAGAAATGAGAGATGTAGTTTTCTTGTGATGACCTGGTTGACATAAAATCAGCTATATGGGGAGAGAGAGACCAGTTATGTGTGTGCAATATGCACAACCATTGTAAATAGTTCTTAGTTTTTAACCTTTCTCTGAAGAGGCCTGAACGGCCAAAATGTCAATTGAACTGAGTTGGACCAGTTAGAAGTTCACCCCACTGTTCTTGCTTAGTGTTTGTCTATAAATTCACATGGTAGTACAGCATCCTTTAGATCCTTCTGCTGGGAGTTCATTGTTTGTGTAAACCTTTTTGTCCTGCCTATATAGATATGTGTGAATTTTCTTTCAAACCTTTATTCAATTAATATGATTATTTGGGGGTGATGGGGTCAGGGC
>BLFK01000049.1:1005542-1008042 GCA_014634185.1 Astreopora myriophthalma | reverse complement strand
TTCTCCTTTCGTGGTAATGACTTGCTTCCCATCGCCGAACTCTACAGGGAGAATCTGTTCTGCTTAAAAACTGAATAGTTCCTTCTTGTTTTCATCTACAGGCAGGAATTCCTTCCAGTTTTTTGGAACAGTTGTCAAAGACTGAATGCGCCGGCGAATACCACGTCCTCTCTTTTCTCTGGTCGTTGCTTTCAAACTGTTTGGTACATACTCGTCCCATATGATGTCAAGTCTTTGCACATGCTGCAGCTGGCCCTTGACATATGGAATGAACACCAGATCTGCATACTCTTGAAATGTTTTTACTGTATTTGTTGGTTTTAGCATGTTAATAGCTGCTGCACCATCAATTATAGCTACATCTGTTGGTGTCGGGGCACTGGTTCGAGGCCGCGAAAGTGATTGAATGCAGTCTGTCAGGTCGGATTTCTTTCCTGGAAGACGAAGCTTTCCATTTTGTGATATTGATGGTGGACAACCTTGGTTTTCATGTTCAAGAAAACGTCCAAGTCTCCTTCTCTTGTTTGACACGAGATAAACAGCCGTGAGAAAAGTGCACGGTCACTCTTTAAAGTTGAGATTTGCTGCTTGTGTTTGGATGGTTCTTTCTGGCGAGGACTTCTGAACAGTGGAAGCTTATTCGTCTTAACAGGGTCATGCATGTTCTTTGTTTTTTCTTAACTTAATCTCTCCTTGACGAATGTTTCGAACTGTTCTTGTCCAAGTATTTCGATCTCTTCCACTGTTTTCACTACAGAAGCATCAGCTAGATCTTTAGTGTCAAGAACGAGAAGATCTCCACTTTCATCAGTGAACGGATTTCCCATGTCATTGTTTCGTTAATACAATACGCTTTGACATTTCGTTGATTGATTTGATTGACATTTAGTTGTGTAATTCAATCGAAAAAAATGGGACAACTTTAGGCTAGATAAAGTTGGAGTTTATTCACGGAAAACTGAATGTAACGTTATGTTTTGCTGACTTGTTTCGCTCACCCGTTTCTGGACTATCTGAACTGTTTGACCCGTGTTTACCGAAACCGATCTAACCGGATATCGTCAAAGAAGTAAGTGTTCATTGCTGGAAAATTCTCGTGCGTTTATGTAGCGATCGTCTTAGGGTTTTCGTTGAAAGTGTGTTATGTATTACTTTTAGATCGAATAATTCAAGTCAATTCAATTAAAGACAATTATACGATTGACGTAGACCAGTTGGATTGAGAACCGTTTGCTGAACCAGTCATCAATGACCGAGATTAAAGACTTCACATCCTTAGTGAAAGATAGCTGGGTGCTTTTTGCCTCTTCGTGATGCTTTGTAGACCCAGGTTTCATTTCCTCGTCTGTGTATGAGGAAGCGTCAAATTCTGCTATCAACCTTGCAACTTCTGGACCAGAAATCATCCAGCGCCGTAGAGCGGCAGGATTTTCTGTCAGCCCAACAGCTCCCCCGTACTTCACCAAAAAGTAATGGCGAGAACTTTTTTGTATGTGCTGTATAAAAGTGACTGAAGGTCAAGGTCAAGGTAATTCAGAATTTACAAGATCACAGGTGATCATAGATGAGAGGAACATGGAGCTGGGTTAGCAAATGAAGTTATAATAACAAAAAGCAAGGAAAACCAGTGGATCCAAAGGTGTTAATATTCACATGATAGGCAAAATAGGTATTTTATGATTTTAACCTCGTTTTCACGCAAAATAACCACTTAAATGCTCTTAACATGATTTTTAGCGGTGGCTCCATATCAGAGATTTTTCATTGTATCCTAAGCTACCTTTGTGCAAAATTTGGTGATTTCTTCACAAAGTGCACGATTTTCCTCAAATATGCACATATCCGCCGGACTATAATAGCGGCCAGCGTTGTGCAGGCTGATAAAGGCAAGTCACGTGGTCTAACGCTTGAACCAGCGCTTTGTTGCTATGACAACAAAACCCCGGGAAAACTCATGACACTCAAAATGGCGGAAAAGCATACGATATCCGTGATCGGCCTCCTCAAAGAGGTGGAATTTCACATGATCAAAGGAGCTGCTGAGGTATTTCTCAACATTTCTGTTGAATATGTGGGCTGTGCATATGTAAAAAATGTTTTTAAGCTTTTGTCTAACCGCCTGTCTTTTGTTTTGCAAAAGAAACTTTCCCAAAAGGATCCTGACGGTTTTACTGCACCACACTTTCTCGGCTTGCTCGAGTGTGATTGGGATGCCTTTATTCGTGCGAAAAGGAAGGTGGGATGCTTTTATAACTCTTCATTTCATTCTACAGATAAATATGCTTTTCTGTCCGAAGCAATCGGTCTTTTTGCCTTCAGGATAGAAGCAGTAAGTTAGGTCCCAACAAGCTTTTGTGTTTTGAAAATGGCGAGGGAACGGTAGTCAGTGATGCTGACTCACATGAAAAAGTTTCACTGGAATCGCCGGTCTTCTTGACCTGTTTCGGTGTTCTAGTTTCGAGCGGGTAAGACCCTGATACAGTACACACATACCAATCAC
>BLFK01000049.1:990183-1000183 GCA_014634185.1 Astreopora myriophthalma | reverse complement strand
GATAGAAAAACGATAATTTGTTGACCATTTCTGGCAAGCTGTATTCAGGCTTCAGTCTCTTGATGGGACTGGGCCACGATTTTCAGCTCTTCCAAAAGTTGTCAAATCAGGGATTATTCTTGCACAATCGAATGTGGAGTCAGAAAGAAGTCTTTCAGTGAATGCCCGTATTGTGACACAAGAACAGATGCTTCTTGGAGAAACGTTCATTTTTGGCCTTAGAGTTGTGAAAGGTGCTGTCAAGTTTCACAATCCTGAGAACTGCAGACCAGAGTAAATTCCCAGACAGATGGCCTTTCAACTTCTGTGAGATCTGCACATATGCATTATAGAAAGCAGCTAGATGAAGAGGAAGCTGAGAAGAAGAAAAAGCATGCTGAAGAGAAAATGAAAGCTGAAGAGGTGGAAAGAAGGAAGAGAGAGCAAGAGAAGCCAAGGCAAGAGACCAGATCTTTGAAAGACAAGGGAGAGAGCCTGGACAGAAAGGAGCAGGAGATAATGAAAGAAATGCAATCAGTTGTCAGCTGAGCTGTTGCAAAGTTAAGTTACAGACTGCCCTATCTTGAGGTTCAAAGGTTGGTTCACAAGGTGTGAAAGTCGCTTGTCTCATGATAGAAACAGCAAATCAAATCAGGCAAAGGTGAAGAGAGAACTTGAAGCAGTAAGTGAAAAGCACAAGGAGGTCAACACACAGAATCAGAAATTGCTGGAAAAGGCACTACCAACTGGTGTTTCTGCTCTGCCATCAAAGAAAATAATGTCAAATTAAAGGATGAACATTTGTTTTATAACAGCAGGTGTTCACTATGGATTTGTTGTGTTTGACTGATTTGTTGATATTGTTATCACAATAAGAGATATAAAGAAGAATAATTTTTAAAACCAAAGTAATCAATTTGTCGTATTGTTTATCATTGTTATGGATGAAAGTGGTGGATTGGGATAGCTGATGGGATGCAGGGAGGCTATCTTTGTCCTCCAAAGTACTGTTGATTCTTCTCTTTTTTTTTTCTTTTTTAGCAAAGTTTCCTATTTTTCCTTTTTTTTATTCCTGAGTTTCCTATGCTGCTGGACACCCTGCTACATAGGCTACGCTGTGCACCCTGTGTGGATGTTTAGCATTCTTACGTTTTACACTGTATAATAAATAGGGTTATTCACCAGCGGGGAGGTCCATATTGGGAAAAACTGTGCCCAAGGTCTTCGATGCCCACGGTCACAGGCCGAGTGTGGTACTCAAGACAGAGGGCACAGTTTTTCCCAATACGGACCGACCTAGGCTGGCGAATAACATTTTTATTTTTTTCTAACACACAACAAAAGGTGTGCGAAACACCCGAACATTTCAGGGCTGTAAGCATGCAAACGATTCCGCCTGCTGTGAGCGGGCCGGATGAGAAAATTCCACCTGTTCCTGGAACCAATCAGATTGCAGGATTTGTTGAATTCCGCTGGCTCACGCACTGAGAAAAAAATAATATACAATTATGTTATTTTGCTAACCCTGGGGAGTGTAACTGAACATGATTAATGTTTGATGGTTTCTGTAGCATCAGTTTGTTTACATGGATGTAGCAGCCAATCAGAAGCAAATAGGACGAATATTGGTTGAGGTTAGTACAGTGTAGAAGGCATGTACATTTAAATATTACTGATGTATAGTCACCTGTATTAATTCAAAGTATAATCAAATTCTTTCACATACTGCAAAGACTTGGGCCTCAGAAACTGAGATGTCTGCAACCTGGCCAGCCGACACGCTCACATGAGCACATCAAGGTTCCTACAAAGGATTACTCAACTGATTAATAGTATACTGTCTTTTTTTCCTCACTTTTCTTTTTTAACCTTATTTCTTTTATGTGCAGCTGTTTACAGACAGATTGCCAAAGACCTGCCAGAATTTTCGTGAGCTTTGTTTGGGCAATTATACTGAGGCAGAAAGACATGATCCTCCTTTAAAGCTGTGGTATAAGAACTCCATATTCCACAGGATAGTCCCTAATGGCTGGATACAGGGTGGAGGTGAGTTTGAAGAAGGCACTTCCCTGCACCAGGGTACATACGGGTCCTGAAAATCCTGGAAAGTACTGGAATTTTATCATAGCTTTTTCCAGGACTGGAAAGTGCTTGAAAGTTGTCTATTTATGCAAGCTCCAACTCTAAGCAAACATTCAGACAGTTTTAATTGTGCATTTCTCGAGAAAGACAAGGTTAAATGCAGATGTAGAAAAGTGCTGGAAAATTCCTGGAAAATATTGGAAAACGTACTGGAACCTGGATACCTGGAAAATAGCTTACGCAAATGGGTGCAAACCCTGTGTACACAACCCAATATTAACATTTTGTTTGAGCAAAAGTACTAACCTCAAGAGAGATCAGAACACCTCTTCTGGATACCTTTTATTATTTTGATTACTGACCATGCATTACTGAATCATGTGGCTTGTTTGTTTGTCAGACATAGAGGGTGGCAAAGGGACTGGGGGAGAGTCTATCTATGGTCCTTTGTTTGAAGGTGAGGCATTGGTTCTGCAGCTTTAGTAAATTGCTCAGCACTTGTGCAAGGCATCAATAGACCTTTCCTGCATTCCTCCCCATCCCCCATGGTAAGTTGTGAAACAAGTCTGGGGTAGATGGCATTCAAAATGGCTGGAGGAAACATTGTCCCACCATTTCGAATTTTATCAACATGATCTCCTGCTTGAATCATTGATTATCGCTAATTTGTAACTTGCTCTGAATTAATGATTTTTTTAGAACACTCTGTCCCAGGACTTTTTGGAATGGAGCAAATTTGAAAAAGAAAAACCAATATCCTTGGATTGGATTAGAATCCAGAGCTAGAGCTTGTAGGAACAAGTTCTTACCATCTTACCACTAGACCAGTGAGGAACAAGATTTTGAGTGAATCAACGATTAGATGATATTATTTTATGGAATATCACTTCTCAACAGTGATTAGGCCTAAGCTGATTTTAAAATGTTGAACTTTGTTTTGAAGTTTGGTGACTGACTATTTCGAATTACTGTCTAAAATTGTTCGTGGGGGACTGGGAGGAATGCAGGAAAGGTCTATTGACATCCATATTGTCACATAATTTAAATGCTTTTCTCTTGTGTGAGAACATGCCATGTTGACTTGTTGAACAAGAGAAGCAAGGAGCTCATGGTTTTGTTTTGA
Source organism: Astreopora myriophthalma (assembly GCA_014634185.1). Lineage (NCBI taxonomy): Eukaryota > Metazoa > Cnidaria > Anthozoa > Scleractinia > Acroporidae > Astreopora > Astreopora myriophthalma. The sequence continues at coordinate 996,999 of BLFK01000049.1, read as the reverse complement.
AATAATCAGCTTGACAAAAACCCTGGTCATCGTAATGTGATATAAATCAACCAGGAGCTCCAGACATAACTGACCTGTAGTGGTTCTGGGGTGGATTAATTTGTGTTTTTGTAAAACCTGGACCAAGAAATTTAGAGTCAAAATAATAAGCCTGCATAGGAAAAGTTCCCGTGTGAACGAGGTTTCCCCTTTCTGGCCGAATTTAACGCAGTCAGAATGGAGAAAACTTTCGGGTTTCAAAATTTTTACTCAGTGTCATAGACCACTCGCAAAATACCCGAAGGAAGCCGGAAGAAAACAATTAACTTTCTTGAACTGTTTTCACCAAATTTCCCATATTTATGAAGCAGGACCAGGAGCAATTCATTGGAACACACTTCCATCCGCACTCCACAACGGGTGAATGGGGATAAAAGGTTTCGAGATATTTTGCGCAATAAATTGTAGTACCGTCTTGATGGACATTGTGTTTTTTTGTTGTTGTTTCACAGACGAAGATTTTTCTATCCCACACAACAAGAGAGGAATTGTGAGTATGGCTAATAGGGGTCGGCATACAAATGGCTCTCAATTCTTTATCACATTACAGCCCGCGCCATGGATGGACACCAAATATGTTGCGTTTGGGTAAGTAGCGTTTGTCGGGGAACCTGTACAAAGCACCTCTATAACTCGCTCACCAACTCGTGTTGTTGGTGAGATATCTTGATAGGGTTACTTCGGTTCAGTGATAAAGGTTAATCAGGAAAAACTAATTGTCACTGGCGGCGGTTTCGGCCAAGTTTGAGCGCCGTATCTTTAAATATTTCCAAGACAGTTCTTTTCATTTTGAGAATTTTATAGACGCTTGTGTCACTTTCCGTTGAATTCAGGCCGTAAAAAACACTTTGCACAGTAACCACTTGTAGCGTCCACACATGCTACTTAAACTTAAACTTACGCATATAACTCGTATTCACTTAAACTTGAACTTCCGCATATAACTCGTATTTTCAAAGATTCGAAGTTATTATGCTTCTACAACTGAACAAAAAAAACTCCTATATCCAACGAAAAAATTCTAATCCCCCCTCGACCGTGGGAAAACGCGCCCGCGACCCTAGGTATGCGGACACCGAACTGCGCCCCCCCCTCCCCGGTGGGTTTTCTATGTCCCTTACACCACTCGAAATTTACTCTCATCCTCCCGCTTAGCCAACTAAACATGAACTACCTGTCCATGTGTCCATCTGGTACCTTCCTGGTAACTACAAACTTATTTAGTCCAGGTTGCATGACGGCGCACTTTCATTTCCCTTGCAGACAAGTAATAGAGGGTGCTAAAGTTCTCGCCATACTCGAGGAGCAGGAAACATTTAACGAAAGACCAAAGTCCTCGTGTGTTATTGTCGACTGTGGATTGTTCGATGTGGAAGGCCTCTGGAACACTGCTAGGTCATAAAAACAGAAACCAACTGCGACCATTTGAGGACTTCTTCGTGCTTGCATATTTTGAAAGGAAACATTGACTGGAACCTGTGTTGCATCTTCCGGAAGTTTCACGCGTATAAATGTCAGGCATGATTCTTCATTTTCCAGCGATTTCCGGTCGTTTTGCTTCTCAGGTGAACGTTCACTTTCGTCCTTATCATCCCATAATAATGCGTTTTTTGTCGGGGAATATTCATCCTCTCTAGCCGATTTTCGTATCGTTTTCACCGATAAGCTGCCATCCACTCACACTAATGCGCTTATTTTTCATGCGTTTTTGCCTATTGCCTCCGGGACACAAACACGACATAAAATGCCAATGAAAACGGAGACTTTCAAAAACCGTTTTAAAAGTGGAGACTTGGTGTAATCAGTTAGCATTTTAGTGGTACATAGCGGCTAAGGCAATTTCTTTTTTACTAGGAAAAATTAAATTTCTCAAGAATATATAAAGGGGAGAAAATTTAGTACCCCTATGTGGAAATGTGGAAGTACAGTGTAAAAACAACATTCTAGCCTCCCTCGCAGACGTTCTTTTCGCTCGTCACGTCACGCAATCTCTGCTCCCAGAGGAAAGGTTGCGTGACAAGCCAAAGGAGGCAAGCAACATCTTCGAACAACACATAACTAGCGCACCATTTATAACCTTTTTAAATGTCCCATGATTCCAACTGCGTCTCAGTGCGTGCAACGCAAGTTCATACATGGGACCAAGAACACAACAAAAACAAGCCTTGGCGGCCGCGGTGTGGCTGGTTATTGCCTCGACGAAGGAGACGCTGCCTATTCTTAGCATTGGTGGTCCTGTGTGTTCATACGCACTACAAATTTGTTCCAAAGCTGCGCCATCTGGGAACGTCATCATAGTACCCAGCATGCATAGCGCATGATCTTATTGTTTCTGTTGAAAACAGTAAATTTGAAACCACTTGGCTGGTAGTTCAAGCATCCTCATTCTGTAGTTAAGACCAAAATAAAATGAGTACCACTTGCGTTATTGAGCGCGCGTTTGTATTTATTTTGCTAGGTGTAATCACTCAAGAGAAATTAAGCGACGATTGTGTCCATTGCTACAAGCAAAGGAAAAACCAAAGTTGGCTAGAGGATTGGAAATGCATATTTGCAATAAATAAAGCGAAGCGCAGCTCTTGTACTAGTCAATGATAGTCGGGTTTTCTCACCTCACGCGGCTCGCATCTCGACAGCGATTCAAGTAAAATAGGTACGCAATGCGTACATGTCTCTACTGCAGAAGTTAAGAAGGTACCCCATGTTAGTTTAATAATGGTGAACTGCGCCTTAAAGCAGTCTGACAAAGTCCCCAACAAGGTGTTGTAAAACGCATTTGAATATATACCACATAGAAAATGCGCTATATAAATCCTACACCTTTAAAATAGCCTGCAAATACAGCCGCCCTTCGTTGCTCACCGCCACCCAGGGGATGGGAAGCGAGAAGGATGTCACGTCCTTCTCGCTTTGTGGCGATGTGTGAGGAAGGGAGGCTGTATCAGCAGGCTAATCCTTAAAAGATTTGAAAACCTCCACCGGCTGCAGGTCATTTACATTAATCGCTGAACTAGTGTCTTCGAAGACCGAAAACAGTGAGACATTGGGGTGAGATGGAAAAGACCATTGCCATGAGAAAGGCATAGGGTTTGAGCGACGCATTTGTTTCCGGTGATCGGCTTAAAAATTCAAATGCTTCGGTGCCACATTTTATATCTTCCCGTCTCTCAGTGTTAAAATTAAAATTATTCGACAATACATTTCTTAAGAGTTTGTTTGGCGAAATTTTCCTGCGTTAAAAAATATTTAGCCTCCAGTGGAAAAGGCAAGCTGAGAAATGTTTCAATGACAAAGCTTGCAAGCCTGCGTCGCAGACAGACTAAACCACAGGTAAATGTAGGTTTTGACGTAGGTTTCGGGTTGCATGTCCGACTGCACGCAGGCAAAAGCTTGCTTTGTTGCTTTAAAACAGCGGCGGCAGTTGTAGTGTTAACTATTACTAGTATAACTAATACATGTATTATATTTTATAGGTAGAGCTGTCAAAAACATATTGTAACATCCAAAACATCTGTGTTAGGTTGTGTAAAATCGCTTGGAACAAACTACTGTAAACAGAGTAAAATTTCAAACGGAAATATATCTTCTTTTCTGATATGCTGCAAGTACTTATCGTTAATCTTCTTTTCCGGTGTACTCGCCGTCCACTGCATCATGGATCACTTATCGATAACCTTAACAAACATTTTTTTCAGTATAGACACAGGTAGCCAGCCCAAGCTCGATGTATGAGTATCTTTACTGTACTATATTACGCAAGAGTAGAAATATAGGGATTTGTATGGGGAAAATGGTTTTACTCAAGGTTCAAAAAATATTTACGATGTAAAATAAAAAAGTTTATCTTCAGTCTTGTGTTTCTTTGTCTGGTACAGTTTCTGGGTCGAGAAACTAAGAGCGATTTAGGTGGTTTTGGGTTTCTCTCCTTTTCCCTCTATATATCCTTTCCCAAGGTTGGTGACTGAGACGAGGCCGCCGAACCGAGATCACCGAAGGAAAAGGGCTATAAATTCGCTCCCAAGGCTTCGATCACCTAGAAACCCCCCGTAGATCATGGACAATACCTCTGCTACCCATTCGTCTCCAAACGAGGCCTTATATACAAGGAGTCACGTGACCTTTTGATCAATGCGGGACATATTACAACACCATCAGTGACAGTACGTCCAGGATTTCACGATAATAAGATGGATACGCTTTCTGATAAACGCAACAAAGTGTCCCCTATCCCTATTCCTCAAGTATACATGAACATGAAATGATTAACTTATCAGTAATGACCCGGGCATACACGGAAAAAAATCCGAGTATTCCTAACTGAGGAGTCGAACCTATCCGATCACTCAGAGTCGTACCTTCCGATTACTAGTTCGGATGCTCTACCACTTTGTGCCAGCTGGAGGTTATTCAACTAGCTTCCGGTGACTTTTATGTTATGGTAACGTGAACAGTTACCATAACCCTAACCTAAAAATAACCCAAACTCCAACTTTAACCCTTAGACTTAACGGGAAACTTCGTAACGTTTATACCGTAAAGAAGGTGCATCTAATTATGGTGCAATCTCGCTGGAAATTTGTGAACTACCCTGGTCCCAGAGGTTTTTCTTTGTTCTTCTCGGGTGAAATAGGGGTGCGAAGTGGCCACAGCGAACTGAAATTTGTCCGAATGGAAGAAAGAACCTCTGCGACCAGGATAGCAGTAAACGAAAGGTCCTGGAAAAATGGCGCTGGTCTCTCGTACTCTTTTACCAAAGATTCGTCCGTTTCTATAGTTACATTTGCAGTTGATTTATCAAATGACTGAACTTGAATTAGAAAAGAACTTGACAAACTCATTGTTAACAATGTGTTAATTGCCGTAATATGTTTTCCGGTTCACAAAGAACTGACGCCAACAGAACATACGTGCTATACCTATTTAGGAATAGTATTATCTAGAATTTCCTTCCCAAAAGTTTGAGTTCGATTCTATGATTTTGTATTTTGCATATAGTAGAGTTTATTGTCAATGCATGGATTTCGCTTATAATGGCCGATAGCATGCACTAATTCAACAGAAACCGCGGAGTTGTATTTCTTTTCGTTTGGATGGGAATCGATATGAAGGCATGGTTTGTTACAGCTTGTAAAAAGTAAGAAAATAAAACAATTAGAGTTTGTAAAGACAACAATTTTCATACATTCTGGCCGGAACTCATTTTTATTCAAGTGTCCATCTCCTGCGTTATTTCAATCTTTCTGGAATTTTCTGAATTCTCTTGGATCAAGCTTCAATAGCTTGATCCTTCATTTGCCATGACAACTGAATTTCATCCAAGCAGAAACCAACAATAAGGGTTGTTTATAATTATCTTATGATATTGTCTTTTACTCGGCTTCTCAACCTCGGTAAGAACACTTCATCACTCACAAAGCAAACTAGCTACGACATTTATCACTGACTTGAAGTGTCCCATGCTTCAAAAGCAATGACGCAACCTACATCAGGATTTTATCTGCTTGTGAGGGTATGTACAGTGAACATTTTGTGTCTTAATTAAGTAATTCACGTCAGAGGGCATGCTTTGAATTATGACGGACATGGTCAAGCTTCTCCGTGAATCAAATCAGTTGCAGTGGTGCTTTGCTGCTCGATCGACTTCACGATTTGGTCTGAAGTTAGTGTTGAAAAATAGAGGCGCGCCAGAAGATATGCGATTTTCGCTTCTTTAGCACACATGCATAACCGGGCTATACTGCAGTCGGGTATTTATAGACAAGTCAGTCCGTATGGTGCTCACATTCGAAATTCCGGTTCCATGCAAGCAAATAACTGAAAAGAAACGCGAGTTCGTTTACTAGGAGAGCATCCTTTGCCTTCGGAGCAAAATGAAGTTAATGGAGCTAAATCTATAACTAGTCGGACCGGGTGTAATGGAACAATTTTATGACCTCTCGGTTGTACGATTAATTTCGCGGAGATTTTGTGTTGGTAGTGACCCACAAGGGCATGACCCACACTACCATAAAAGGATGGATTTCTGGATTTCTGGTGATTCTGCAGAAACACAACAATCTGGCAATTATCTGGAATTAATTGACGTGCTAAATATGTAGTATTTGTCAAGCATTTGAGCATATCTTGGTTATGACGTCATTTTAATTCTTGGTGCCAATGACGAAAGTCCATTCATGACCTCTCTCGTTGTTTGCGAAATTGTTCATGCGTGGCTAGCGCGCTGTCTTCGCGCACCAAAAATGGGCCTCCTTCTTTTGTTGATGATAAAACAAGCTAGGTCAGATTTTGGCCGACATAATTGTGTGTTCTATAGAAATATTCCAATAATGACAACGACATTACTATGTCACCAAGTTCGCACGCAGACATGGATAACAATCTCTTTCTCCACGATCCCCTCGTGCAACTTGCTTAGCTCAATAGTGAGGCGAATTCTCATGTAGCACCTTGTCTTCCGAGGAGAACAGGATAGGTGCCTAGAACCGGCGTAAAATGATGTAAATCAGCATATTTTACCTCAAATATCATGTTGGTCACCCAAATTTTCCCTGCATGTGCCTTTTCTTTCTTTCTTTCCTTTCTTTTCTTTTCTTTTTTTTTTTTCTCATTTACTAACACACCTCGAACGATTGTTTCCTATAGTTCACTATAGGTCCTATGCTTCGTTTTGCACTTTGCAAAACGGTGGTTTTGCTTGCACACCCTAAATTAAAACCGACGTAATGGTCCATTAAACCTGCTCATATGTAAGACTCGCTAAGAGTGGTAACCTTAAAA
>BLFK01000049.1:970183-985183 GCA_014634185.1 Astreopora myriophthalma | reverse complement strand
TTGACTTCTTTCTGAAGTGTCACAGCGACACGTCTGGGTGCATGCTGCACAGGGGTGTTCTTGGTATCCACGACTTGAAAATTAAGCTGTGCAGTGGAACCATTTCGGTGTGTTTTCAGTGTAGCGACACCACGAGGCTTCATCAGGAAGCCGTCAAATAGTCGGAGCTTGACCTTGCTACCTTTCAGCGGTGGATCGCCGGTTTGCGTGATCACGGCCAAGGGTGCTTTCGATTGGGAAATCCGGATTTAGATCTTAAAATCCGGATCTTTTGGATTTCCAATCGAACACAAAATCGGAAAACGCATTTCGTGACGGATTTCATTAATTGAAATCCATGTCGGGGAAGGATTCCAATTAACAAAATCCGTCGCGAAATCCGTTTTCGGATTTTGTGTTCGATTGGAAATCCGAAGATCCGGATTTTAAGATCTAAATCCGGATTTCCCAATCGAAAGCACCCCAAGTCACGGAGGCTCATCACATTACACGTGGCTCCTGTATCTAATTGACATTGCAACTCTGTGTGATACTCTTCTTTCATGTCTGAGAAAACTAGATTTGCGTTTATCTGTTTTCCATTTGTCTTCAAGTTTGAGACTTCTTCGATTTTGAAGAGCGGATCATCACTTTCGTCGGATTCTTCTTCAGGGGTTTCCACTTGTCGCACGTCTCTGTGCTTCGGGTTGTGGCTCTTTGACTTGTCATTAAACCGTTTTGCATGAGTGCCCATGGCGTTGACTTGTTCGCCTGTTTGATCCAGCTTCATCGATTTCAACTGCCTGCTAGCAATTTCGCTGGCTCTGCAAATATTCACCGTCTTTTTAAGATCTAAGTCTTCTTCTTTAAGCAATCTAAGCTTGGTGTTTCTATCTTGGAGGCCAATGACGATTCTGTCGCGGATCATTTCATCCGTGAGAGTACCAAATTTGCATGATGACGCTTGTTTTCTTAGTCTATTCACGAATTCATCAACCCCTTCATCTGGGCCTTGAGTCGATGAGTTGAATAGATATCTTTCGTAAACCACACTGGTTTTGGGCTTAAAATATGCTTCTAAAGCTGCTAGGCTATCATTTACGCTTGATGACTCCTCTTCCGTCAACTTAAGATTTAAAAATATCTGCAGACAATCTTTTCCCATTACGGATCGTAGCGTCGCTAAGCGTATGGCCTCAGGGTGCTTGTCACGGCCAGTGGCTCGCTCATAGTCCTCCCACTGTTGTCTGAAGAACTCCCAATTATTTATTCGGTCGCCAGAGACTTTCATGGGAGCCGGTACTGGGAAATTGGACGTGAAACTTATGATGCTTTCGATTGGGAAATCCGGATTTAGATCTTAAAATCCGGATCTTCGGATTTCCAATCGAACACAAAATCCGAAGACGGATTTCGCGAAGGATTTTGCTAATTGAAATCCATGTCGGGGAAGGATTTCAATTAATGACATCTGCGGCGAAATCCGTTTTCGGATTTTGCGTTCGATTGGAAATCCAAAAGATCCGGATTTTAAGATCTAAATCCAGATTTCCCAATCGAAAGCACCCTTAGAGCGGTAGTGGTGTGGGGCGTTGTTTCCGAATGGCTGCCTGTTGACATTTCTCCTTGTTTCCCTGGAGGTTTCGGAATTGGTTTCTGTCTTCCCAGACTGACTTTTGCTTGTGCAGTTCCGTGGTAGAACTCGCGTCGTGATCACAGCGTTTGTTGCTGAAAGAATCGCGATTTACTTCTTGACACCACGTTATACTTGTAGCAGTAATCACACCATTAGTTTTACTTGATTGACACTTGAAACCTAAAATGTCACGCAACATGTAACACCCGCGTTATCATAACAATCTTGGAAGTATTAATTTAACAATGTTATAACATGTAGTGGGCATGGGCTTAAAGCGTCTTTTTCTGTGGCAACGTAGAGAAAGAATTAATTGCTCTGAGCATGTTGTGTCATATATGACTATGGGGGCGGGGTATTTAGCGGGAATTTAGTTGTGTAATTTTAACAGTTTACCGCTACTTTTTCTAGGCTGCATCGGATGAGTCCTCGATAGCAGCTTGTCCTCTGACCCATCAGGTGCGGATGATTTGCAAGCTGAAGAAAATTGAACCATTAATAATGCCGTTCAACATTCAAAAGAAATCCAAGGAGTTTTTAGAAATCAACTCCACTGGTAAGGTCCCCGTCCTGGTTCATCAGCTAAATCCAGATGAGGCACTTGTTTTAGACGACCCTCTACTCATCGCAAAGTATCTAGAGGACCTGTTACCGGATCCACCTATCAGAAGCAAGAGCAAAGAAGTCATTGTTGCGGGAAGTGATATTTTTCAAAAATTTTGCGCTCTCATAAAAAACAAAGACCCGATCAGGGATCCTGTTCTTCAGACATCGCTACTGAAGAAAATTGAGGAACTGGATTTATTGCTTCAAAGTACTCATGGAGTGTTTTTGGAGGACGATACCCTGAGACTTTCAGATTGCAGTTTGTTGTCCAAGATGCTTGTTGTCCGCGTGGCCGCAAAGGAATTTAAAGGAGTTGAAATTCCCACGCGTCTCAATGGAGTCTGGAACTACATCAACGCTGGTGAGAAACAGAACGCGTTTGCAGAGACACGCCCATCCGATGAACTCATCAAGGAACACTGGTCCAGGAATTTTGCCGTACCTTTGATAGAAGGGTGTACAAGAAAGTAGTTACGATTTCAGTCGAACTGCGTACAGTGTATCATTAGTCACAAATTAAAAGCGCGTGCACATGTTAATAGAGATGTTTCTCTTCGTGTAGCGACCAAGCACAGTAGTTTTAGTATTTGCAATTTAAAATTAAAATTTTACAAAACTATAAGAATAACTGTGAACCCAACATATTAAATGAGGAACTCGCTTATCCCTAGATTAAATAAAGCAAATTGATCTTATCATCTTGGATTTCTGAAAAGGGTTTGACAAGGTTCCACGCTAGCGTTTTTATTGAAATTACAATAAAATGGTTCAGGAGGCTCCATCCTTGGCTGGATAGAGGGCTTATTGATGCGGATCAGTCTGAGAAAAGTAGTCCTTGAAGGCCTTAAATCCGAGGAAGTGTCTGCAGCGGTTACATCCGCTGTGCCACAAGATACTGTCCTATGCCCGGTAGAGCGATGTTCAGTTGACTGTTGTAAAGCCAAAACCAAAGTAATTATCAGAGAGCCAATTTCGCATTAGAAGGAAATACAACTTTCAACCTACCACGAAACAAAGTAACTCACGACATATATCTTATTAACCAAGCGCGAGGGCCGTACTGGGAGAATATCGGCCCGAGGTCTTGACAGTACGGACCGAGCGCAGCGAGGTCCGTACAAAAAAGACCGTGGGCCGATATTCTCCCAGTACGGTCCCGAGCAAGCTTGGTTAATAAGAGATTTATTATACGACTGAAGAAAGCTTTGAAGGTTTTTCGCAAATTCCATGTAACATTATGCGGAAAATGTACAGGATAAAAAGGACCCGATTCTGAGGGCTTAGCATGTGTACATTTTACGGCAGATTAAATATGCTTTCAGTTTTGTCTTTAAGAACAAACAAAATAATGTAACGCGTCAGTTCATTCTGGAGTTTTACGACGAAATTTTCGAAAGATTTCGTCCTCGTCCGCCATCTTAATTTCAAGTTCAAAGGCACACAAGTGCGGGATCATTCGGGACAATGCCCGGTCCAATACTTAGAGAATATTGGACCGGCAATAGAGCATTTTGATTGGTTGATTTTAGTTATTGGCCCTCTGACTGCCTGAGTCGTGTAATAATTAGTTTTACTAACCAACGGAACGCAAACTAAGTCAAGGCAGCCGGCCCTAAGGGCGGGAAAACGAGAGTGACTAAATCGCCATTGGTTTTAGTTTTGTATCTGATTGGTTGAAATTTCACGGAAGTTTTTTGATTCAATCACGGAACAAAACCAAAGCAGCGATGGCGTAATTACTTTCGACAGTCAAAGTTTTTGGTTTTCATCAACGACATGCATGACAACATAAAGACTGTAAAATGACACTTTTTGCTGATGACTGTCTCATTTATAGAGCCATCTGTAGGGCGCCAAATGAACTAAAATGCCAACTGAAAATTTTCATTCTAATTACAAAAATATGTTCTAAACTCAATATTTTTGTCCGCAACCTACAAACTAGATTCTAAAGGCCCGTTTACACGACCAAAAAATTGGAACGGCTCGGATAAAAAGACGAACGGCTCCGACAAAATTTGACGTGTAAACGGTACTTGACCCGTTCCAGTCTTATCCGTTCCGTTCCTAAAAAAGGTCCATAGGCGGCTATGGACCCCTTTCGGAACGGAACCGATAAAAAACGGTTCCGTACCCACATTTTTGTTTTCTTTTCAACGTGTAAACGCTCGCCCTTTTTTCGGTACCGTTCTGTTACGTTTTTTCTGAGCCTGTACTACTCCACGTCAGTTGTTTAGCGTACGTCACACGCGTGTTAGGCTTAGATTCTTCAGCGAAAAATGGCGGAGAAACTAGAACTCCTTTCGGAGAAGAACTCCTTTCGACTGTGAAGTGCGAATAGAAGAACCGTAAGCCTTGTTTTTCTCCTAATTCGGTGCATTCTCTCAGAAGCATTTCTTTGAAGAATGGCTCGCGCTGTCAAACGTGAATTTTGTGTTCTCTTCTTCAGAAGAAATCAGAAAAGTGCTTGTAAATCTATGATAGTCGGAGATACGCACAGTGAACTGTATGTGTAAGCGCATATGAACAACTAATCGAAGCAGTTTTGTTTAATTATCGCGGGCTCTATCGTTATCGGTCTCGAAGAAAACAACGTGTAAACGGTCTAGTACCCGTTCCAAGGGGCTCTCAAGTACCGTGCCTTTTTCTGTTAGGTACATTACAGAATTTGTACGTGTAAACAGGAGATTTCGTCTGGAACCGGTACTTGTTTCTAACCGAGCCGTTCCTTCTCTTTTAACGTGTAAACGGGCCTTAATTTCGTGAAATATTTATGTACTTTTTTGGTTTTCCCTTCTAAACATTAAATTTGCGTGCTGATTACCAAAAAATATATATTCTTGTTATGAAGTATTATAGACGTTGTAATTGAAAAAAAGACCCGTCCTGATTGAAAAAAAAAAGGCTTCTAATTAGTATGCAAATTATTCTCTTCTCGAAAATTACATGGCGAGTGAAAAAATTCCTGCTAATTAAAAAAAAAAAATCTCTTTCTAATTAATATGGAAATGTATGCAAATGCATGATTTAGAAAAAGCAGTTGATCATACGACCGAGATTTGCTGTACAACTCGGCACTTGCTGACCTCATGACCTGCTTAGACGCGATACGAACAAATTTTGACGAGAAACTTGAAGCTTACAGAGAGCGCAGGTCATGAGGTCAACAAGTGAATGTCGTGAATTGTGTGTGGCGCTGTGCTTAGTTGTACGGCAATTCTCGGATCATGATCAACCGCGTTTTCTAAATCATCCAGGTCTGCATCTCGCATTGTTGATGGAAGCTTGCAATTTGACCTAGAACAGCTTGCGTAGTTTCTAGAAATCTCTGAATCTCTAAGTCACCTCTTCCTTGACGGAAAAGAGGCATGTTACAGAACGTGATTGTAGATGCTCTTCATCGACACTCCAAATCATAGAGAGCCCACGCTACCGCTGAGATTGCATAAAGGATTTGTATGGAAAGATTGAAAATTTGAAAAAAATAATTTAAAACATAAAAAAATGTCGTTAAAAGAAACTTTACCTCGATAATGTTGTCTTCTGATGTTTCTATGGCGTCGCAGGGCATTTAAATTACTGTTTTAGCGAGTTGTTATCGAGTGTTCACTGCTGGCTAAAAACACATTTTAGCATATGTAATTCCTAGTTATATAATCTTTTCCTTTGATCGGCAATTTTTTCCTGAATTTTCCCTATCTGCATTGCCTAAATAGTGTAAATAAAAAGTTGTTGTTGTTGTTGTTGTTGTCGAGCGACGCTACCTTCGGAAGCGGTCTCCATTCAAATAAAGCGTTCTCCAGCGTTTTCTCAGTGTTTCCCAGGAGAATGTGGGGAAACACGAAATCGCTTTTAATTATGAAATAAATGTTGTCGTAAGATCTATTCAAAATTTTGCCATTGACTGTTTATCAAATGAAATAATTCGAAATATAAAATAAAAATAATAGATCACGGTGCCCGCGTAAGACATGGATTGTTAAGTAGTACATACCTGACCGAAAAGGATAACCGTGCTTTGCTCGATTTAAGATTTTCGGGTGCTAATCAGGGGCGTGGATTTGAACTGGTTCTAGCGCTACCTTGCATTGCGCGCGCCCGAACTTGCCTTACCCTTTAATCTCCAAGGGGAAAAAATAGGGATGAAAATTGAGGAGTTTAACTTGGTAAAGAAAATAAATCATGAAAATGCTTCTCCCGTATTAACTGGACGCTCGGAAGACTACCTGCCCCTCCCTCAAATCTGAATAAAGCAATTGATGGACTGGGTACTAGAATGGGTGCGCCCTGAAACAGAATCGTGACTCCTCTGTTGCGAGCAGTTGGTTGTGTGTTTGGTTCGGTTCGGTTTTTTTCCTCTGGCGCTTTACTGCCTTCTTTTCCGAAATGGCCGATGATCCCGGTCTAACCCTATATGTAAAGGTAGGTCATATCTATTATAGTCTAAAAGTTTCATTTTTTGCTCGAAACAAGAGGCAATTTATTGATAATTTTCTTTGTAACACTCAACAGGCCTCGACGATTAACGACTCTGACTTCGGCGCGGACGTATTTGCTCAGAGATTTATGATGATGCTCGTTTTGAAAGATGTCTCAGTCAACATAAGTCTCGTGGATGCGATTAAGAGTAGCACTATGAAAAAGTTACCGGCCTTGGAGTTCGTCGAATTGATTGAGGACCCCGTTGAAATCGAGAAATTTCTTGAGCGTTTTCCCCCTACTCTACGAAGCGAAAACGATGAAGTGAACAAGTTGGTGTTCAAAGGTGCTGGGAGCGCGGTTTATCATAAGTTCTGCCAGCTGGCAAAAAACGCAGATCCATCTACCGATGATAGATTAAAGATGAACTTAAAGGAGGAACTAAAAAATTTGGATACGTTTTTACAAAATATGCCGGGAAAATATCTTGGCGGTGATTCACTGTGTCTCCCTGATTGCGTTTTGTTGCCCAAGCTGTTGCACATTAAAGTCGTTGCGAAGGCGTTTAAAGATTTCGAAATTCCCGAAGAATTCGAAGCCATTCACCGCTATATGGATGCAGCTTATGGCAAAGATCAAGAAACCCCTGATGCCAACGTGGTTGCTTTTACAAGAACCTGCCCTTCCGATGAAGTCATCGTGGATGCATGGGCCCGCTCGCTGAATGTACGAAATCCACTGTTAACCAAGAAGAAGAAACCTTCTTCCCCTTGATTGTAGCCTTGAGGATCATTGCTTCGCATGGAGATATTGGTAATACATGTAGATTTTGTGGAACTTCAAATTGATCCTTTACCTCTTGCAGTGCTGCGGAAGCATATTCCTGTCTGTGTGTGACTGAACTTGTAACTTGCGTACAAAAGAACAGTGCACGTGTTATGAGTAGTTCGCTATCGACTATTTTCTGACTTGAATGTAAGGGTATTCTTCGTTTGTTAGCATATGTGTTTGGAGTTTCCATAAGATGTGTTGTTTTATTTGTAACTCGATAATCAAAAATCAAGATACGAAATAGTTGGTGCTTCCAAAGATCAGTTTTTTCCGATCTCTGGTATGCATCAAGATGTTTGTACTGCTGTATTGTCCCAGCCTTTGCGGTTTGCTGAACTTGCCGCTTCGCTTCAATGGGTGTCAGCAATTAAAAACGGAAATTTGCTATGGCACAAAGAGTAGCTTCTCTGTGATGTTTCTGTGACGAAATTAGCCCAGATTATTCTCATAAACAATGTACGCTCGCATGGAAACCAGCAACCTTGAATGCCGAGCATAGCTGCATAAGTCTTTTTGATGCTTGTATATTGGCAGTATTTTACTGTGCGTTTTTTTCGAATCCTAACACACGGTCTAAATTTCTTGTAGGGGGTTACCGTTTTAACATCGCAAATGCTCTGCTTACTTAACTCCCTTCAGTGGTATCAAAACTTTCGTGTGACTGAACACGTTCGCTATCACAACTAAAGCTAACAGAATAGATGTGTTTGTCATCAAAGTTTGATAGCGGTTTGCTAATATAATTTAGGAGGCTGTTGTAAAGCTTCCACCAATTATTAATAAATAGCACTGCAAGTGCCTGACAATTCGCTTGATTTTGCTGTGTTAGATATCCCTCTTTCCAATATTTATTTGAAGCTAAGGCTAGTTTGGCGGGGCAACTTCAATTATCTTTGGGCTTTTTACTTTGGCACCCAAGCCTCGGTCATTCTTTAGGCATACACTCAGATGTAGGCAGTGATATAATAACTGCACAAACTGGTTGTCTCAGAGCCATAACTTACCTGCAGAGAATGTTTGCAACATGTGTTTGTCACCTTGGCACACCTCTCAGTCAAAAGGGGTGTACACAAACGAGAAATGGCATTGGAAACAAAAGGAAACTGTTCAAACAAGCGGGTTTAACTAAATGCAAGGAAGGATCAATTGTTATTCTGACAGGAATTGATATTTCACAATTCCTGTCACTATTTTTGTTGACTCTGTCAATAATACTATCATAAATTAAAAAAAATAGACAAGGATGTTTTGCATGAAATTAAGGTTAATGTTGTAAGAGTATCTGGCAGCCTCAAGGCAATGGTGTGAAGTTAGGTGAAGTGAGAACTTTGACAAAGTGATTACAGACCTCAGTACAGTACAGTATCCTTAATGTACTACTAAGGTCTTTAAAAATGCTATCTGTATCAATAGACTCTTTTCAATACCTTTTTTGAGTTGTTCCATTACAGTCTAACATTTTTAAGCTGACATCTCCTTTGAAGCTTAAGAGTTAACAAAGTAAAGTTCCAGTGTGCATATATAGTGAACAAAGGACAAATTTTTGCAACCTTTTTGTAGCACTTCTCAGACTCAAAAAATGTGATCTTGTCCTCGTTGGAATACTCTCGCAAGGAAAATTATGTTTCGATTCAGTTTCAGGTGCTTGGAACCAATTGTAATAACCCTACTTCTGACCTCCTTCTTGAGAGAGATGGCAGAAATTCCAACCCTTTCAGATGAAAAGTCGGAAGTAATGTTTGTAATGCTGGCAGTGTCACAACCACCAAGGCACAAGCTGTGGCTAAGGAAATCTCCCCTGGCAAACAAAGTTATTTTATTACAGTCAAAACAGGTCAAGCATTCCTGTCAGCAGTGGATTAATGCATTCAATATTGCAAATTTGATTTGATTAATCATCTGAATAATCCTGTCCTTAGATGAATAATTCAAAATTCAAAACAAGCCTCAGTTTCTCAGTGAGAATTTGACAGGTTTACTAATTTGCATAATCTGTCTGAATGGTCATTTGCCTTTTTTTATTTGACCTTCTGTTTTCGTCACTACAACCTTTATTTCTTCTTATCAGAGTGCTTAAATTCGAGGAAATATGTTTTGGAATTGCAATAACTAGAAAAAGAATGGAATTTTTCAAAGGGCAAATGGCCGCTATTTTAAAGATTGTGCAAATTAGCAACCTGTCAAATTGTCATGCTGGCCTGGCACCGGAAGCTGGCAATAATCCAATCAAAGTTAGAATCTTAAACTGAGGCTTGTTTTGAATTTTGAATTATTCAGATGATAAATGAAATCAAATTTGCAATATTGAATGCATTAATCCACTCCTGACAGGAATGCTTGACCTGTTTTGACTGTAATTTTGGCTCTCTGAATTGACATTTTCTGTGTCCTCTGAAGGAATTTCTAAGTTATATTTTATAAGGTCTTTGCTGCTATTGCACAGTTCTAACAGAACGTATGACATCAAAGTAAGAGAATACCCAGCTATTGGCCATGGGGAGGCTAGGGTTAGGATCTTTCCTAATATCACTACACTCCATGCTTAATTTTGTCCTTGATCATGTTTTAGCATTTTCTAGACAGGGCATGTCCAGATTAAAGATTGTTTCAAAATTTTATTCCAGTTGAAGTTGCAGGTGTAATCTCCTGCTTGTTATAAATATGCTTCATTGTGTGTAGTTGTTTTGAGTGCTAGGAACCAAACACTGACAAAATGACCTCTTTGTTGCCACAGACATAAACTGTGTCTCCAACCTTTGTGTAGAATGAAGACAACTTTTACTTCTTTTGCTGCAAGAAATGTGAACAAGCATTTACTACGTGACATGTTGCAAAATGAAAGCATTTTTCACATATAGGGAAAGGATTTGCATGTAAAAATGGATATGCCTGATATGACTTTGTTGCAAAAACCCTTTATGTATGTATCAGTATGTGTTAATCCAGTTACAGAAAGCCACCTGATACAATCAACCTTCAATCTTAACATAGCACAGGCCAGGGTTTTCACACAGCGTGTGGATCTCATGACTCAATTTTCACCCCTAATAAAAAAGAGGCAGTTCTGAGTTTTCCTTGACATACTAGGTATTGAAGTTGATTTCTATTTTTTCCTTCTCTATGGATAACAAAAGTTTGGTTTCCAATGACTATTCAAATGCAATTTTGCCTGCTTACTTAAGCTTACTTAATTTCCCTGCATAGAAGCATTCGTTTTTTAAAAATTCTGAGTCCGTTTCTGTTCTGGTTATTTGGTGCTCAGACCCCATTGCCTATGCTGAGAGCCTGGGAACAAGTTTGGAAAGGGATGAGAGGCCAAGGAGTATGTATAATTCAATCAGCCTGACTTTTCATCTTCGCTTCTACTGACTTCTCATCTTCCACTGAAAAGTGCTACCAGCATCTGAAGTTGAAAAGTGAGAAAACGCTATCTAAACCGGCCGGGACAATCAAGGAAACATTCGACTGAAGATAGGCGGGCTATGTTTTGCTAATTGAGGATTTTGTAATCACCAGTTAAACCGTTAAAACAAAAATTAAGTTTAACGGCTTATTGAAAACAAAACAAAACACGTCTGGGGTGCCTGTGGCGAAAGCTGCCTTTAGAAAATATAGCTGGCTGTCGGCACAGGCAGCCTAAACTCACGTCGCTTTGTGAACGTGGGAAAACAATATTGCGGATTGCGAACCTAAACTAATTGAACTTTTTTCAGTAAATAAATAAATTAAATAAACTTACCTTTGCCGAGTTCATGTTCTCTGCCGAAGTGATTTTCGCTACCCTGTCCTTCTTGTTCAACAAATGTTACGTAAATGTTGAAAGATGTTGCAGCAACTTGTTAAACGAAATAGGGCTTGTCTCTATTTTAATTCAACTACGTTCAACAACGTTCAACATGTTGAATGGCCTATTTCAACAATCAACATGGCAGGACACACTCGTCAACATTTGTTGTACATTGCAAGATAGAAATGCGAGATGCGAGATGCGAGGAAATGCCGCGAGATGCATGATAGAAAATGCCAGATAGGAAAAGCCACCCGCAAGGTCACGTCAAATGTGTGATGAGTTAAGCATTACTCACTTGTTCTCTAATCACTCTGCAGTGAAACGAGAACAAATCAATTTCATACTAAATGTCATCAGACGCAGACAAGAATCAGGAATAGACATCTCGTTTAATGATAGCTAGACTAGGAATACATAGGCAATGTCAAAGTATAATCATTTATAACTACAAAATATCCGCACATAGAAATTTACATCAAAACGTCTTGAATGAGTACATTGATTTCTAAATATCTCTACATTTCTATAATTAAACTGATTCAGTTGTGCGTTTAAATTAACTGCAAAAATAAAAGAAAATTGACAGAAATATAACGAGAGATGCCGCCGAGTGACCTTGAACTGCGAAAGAATGCCTTATATACCGAAACACGAATACTCACGACCCCTATTCGGGGGTCTACAAAACGAAGACCTAAGACCTAAAACCTAGGACCCAAAAAACGAAGACCCTCGTTTTTTACAAGCCTGTCAAACCAGAGACAGTCAAACCAGGTCAACGCTTTTCCTGAGACACCAAATGATGCGAAATCAGTGGGGTCTTCGTTTTGTAGATAAGACCGGCTCGAACTACAAAACGAAGACCCTCGCTTAAATGCTTTGTTCGTTGTCAGCTGACGCGAAATCAGTGGGGTCTTCGTTTTGTAGATAAGGCCAGCTCAAACTACAAAACGAAGACCCTCGCTTAAATGTTTTTAAATGCTTTGTTCGAGTGTTATGTAATCAGTGTCGAGGCAGCTTATTGAGGACTGTGGCGGATCAGTTGTTTATTTATGTCCTCCGCTTCATTGTTTCAGAAGTGAAAATGCCCTGAAGCTGTTCGCCCAAACAAATCAGTTGCACGGACTTTGTTTGCGATGAACGAACACACCATTGCAAATGTTTGCTGATATTTGTGCTTCCAGCTTAGAATAATGTACGTACGCTTAAACATTAACAGTTGATGTGAGAATGTATTGCAAGAAATTTGAAGGCTGATGTAAAATTTTTAGGTGTATTGAAAAGTGAGTATACGGAATCTGACGCCGTCACGGAAACAAGTACGCCTATTGACCAGCGAGGGGTGTGGCTCAACCAAACTCAAGTGATTCCGCGGAAACAGCCAGCACCCTATTGTACTCGGAGATTTACCACAATGAAAATTTGTTTGAATTGATGTTCCTCTCGGAAGGTGCAACCAGGTGCAAATCGTGCCATCTGGACTTTTGCCACCGGAAGAAGGTCATTCCTTTCGATGTAATCTTCTCCCACAAAGAACGATGGATGTATCCCATCAAGGGAGATTGGTCTAATTGCAGGCCTTCCCAGCGGGAGACCGTCAGGTATTATCACGCCTCTAAGAAATGCCTGACTAGTCGTTTTCCATACTTCTCCTTAGAATATATTCACATCCCAAGTGACGTAAAGGAAAGTCTTCGCGATTCACACAAAAAATATCTCGCGAATGAGTTAGGGCTGACCTTTGATTAACTTTTTACTTCATCCATGACCCGTCCCTGAAGTTCCACTTTCCAACCTTACATGTAAGGGATTCAAGGACAGCCAAGCGAAGAGAGATTCAACTTATGTCCAGAAATGCACGTAATGAGATGCACGTTCAATTTTGATATCCATCACGAAGTGTCCCGTTAAGTCTAAGTGTCTAGTGCTTATTCCTAGCAATAAGGTTAGGGTTAGCATTAGGGTCATTTTTAGGTGTGGGTAAATGCAACTGTTTATGCTTACTTGAAAATAGCAGTTTGGGGGACACTTTGTGACGTTTCTTGCCCGTATTTCTGGATACAAGTGATGTTGAAGTTGAGGAGAAGAGCAGGGGGACACTTCGTGATGCATATTAAAATCGGCGTGCATCTACTTACGTGCATTTCTGGACTTACAAACTTGACGGCTTACAATTGAAAATAGGGGAGTAACTTTTTTGTAAAGGAAGTTTTTATCCTTGCCGTTGCCGTGACTGCATGATTACAAATCCTTTAACTTTAATACTGGCGTTCTGTTGACACGTGATTGAATTAATTGCTCCTCCAGGGAGTGAATAATAACCACGAGTTCGCGGGTCATTAGAGGAGTTTTGAAGCCAGTTTCCGAGGCATAAACACTAGGATGTAGAAAAACTGAATTTTAATCTTCACATTTCGTTGGATTTACGTTTTTGCGTTATATAGGCATTCCCTTTGTTCCTGTTGTCGAATGTCAATGCAATTATTCAATACATACCTTAAAATGAAAGGAAATGAAATTGATCTCTATATATATATCAGTATTGCATAGTTTGTCGAGTTATTTGATTATCTTTCAATTTTTTTTCTGAATTTGTTCCAGTTCAAATTTACGTTTTATAAATCATATATACGCAAAATATTCTAGGTCATGCCCTGCATTTCAATACAAATGTATTAAAAGCGATAGAAAGGGAGTCAGCTAATTCTTTCATTTAATTCGTGTCCAATTTGATCGTTTGTACGTTTTCCTCCAATTGCAAATAAAACGCTATTTGATTTTCTTTACTTTAAAGAGGGTCTTCCTTTTGAAAATGGAGCGATGGTTTTGCGTCCATACGGCCGATGGTTTTGCGTCCATACGGTCCCCGAAGGTGTAGAAGTTTGCATTCTTTTACTCTATTTTTTATTTTAAATTATATTACTCTCAAGAAGTCAGCTTGCAACGAACAAAGCATTTAAGTGAGGGTCTTCGTTTTGTAGTTCGAGCCGGTCTTATCTACAAAACGAAGACCCCACTGATTTCGCATCATCTGGTTTGACTGTCTCTCTGGTTTGATAGGCTTGTAAAAAACGAGGGTCTTCGTTTTTTGGGTCTTAGGTCTTAGGTCTTCGTTTTGTAGACACCCACGCGCTCTATCAAATTGCGAAAAGCAATGCTAACTGCGAATACCGAACACCCGAAATAGCACTACGAAGAAGCATGCATTCCATAACGTGAGAAAATACATAAGCTGGCTGTTGTTAGCAAAAGTATAAATGTTAGGGTTAATGTATTCGTGACTGTGTGTGTGATGTGGCCGTCATGGAATAAACGTCTGTGTCTTTCCACGTTATACGCTCGCGTCCTAGTTTAGGATTTGCATTGGGGTTCTACAGACAGAGGGTCCACAGTAGCGTTGTCCAGTCAGTTACGTTGCAGAAATACTGATTTACTGGAAGTTCAGGTATGTAGGGCATTGGCGGTGTTGGTATCCCGCACTGCTGTATTCCTGCGGATGGACGACTGTCATGAACCTGCCGCACGTAAGTTGGTTCCCCAGGAATGTCGTAAGTAAGGCGTTTAGGGCCCTGTCTCATACGTTGAGGCCGGCGTAAGTTGCCAGAATCCTCTTGCTCGTCCATCTCTCCACCAACTGCTTGAGGTTCCTCCGTCAACGGTGCTTCGTCAGGAGTACCAGCAATGTTAGCTCCTGTCCCCATTTGACTTGACACCTCACAAGCAGGAACATGAGAAGTCT
>BLFK01000049.1:950183-957683 GCA_014634185.1 Astreopora myriophthalma | reverse complement strand
GTTCTGTTACCCCCTCGTGAATCTGGTGACCAACAAGTAGAGAGATCACACACGACTACCACAATAGGAGGCGCACAAACAAGCTTCCTTTCTCTGCGTACAGTTCCTGTAATTGTAAAAAATGGGGACCGTAAAATCAAAGTGAATGCCTTACTTGACGAAGCTTCAACCAAGACATACATTAACTGTGACGTAGCAGGTGAACTCAAAATTCAAGGAATTCCGCGGAAGGTAACAGTGAACGTTCTGAATGGCCAAACCGAAACTTTTGAGACTACGCCCGTTGACGTTGAAATCGAGAGTTTAGATGGCACCGTGAAGAAAACTGTCAGTGCGTTCACCACAGAAAAGGTCACGGGGACTTTAGAAGCAATCGATTGGGGAAGGTGTGCTCGCAATTGGCCTCACCTGAGAGGTATCCAGTTTCCGGAGCCTGGACCACAGCCTCTAGTTGACATTCTAATAGGAGTTGACCAGATCGATCTTCATTATTCATTCAAAGATGTCAAAGGTAGACCAGGCGATCCAGTAGCCAGACTGACACCCTTAGGTTGGACGTGCGTGGGACCTGCTGACGGCAGAGATCTGCAGACCAATTTTACACACACTTATTTTGTCAGAGAGCAGCGAGAAGGACCGGGTGAGATAAGTGGCCTACTACGAAGATTCTGGGAGATTGAAAATTATGGGACATCAACAGAGTTCCACGTATTGACCGCAGAAGAAAAAACCGCTCTTGATAAGCTGGAAAAATCCATCAAGCACGTGAATGGCAGATATCAAGTGGCAATTCCCTGGAAAGACGACGAGCCACTATTACCAGATAATTACGGTATGGCACTGCGTCGTTTAGAAAACACTGAAAAGCGGTTACTAAAGAATCCAAAGATCGGAAAGGCCTACACCGACAATATCCATCAGTATCTCAAGAAGGGTTACATCCGTCAAGTAGACCCCACAGAAGAGAGACCTCCAAACAAGTGGTACTTGCCCCACTTCCCGGTCGTTAGACCAGACCGAACAACAACAAAGACTCGCATTGTATTTGATGCTTCTGCCAAGTTCGAAGGAATCTCCTTGAATGACGCCATTCATCAGGGACCAAAGTTGCAGAGAGAATTGACAGATGTTCTACTTCGTTTTCGAAGAAAACCCGTGGCGTTAATGTGTGACATTGCTGAGATGTATTTGAGAATT
Organism: Astreopora myriophthalma; assembly: GCA_014634185.1. NCBI lineage: Eukaryota > Metazoa > Cnidaria > Anthozoa > Scleractinia > Acroporidae > Astreopora > Astreopora myriophthalma. Next base: position 956,486 of record BLFK01000049.1, on the reverse strand, counting down.
GAAGTCACACCCAAAGATAGACCATATCAACGTTTCCTGTGGAGATCTTTAAATCAAGAGAGAACACCTGATCAGTACGAGTTCAACCGAGTTGTTTTTGGAGTGAACTGTTCCCCATTTCAAGCTCAATTTGTAGCTCAGAAGCATGCTGAAAAATACAGAAACGAGTTTCCAATGGCCACAGAGACAGTGATGAAGTCAACTTATATGGACGACAGCATGGATTCAGTGGCAAATGATAGTCAAGGGATTAAGCTGTATGAAGAGTTGAACGAGCTCTGGTCCAAAGCAGGAATGCGAGCTCATAAGTGGCTATCAAACTCTGCCAAGGTTCTCGAAAGGATTCCCCCTGAAAGCAGAGCATCAGAAGTGCACTTAGCGAGTGATGGCCTGCCAATGGTGAAAACACTTGGTGTCACGTGGTTGCCAGAAGAAGACGTTTTTACGTTTAAAGCAAATCCTGTGGGGAAAGACTTTCCACTTACTAAACGGAATTTTCTTAAGAAGATCGCCAAGCTATTTGACCTTGTAGGGTTCTTAGCGCCATTTATCGTCCGTGCCCAAATCTTACTGCAAGAAATGTGGGCCGCCGGGTTGGACTGGGACGACCTACTTCAGGAAGACCTAGCCAGCAAAGCTCGAAAATGGTTCAGTGAATTAGAAGATGTACCTGTCATTAAAGTTCCACGATGTCTGCGCTTAGGACAAGAAGAAGAATTGTTATCACAAGCGTTGCATACGTTTGTGGACGCTTCACAAGATGCCTATGGAGCTGTTATCTACTCGAGAGCAATTTACAAGAGTGGAACAGTATCCAAGAGATTAGTAGCTGCAAAGACAAGAGTAGCACCATTAGAAGCCACAAGCATTCCGCGACTAGAATTGATGGCAGCAGTCATTGGATTAAGAATGACAGCGTCCATTTCAAAAACCTTAAGCACCAGCCTGGATCAAGCAACCTTGTGGTCAGACAGTATGAATGTGCTATGGTGGATTAGAGGAAGAAGTCGATCATTCAAACCGTTTGTTGCAAACCGTGTGGGAGAAATCCAGACCGCGACAGACCCTAAACAGTGGCGATATGTCCCAACCAACAAGAACCCAGCAGATTTACTAACGAGGGGACTGGAGTTATCGGAATTAATCGGTAACGAGAAATGGTGGAATGGACCAGACTTTTTGGGACAAGAAGAATCGGACTGGCCTGTGAACCAAGAAGTCATGGATCAGCGGTCGGCAAGAGTAGAAGTAAAATCCAATTCAGACTTACCAAAGCAAGTCCATCAACGCGATGAAGAACGAACAATGATGATCATCGGGAAAGACAATCAGTCATGGCGTCTAAACCCCAAACGCTTCTCAAGTTGGACAAGATTCACGAGAGTTCACGCGTGGGTTAATCGTTTCATAGACAACTGTAGAGTTGCAAAGAAGGAATGCGGAGAGCTTAAGTCAAGTGAAATCGAGGACTCGGAAGTTCAAGCAATTAGAAGTGCCCAGCGAGAAGCCTTTCCGGAAGAGTATCTGGCCCTTCAACGCCGAAAGGAGCTGCCGAATGCCAGCAAATTGCTTCCTTTACGACCGAGGTTGGACGAAGAAGGTCAGATGAGGTGTGACGGTCGACTGAAATACGCAGAATTTCTATCTCTGGACACTCGTTTCCCAATAATTCTACCTCGCAAGCATCATGTCACAAAGTTGATTGTCAAGCAATACCATGAAGAAGGAAACCATGCAAGTGGAACGAATCAGACGCTAGCAGCCCTATCAACTCGATTCTGGTTAATATCTGGACGAGAAGAAATACGAGAGTGGGAGAAAGAGTGTAATGAGTGTCGCAGGCGAAAGGCAAAGGCTGCAAAGCAGATTATGGCACCTCTTCCACAGATAAGACTTCGGTTATCCCTTCGACCCTTTGCACAAACAGCTGTAGACTTTGCAGGACCTTTCATTACCATTCAAGGAAGAGGATTTCGAAGGCAAAAGCGGTACTTATGCCTATTCACTTGTTTAGCAACAAGAGCAGTTCACCTTGAGATGGCCTTCGGTCTAGATACCGATTCATTCCTCAACGCCTTCTATAGGATGGTCAGTCGAAGAGGACTACCCAGAGAGATGTTATCCGATAACGGTACAAACTTCGTGGCAGCGGAGAGGGAGCTGCGAGAATTAGTGGCGGTCCTGGATCGAGAGAAAATAACCCAATCAACAGCAAATAAGGGAGTCATATGGCACTTCAACCCCCCTCACGCACCCCACTTTGGAGGTGTACATGAGACTATGATTAAGGCGGCAAAACGAGCTGTAAATGCAGTATTAGGCAATGCGGATGTGACAGACGAAGAATTGGTGACAGCATTTACAGGAGCAGAAGCGCTGTTGAATTCAAGACCCCTCACTTACCAATCAGCAAATCCCGAGGATGACATACCATTAACCCCGAACCACTTCCTAATTGGTCAAATTGGCGGCCAATTCGCTCCAGAATCCGTGGACGACACCAGCTTTAGTCTTAAAAAAAGATGGAGAAGAGTTCAGGAACTAGTAAGACACTTTTGGCATCGCTGGATCAGAGAGTGGATTCCGCGTCTCAACAGTAGAAGAAAGTGGTTCAAAAATGAAAAAGATCTTCAGACGGGAGATGTTGTGTTAGTCATGTCGCCCGACTCACCACGTGGTCACTGGCCTCTTGGAAGAATCATCGAAGTCTATCAGGGTAAAGATGGTCATGTAAGAGTCGTCAAGGTCCAAGTTGGGAAAAAACAGCTAACCAGACCTATTTCAAAACTGTGTCCGTTGGAACTGCAGTAGAGAAGACGCTAAGCATAAAAAGAAGAGAATGTTTGCTTTGATCATAACGAACTTTGATCAGAACCGTCATCGAGACCGACTTTAGATTTTGAGACATTTTCCCGCTTTTCGTGTAGATAAGGTTGATATGCTATGTCATATCAAGGGGGGAGAAATGGACAAAAGGACTACGTAATGAAGTAGTGTTAAGCCAGCGTGCATTGTGTGTCTCAAAGGACCAATGATTGGACAAATGTATTTTTTGCTTTTAAAATTTGCATAGGATTTCGTTAAATAACGGTTAGCGAAGAGTATTTCGGTTAGAGTAAAAAGTATTCGGTCAGTTCGGGACAATCGTTCGAATTTAAGGAAATATAAGAAAAAGTAGTTTTAGTTGGTGTTCTCGTCACCATATAGACTTTAAAAGATTTGACGGTGGGCTATTCAAGACAGCATTAAGTCAGGTAGATTGGTCTCCAGTTTTTGTTTCTAGTGATGTCAATGATTGTTTAGGTAGATTCCTTCATATCTTCAATCGGATAAGTAATCAACATGCCCCGTTGAAATCAACTAAGGTGAAACATCGCACTTCCCGGCAACCCATGGATAACTCCAGGTTTGAAAAAGTCAATAAAGATGCGGGGCAAACTGTACAAAAAATGGCTAAGCTTTATCGTAATAAAATAGTTGCCATAAATAAATATTATCACACCTTGTATTACATTCACAAATCATGAATAATTGATGAGGAAAATACAAAGAAAATTAATGTTTAATGAGTGCCTTTATATCTGATAAAACACGGCTAAATTTTTACCTCCAGTTTTACCTGAGAAAATTAATAGAAAACCCAAGGATTAAAATGAATAGGTGTGCAACAGAAGTTTTTGAAGCTGTTCAAAAAACTCGCAGTGTTTTATACCGGCTACGCCTCGTGTTTTATACCCAATAAAACACTGCTGCTCGTTTTTTTAAACATTACATAAAATTCTTGCTGACTCTACCAACACAAAGAAAATGTGGAATAATGTAAACTTCATTATTAATAAAAGGCGCCCTTCTTCTCATATTGACAAATTGCAAATTGATGACAAAGAATATTTACAACCAAATTTATTTCTAATGTTATAATTGAGTATTTTTGTAACATACCTCGACGACGTGCCTCTAAATTGCCTAAATCAAATCGTCATTTTACTTCTTATTTAAAACCCACCCGACCTAAATTTCGTTTTACATTAATGCATGAAACAGAAGTTTTTCTAATTCTTGATAGTCTTTGTAGCCACGAATTCTCAAGTCTTATTTTTTACTATCATTTTTTCGTATCGTTCGTAACTAGCTTTCCTGTTCTTTCCTTAGATTTTGGTTCGTTTTTTGTTTCTAATTAGTTTTGTTTGTTTTCAACGCATTATGTAACTTGTAGTATTTCTTGTATTGTTTTTTCACTCGATTTTTGTGTAATTTTGGTATAATGAGTGTCGTTGTGTATATTGTAATCAGTCGTCGTAAAACCGGAGTGCCGCACAGATCTTGTAAGTGTTTTAATTTTTTCCATCTTCAGTTTTTAGATTTCTCGTCGTTTTGTAGTTCCTGTACTTTTCTTGTGTTCTTATTTAGGCCTATCTGTATTTTTTATTTCAGTGAATCGTTAAGGTATTAAAGAACGATATAAAGGTGTGCGAAGAGTATTTTACAGTCTTGATGGTAAAAGGTCGTTTGGTGTAGATAAACTTCACCCTTTTTAGCCTCAATTGGAGCATTTCAGATTTTTCGTCTTATAACGTATGTAATTAATCTGTCCATCAAGCAAAGAATTTAAAATCGCTAAAGTGATTCCCATCTTTAAACAGGGATCCCGTTCACTGTGTGATAATAATAGACCAATATCAGTTCTTCTTGCATTAAGCAAAGTTTTTGAAAAATGTATTTATAATCAACTTTTATTATATAAAATTGAGTGGTATACCGAGTGGTAGCAAATCGATAAAAACGCTATCCACACATGTGTGATATCATTTTTATTTCAAAAAACGTAATTTTTGAAATAAGGAATACATGTAAAGCATCTTTTGTTGTATTGTGAGGATTTTATATAATAAAAAGAAAATTACATGGTCGCTTGGAGATACGAAATTTCTCTTCTCATGTTGAAAAATATTTCACCGAACACTCTCAGAGAAATTTCATATCTCCGCGCGGCCATGTAATATCCTCTATTTATAATTTATTACTCCCGTTATCGATAGCTGGTCAATATTTAGAGCAAGTATCTAAAATCAAATACTTAGCTATCTATATTGACAGTCATTTATCCTGGCATGATCATATCGACTATGTTTGTGATAAAGTCAGTAGGAGTATTAATATTATGACAAAGACAAAACGTTTTCTAGGAAACCAGTGTCTATCTAGTATTTATTATTCTCTTACTTACCCATATCTCATATATGGTTTTTTATTGTGGGGAAACACTTATGATAATCCATTATCGCAGCTTATACGTTTACAAAATAAGGCAGTTAGAATAATGATGTTCCTTTACGAGATCATATCACTCCTCATTATTTTCAACTAGATATTGTTAAAATTTATAACTGTTTGTTTTTGTACGATCTTCTCTCTGATAATAAGCCGTATAATTTTCCACTATCTCTAGTATCTGAGCAAGATAGTTATTTTGCACGAAGTGCATCTGCCTAGCAATTACACATTCCCCACCCAAGAATTAATTTTCGAAAGTATTGCCCTACCGTCATTGGAAAATATTATTGGAACGATCTCCCCCTTTCTATTCGCAATAAATCATCGAAAATCTTGTTCAAAAAGGCACTTAAAAAATATTATCTTGCTCAATACTGACATATCCTGTATGTGTGTGTGCGTTTTTTAATTAATGGATAACAAAGCTCTTATAGACTAAAGTACATCTTATTCAAGGGCCATAATTAGTTCCACTATAATGTGCCCTCCTCCATTCCAAATTTTCTTGCCAACCTTATATACATGTGGTTTAAACAACTTTCTATTAACTAACTAATTTTGTATAGCTGATATATTATCTGTAGAATGGAGAAGAAAAGGAAATAAAATAAAAATAGGTCGCCTTTGCTTTTCAACTTTAGCATGAAGAGCAAATTCACATAACTCACTTAAGGCCGACGACAAAAATCGGACGTCTACAAAACATGGACCCGGGTCCATCGACCACCGACCACCCATGTGGACCCGGTCCATGGACCACCCTAACCCTAACCTAATGCTAACCTTAGGCCTAAATGCTACACTAAGAGAATGTTTAGGCCTAAGGTTAGTATTAGTGAAGGTTAAGGGTTGTTTCAGTATTGGTAAAAACGATAACCTGCGACCTGACCTGTGACCTGTGTTTTAGACCCACATGGGTGGTCCATGGACCCGGGTTCATGTTTTGTAGACGCCCCAAAAATTCTGCGATCCAGGAGAATCAGTTTTTCCTCCGCCATTTTGCTTTTACTTGTAAACAACACGATCAGA
>BLFK01000049.1:937017-942017 GCA_014634185.1 Astreopora myriophthalma | reverse complement strand
ACGCACCGCGAGGTTTCAAATTAAGGTTAAGCTGAATATTTAATTTCTTAATTTGTAAAATATATTTGTGTCTTTCAAAGGAAGCGTCACTTGAACATTAACTACAAAAAAGGGGGAACTGAAATAATTCTGAGGCCTTTCTGAACTATATGTACTTCATCTAATCGCCATCTGAAGAATTCTCATACTTGGGCACCCAGAAGTTTCATTCATTAACAGAGTGCTCCGCATTAAAGGGCCGATTTACACGGTACGACTTTGTTGCATGCGACAAGCTTACGACAGGCCTACGGCACGAATTGTTTCGTGTAAATCAAACCTACAACTCGCTTACGACTGTCGTGTACGTCACAAAAAATGTTGTGGGATTTTAAGGGACGATTTACACGGTACTACTCTCGCTTACAACTGTCGTATGCGATTTCGTCTGGGCGCGTTGCTCGCGTCACGTAAAAAATCGCGTACAACTGTCGCTACTGAACACAGACTGAGCTTACGATTGTCGTTGAGTTTTAAAACATGTTTTAGGGCTGATTTACACGGTACGACTTTGTTGCATGCGACAAGGTTACGACAGGCCTACGGCACGAATTGTTTCGTGTACATCAAAGCTACAACTCGCTTACGACTGTCGTATACGTCACAAAAAATGTCGTAGGATTTTAAAACATGTTTTAAAACTCTACGACAATCGTAAGCACAGTCTGTGCTCAATAGCGCGAGTTGTACGCGACGATACGCGACTTTTTACGTGACGCGAGCAGCGCGCGCAGAAAAATCGCATACGACAGTTGTAAGCAAAAGTTGTACCGTGTAAATAGGCCCTTAAAATCCTACGACATTTTTTGTGACGTACACGACAGTCGTAAGCGAGTTGTAGGTTTGATTTACACGAAACAATTCGTGCCATAGGCCTGTCGTAAGCTTGTCGCATGCAACAAAGTCGTACCGTGTAAATCGGCCCTAAAACATGTTTTAAAACTCTACGACAATCGTAAGTACAGTCTGTGCTCAACAGCGAGAGTTGTACGCGATTTTTTACGTGACGCGAGCAGCGCGCGCAGAAGAAATCGCAAACGACAGTCGTACCGTGTAAATCGGCCCTTACAAAAGTTTACGTCTCATGGCGGTTTCATTTATTTTAAATTAAACAATCTCGCGTCCCTATATTGGTCTTTCTGTCCCATAATTTGCTTTTGTGAGTTAAGGTTTGCAATGTTAGATGGACTGTTGCTCATACACAATAGTGCACCTGGGCTGAGTTGTTCGAAGCAAGGTTAACACTGACCCGGGTTATACCATGACAACCAGTGGTACGGAAACGTATAGGGGAGATACGAGATGTGAGATAGAAAATGCGACATGCTAGATAGAAAATGTAAGATGCGAGATAGGAAATGTGAGATGCAAGACAGCAATGGTTTGTAACTGAAAAAAAACGGCATCCACACAACTCACCAAGTGAAGAAGATATACAACAAGAGGTCAATGAATACAAGCAAAAACACATTGGAAGTAGCAGTGGCTACATGTTTGCACTTATGCCAACTCTCCCGGATTATCCAGGAGTCTCCCGGATACCGAACGAATCTCCCGGTCTCCCATATGGGTAATTAAATCTCCCGGATAAAAAAGAACTCTGAACCTTTTAAAGACTTTGCTCCACTGTAGACTCAAATCACATCCCTAAATCAAACGAATTTCGATTTTTCAATCTCTTCGTCGTTTCTTAGTGCATTTCTGCATCTCTGACTTTCAAAACACACCTACTTCCCTAGGTTGACATAAACTAAACAAATAGGCTTTTTAATCGTCTCTTGTCACGGCCATATAAACAATTGTCTGATTGGATCTCCGTTTAACCAATAAAAATTCTTGACATAAGGGTTCTCATGCCTCTGTCTGGTGGGTTTTGCCTGAGGGAGGGCAGGGAGGTTGGCGTCCTGTTGAAAAAAAAAAAAACATCTCCAAATTTTAGATCTCCAGAGGTTCGCATCTCTGTGGAGTTTGATAACCCGTGGTAAGGCCAGGGGGTAACGGCAGCAGCCATGTTGTAGACACGAGTAAGACTGGACACTTGCATGTCACTTTTTTTCTATCTCACATCTTGCTTTTCTATCTTGCATCCCACATTTGGTATCTTGCATCTTGTATTTTCTATCTCGCATCTCTCGTCGTGCATGTCCCCCATAAGCTTCTGTACAATAGGGTTCAATCAGACTTCATCAAGGGACTGATGAAGAAAAGGCACTAGCACTAACAACCTGGACCTGATTAACAAATAAATGCTTCCCCATTCCTCAACGCAATTGTCTCATTTGGATGTATGCTAATTTGCATATTGCATGCTTTCAGATGCATAATTTGTATTTGCTTATTACAAAGGACAAGAGTAGAGGATTCTCCACCAGGTTTTTAGTTTTCTTTTCGGGTGGAGATTTTCCTGCACACATGTGTAGATTTCAATTTTCATTCAATTTTTCATTTTTTATCACTTTCGATTCACTTCATTTCCTCTTATCTATTACTGTTGATTATAGTTTTGTAATTTATCACTGGAACTCTGGGAAGAAGAAATTTTGTTTAGGTGCACCCAGTGAGAATCAAAACCTGAGCTCTCCTGAATCAGAAGCAATAGTGATAAGCACTAGGTTACTGGGTTATTGTCACATAAAAAAAATTTGGTAGAAAATAATCTGTTAGTGTCTTCTCTACATGACTGGAAATGAGTGTTTGAGTCAAAAAAGTTTGAGTCAAATTGTCGCATGTTGTAACAGTTTATATAGATGTGTATGTTAGAGTTTGCTGCCTGGGACATTTTCTTAACATATGTGACACTACTTGCGTGTAGCACATCTTCACTATGACAGCCTGATACATCCTAAACTCTGTCATAGGATTTTGGGTCATTGCTATGACAGTAATATAGCAGGACAAGTTGGAGCAAATTGTGCATCATAAGTTAAGGTGGCTTACTACAGTTGAGGGGGATCACCAGATGCTTTCGATAATATTGATCACAGGTGACCACTTGTGGGAACAAGCAACGAATGTTAAGTCAAAAACATTGTACAGGACACTGAGTATTTGTAATTTCACCATCCTCTTGCTAGAAGTGGCTTAAGACAAGCCACTGAGTTGTTGACAGAGGACTGGGTTCTAATTCTGTGAGGATGTTTTACTCAAAAACCACCTGTATAACCCTACCTCAAAAAGTTACTATTTAAACTTGGGATAAAAATAAATGTTTGTACGAGTTAAAACAAAAATCTGTAAGAGTTTTTTCATATCAACGAAAATATAAAAATTGGACATTTTGGAAAATATTTTAAAATTGGTCTTACAGATTTTGATTAAAAAAAGTTGTCTGCAGATCAATGTTGATGTATATTTAAAATTTTTAAAAATGAGCATCAGTCATATGGCTAGATTTCAAGAAATTTATGATCAAAACAGCTTTTGTTTCGTACAACCTCCATTTTGAGCATGTGCATTACTGCATACTCTGAAAAAACCTCCATGCGGACACCGTCTTGTTCAGGGGTTTTCCTTCACCACTCGCATGATTTTTGCTCACACCGTATTGCTTACGTGACATGCATGCATCAGGTCTGAAAACTGCAGTAAGCCACCTTAAAGACAAAATTGGACCATATAAATCAGTCTTAACATATAAATATCTTATTTCAACAGGAGTCATCTCACAAAATACTTCTACAACAAAGACTCCTTCAACTTTGGCATCAGTCGTGTCTGCTATTACTAAACCAACTCCTCCATCAAGCACCAGTGCACAGAACACAACAACAGGGCCAAGTACCATTAAAACCACTGCAGCTGCAGCTTCTACGGCGCCAAGTGGCCGGAAATTTGATGGTGCCTCATTTGTTGGTGGGATCGTCTTGGGACTTATTTTAGCACTGATTTTTGTCATTGCCTTCAAATGGTGGCAATCAAGAAAGAAGAGCTATCATAGTTTGTAAATTAATGTTGCATCAGTGAGTTGAAAAATGAATGGCTAATTTGTAGTTTTGTAAGAGAGCATTTCTCCAGAAGATTGTGTATTTTGGAAATGTAAACATTAACATGGTAACTTTAACAATATTGATAGGTTTCTTTTCAGTGGTGACGTGCCATGACATGCTCACACTGTGAGTGGTATGTATCTGAATGTCTCAACATAATGACAAATTATGATGTGATGCTAAGTTTGTGTGTTGGTTATGCTATACCAGCTTAGGGAGCATTGGCACACCGAAAAACATTTAATTTTTGTACTGCACTGTAATTACATGCATTCACACATGCAGAAACGCCATTTGTTGATGCTCCGACTAACTATGTGGTTAAGACCTGTTCAATTTAATGTCAAGAACAGGGATGAAAGCTTGTCAGAGGCTTTTGTCAATGAAAATGAACTTTCAGAGTTGTGACAAGAGAGAAAACCTTTTTTACAACTTACAATTTTGTATCACAACGACAAAAAAAATGAGGAGTGAAGAAGCAAATGTGGGTTTTCAAAATTGCCTGCTCAAAACAGTACTATTAGGTGAATTACTACAGTTTTGTGGACTAGGAAAGATCATAAATGAAACTATTGGCAAACACCTGCATAAAGCGTTTGTTATATTACTCTAAATCCAATAGAGATATTCTTGAGTTAGAAATTGATTATCATAAGTACTCAGAAGATGAAGAATCGCTCAACAAGGGACTGGAAACCCCACCTCAAAATTTCAGGGTTTGGAAAGTGACCAAAAATAAACATTTGTGGAGAAGCACAAGAAAATTTGCCAAGCAGAATTTTGGCAAAACAACAGCAAAAAAAAAAAAAAAAAAAAAAAAAAAAAAAAAAAAAAAAAAAAAAAATTACTGAATTTTGCTCATGTGATTCGCTCAAAATCTGTCTTATAGAGCCTTTTTGAAACAATGTGTAGTTCGTATTGGGGTGATCAACGTCCTTCGCCATTATGCTTGTAAAACTGGCATTTTATGCCGCT
>BLFK01000049.1:914517-929517 GCA_014634185.1 Astreopora myriophthalma | reverse complement strand
AAGCCTCTTGTGGAGGGAACCTGGAGACAACCTACCTTCTGATTTGGCAACGAGTACGACATTGAGTACGAAAATGAGGTTTGAAATTTTCCCCTGCACCTCAATTTAGACAATCACTCGTTAACTACTTCTTGTTATTAAAACCTACTTATGTCATGGTAAGGAATAAACGAGGTGCAAGAATTCTGTGGACGTCACTAGTTTAAAATTGGAAACTCGTACTCCTACTAAATTTCGTATTCGTTGCCACAGTGCGCTCATTTCTGTTTTAAATGGCGGAATGAGAATCGACATGGAAATCACACTCATACAAGAAGAAACGAAAAAAAAAACTGAATAAAGAGCGAAAACTCACGTAATGTACGTTTTATTTCATGTTACTGCAAAACTGATCTCCAGGCCCCGGTTGTTCGAAAGCCGATTCAGACTAACCCTCGATTAAAAGTCAACCGACGTGTCAATCTCGCCCTCTGAAAACACTTTCAAAAGGTGTTTTTAGACTAAAGGGGAAGAAAACGGTGTAAGTCACAAGTGAGAAGCAAATTTTTTCCGGAAAACTTTTGTTCATTGGTAAATAAACTGGAATCATAGTTCACTCTAACCCAGGGTTAACTAAATCGGGCTTTGAACAACTGGACCCAGGGAAATATTTCACAATCTCTAGGGATCCTTACTTTCCCGGAAAAATCTGGATTAGATAAAGTATTGAATGCTGGTTCCAAAAGTTTGCTTACTCGACAATATCTGCGATTCACACTTACGGATCACTACAGATGCGTCTTTTGCACCGATGAGAGCAGTCTGATACGATAGGCTGGCCTCGCCTCCATGCTGCACGGCAAAAATGGAGGCTCGTGAAGCTGGAATATATTATATTAGCGGTGTTTACAGTCAACTTCCACCTACGTGTAGATAAAATGATGTCACATGACCTTTTTAAAAAGTCTCCAGGTGTTTTTTTTTTTAAAATAATCTCCAGGTTTTTTTTCCCAATTCCAGATTTTCCACTCTTAAGGGTTGGCAGGTCTGTATTTATGGAAATTTAATAGAACATATAAAGCTTTATCAGATAAAGCAAAACAACGGGTTATCATCGATATTTTCTATTTCGGTTCCAGTTCAGTTTCTGGTTCCGGATTCCGGATTCGGATTCCGGATTTCAGTATTGGTAAAAACAATAACCTGTGACCTGACCTGTGACCTGTGTTTTACACCCGCCGCCACCAACTCCCTTAGTGGCTCGTGCCTTGGTGGCTCGTGGCTCGTACCTCTGAAGAACTCTGGCTACGGCCCTGCTTGTAAATGGTCCCAGGCACAGGATCCATTTTTTCACTCATGAGTGAACGATCTTACGTGCCTCACTATGATTTTGCGAACACTTAAACTTCATGAGACCAATCTTATGTACAGCTTTACTGAATTCTTGCACCTCAACAATTACTGTACAGCTAAATGTAGTTGAAAACTCCCTTTTTTATTAGTCCACACAATGTCACTTTCCTTTCTCTCTGAAATAGTCAGCTGCAAGGTAACAGAAACAAATCACGTGATAATATGTAGGTAAATACTAGAAGTAAGAAGCAAGACGCGAGTTCAAAAACCAGATTAGAGGTCTTTGGATATGCGATTTTCGTGTTTGATAGTGCTTCTCAAAGGAATAAGCGTTTTAAGAAAAAATTGAGTTTAAAGTTGCCAAAGTTTTATACTTATGAAGATCACATATCCAAACTTCCTTCACAGTAGCGATGTCACTTGTGTTGGGCTTATGAATTATTAATGAATTTGAGAAATAAAATTCAATGCATGAGCTACATGTATTTCAAAAAGAATTTTTTGAGGTAATAATTTCAAGTGACTCTGTGCACATCTTGTTACACAGGATATCCCATAAAGTACTACAGACTTACCGTCAACCTCAGAAAACCATGAACACCTGAAATATTTCACAAATGCTGATTCTCATGGGTAGTATACCTGCCAACTCTCAGGCGTTATGCGTGAGTCTCACGCCTGCAGAGTAAAGACATCAATCTCACGCATCAAGGACAATAGACCTTTTCCGATATATCCGTCGAGGCTTGGGGCAATAAAACAAAGGAAATTGAATAAACATGTGGACTAGCTTATTTAAGTCCCTTTGTTTTATTCCCCCAAGCCTCGATGCCAAGGTGAATATTAATATATAGGTAAAGGTCTATTGAGGCCTTCCCAAGGGTTTTGCCGACAGGCGACATGACCTCAAAATGTAGCGACAGTCTTTTTCCAAAACACCAACAGCCGACAGGAACTGAGAGAAAAAGGGCGCCATTTTGTTACACCGACACTGATGAAGCTGATACGACAGCAACACTGCCCATAACAAAACTGGTGACGGGCTGGCTCTAAAACAAGCAATAAAGTGACACCAGAACCCCCCTTAGAAGGCCTCACAATTTCTCACGGCCCTGACTCACAAATCCGGACGAATTGTTCCTTAACACATTAATAACAAAAATTCAATTCAATTTTCCCCCAAACATTCCAAAAAGGCGCCTAACGTTGACTCTGTGTCCTAATGTCTCGATCAATTCCAAGAGCGCCCCCTCCTCGGCAAACCCCCGGGCATTTGACTTTTTAGAAAAAATTTGCTCAAATTCCCCACAATGTTGCCAGTTATTACGATCAAATACCCCATAGGGAAGGCCTTCACAGAGGGTCAACTTGTGCTGTCAACGCTTGTCGAGTCTCTTTGTCACCGCGGAATCGCGGAATGGCTGTCGAGCAAATTGCCCGAGGAATAAATTACGTAATCATCCAGCTTGTCTCCCTTCTCGATAATGAAATGATCGACCCGAGGGCTTCGTCTTGCATCAAATTCCCCACCATAGGGAGCCAAACTCGCATCAAATGCCCGGGGTGTTCCTGGAGGTGGGGGGCGGGGGGGAAATGGGCGCTCTTGGAATTGATCGAGACATAACTGTATCATAGCATGCTAAACTTGTTGCGTTTCAGTTTGCATTTTGAGGGACATTTCCATTCTCGTTCCCAGAGCCCTTCGTTTCTCTTAGCCGGCGGGACCTTCGCACGAGAAAACGAAGGGCTCTGGAGACAGGATTTGCAGTCCCAGATTCTAGGACTTCCGGAGTTCATATATGAGTCAGTTTATACTAAACATGGTTTTACTGCAACACATACACGCATTTCGGAAATTAGACACTGTTTTTTTTTTTTTTTGGTGAGTCTTTTCCAGGAGCTTCCATTTTTCATATTTTCGCGCCAGCTTACCCCCTTGGGCCATTTTTACTTCTGGTTCAAGACTGTATTGTTCACAAGCTAACCAATGGAAAAAATTGAATTTCCAATGTCTCCAGAGCCCTCCGTTTTCTCGTGCGAAGGCCTCGCCGACTAAGAGAAACGATGGCTTCTGGGTACGAGAATGGATCATTGCGTGACATTTTGTGGTTTTCGTTATCACCTGTCATGGCTTCAGGTCGTCGGAACATCTTCGGACATTTTGGGCAACGTTCGGGAGTCTTCGGAAAATCGTCGGAAATCTGGGGAAGTCACGGGGACGTTTTCGGAAATCCTGGTCATGGGGAGACGAAAATCTCTCGCATTTGACTCAGAGAAAGTTGGCAGGTATAGGGTAGTACTTAAGCAATCACAGTACTTTTAAGTTCAGGATACATGTGAATAAACCTCAACCAAACTAATTAACATTGTCGTTTGCAGTTTGCATTTTGCAGTTTTCTGACACCTGATTGGCTTTTTCCATGCAACAGAATAACATTCCATAAATGTTTCTACTGTTGTCATGGTTTCTCAGTAATTAACCAGTGACACTAAACTATCTTTTATTTTCTATTTTCTACTACTTAATGATTATTTAACTAGCAAAAAAGACTGAGAACCTCACACATTTGTTCAAAGCTGCTTACATGTAAAACAGTGTCTTATTCACTTAACATTTCAAGTCCATGAGGAATTAAAATGGCCTTGTGGTTCACCACCTCACAAACATACACAACCTTTGAAAGTTTAATATGAAGTAAGTATGACTTACCTAATTTCTCTACAGCTTCTACAGAAATACTTGGACTCATTTCAGGGGTATAAGTAGCGACTAATAATAAAGTAGCAGTGCGTACCACAATGATTCCATTGTTATCCTGAAATTGAAGGAAAGCAATAAAGATAAATTTTGACTTCAGATACATTGGCATACGCTGCTAGATATTGTCTTTCCCTTCCTGATGACTGCAAACAGGCCCATAAACTGAGCATAGCATGTCATGTGAGATTCTCACAGGATTATGAAACAGCTACCAGTAAATGGTGAATCAGAGTGAAGGGCAGGAAGCAAAAATCCACGAGTATTGATGGGAGGGAGAAATAAAATGGCAGCAGCAAGGACTTTGAAAGTGACCAAAACTGAAAGAATTTGCATTTGAAGTAAGAGAAAAGGCTGGAACCACTGAGAATGGGCAAGTGGGGGTAATTAATTAATTCAGAGCCCTCTCCCCTACCCTAGTCCTCTCACTTTAACCCTCGTCTATGCCCACAGAAAGTAAATTCTATGTGGCAAATATATTTGACTGCCTGACTGTATGGAACAGGAAATATGTTGAAAACTTTTTTGTTTGCATAGCAGATATAACATTGAACATCAGAAACACTAAAAAACAAGCCAACAAAGGATGCCTGCAAACCACGTCAACCTCTGAATAGGGAGCTTAAGCAACGACGACATTGACGACAATGAGAACAACACAAAACAATAGGCTTAATGAGCAAAAACAACGGCTCTGCACGCTCTGCACATGCATTTTACATTTTGTTACATTTGTTTGCTGTTCTCAGCTAAACAACAACATGAAATGACCAAATTTGAAGTTTTGTGTGGGACATGAGTGCAAGACAATAAATTTTCCATTCTTTGTCTTAACTTTAACAGCGTTCATACCAATTCTGTTACTGAACAATTAGTAATTGGTTTACACACAGAAAGAGTTGGAATAAGTGCGAAGTGATTACAATAACACCAATTTATGTTTTCACATGATGTTTTCGTAGCCGTTGTTGTCGTCCTTGCTTAAGTTCCCTAATATTTGCCTATAAACTGAGAACACTCTGCTACTGGTAAATGTCTCCAGGATTAGTTTTCGTGCGTGCGCAAAGCTAGAAGTTTGAGACTTAAATAAAGTTATTATTAATATTAATAATAATAATAATATTATTATTATTATTATTATTATTATTACTTATTGTTATTATTGCCACATTTTATGTGAGAAGTCCTCCAAATAAAGTACATTTGCGAATGCTGCAATTTTTCTTTGCCACAAGTCCTGGCAAAACGATCAAACATTCCGTCCAACATCCCATTGGATGAACATGTTTTACCATTTAGCTGGGTTCAGCAAATGTACCAGTATTTGTCACATAAAATGTGCGCAAATGTCCTTATCTGCATTAGTAAATAAAAATTGTCACATAAGAATTGCCACTTAAAATTTGCTTGTGTGGACAAGGATTTAATACCTGAGAAGGAAGGCAAAGCCAGGGTCCTAGCCAGCCACCATACTAACAAGTCAGAATCAAGAATGTTTGAAATATTTTCAGCAATAATTTTTCAACCACTGATGTTGTGCTACCCACAGGCCATGGACTCAGAGAGGGGTACTCCCTTATATGGCCTTTACAGGGACATGCGGCCCGATAAGGTATGGTTTTCAGGGTGTTTTGTCTTGAACGGGGTATAGATTTCATCTGTCTTAAACATGGTATCACTGCATGACCTAATGGCTTAAACAGGATAAGCTTAGATGTTTGTTTAATATAGAAGCCTGACCACAAGCAGTTATTGGTGGGCTTCCCTTGACTTTGATAATTACAGCTTATTACACTACAAAAAAGATAAGTGGTAACTGCAAAATGAGCATATCATTATTTCATTCTAGTCTTAAATGGGGTATGATTTTGGGTTAAATGTCTTAGATAGGGTCTTAAACGGTATAGGGAGGTCAGAGGATTGTGTGACTTAAAGAGGGTCAGGATTTGAGTGCCCGGGCCACACCTCCCTAGCCAACATAAAGTAGGTGCTCAGGTGTCTGGGTGGTGGACTTGACATGCAGCAGGTACCCAAGGGTGATGAAAATGTCAAATTCCCCTTGGTCACCCCAACTCCTCACCCTGGGGGTTAACGGTGATAGATGTATTAACACTAAAACTTACTTTCTTGGCATAGACGGAGAATCTATCAGCCCTCACACATTCATAAATTGTGTCTTGAAACTTTAGACCTTCTCTTCTGGCTTGTGAACTGTTTGTAAAGGAATGTACCAAGGCATGGATATTGTCCAACGAGGGCTGAAAAGTTACAAAAAGTCACAAGGTTATCCACCAGTTTAATAACTTTTCTGGCCTAGCTACATTTAGGATGTTGCCAGCACAAAGTAACACTGGGCAATTGGTGTTTACATCTAAATGGATGCACCTTCATGTGTTGTTTTTGTTTAGTTTGTAGCTTTTTATTTGTAAGTTCGTAACTGAGCTAGTATCACTTTCTTTTTTTTCGTAGTGCGTAGCTCGTACTTGTTTTTTTGCTGATGTATTGAAATTAAATATTTTTTTAAAAATCTGTTTGGCTGAGGGATTGCGGTGGGCTGAGATTATTTATTTCAAAATCTCACAACCTGAAGTCATGTTGTCGAAAGCGATTTCATACTGGGAACGCTGTAGCACTGAGCCTGCATGTCGCAAATACAATGTGGTAATTGCCCTTTTCTCTGTTTACTTTGACTCGTGAATTCAGTGTTTGAATAAACCTACGGATCCTCTAAACTTCTGGCATATTATCGCCAAGTTTAACTGCTTGAAGGTACTTTACAAAGATCCTTATTTCTTCGATTCAAATCGCTTACCGAAAATCCAACGGTACTAGCTCGAAGAGATGTGTCCTTGCGACGAATAATGGCGCAATGCTGAATGTGGCCTGTCGCTATTAATGAGTCGTGAAGAAGGCTCTGAAGTTGATTCATTGTTAATTTAAAAGGAGTAAAATAAAGTGATCTTTAAAGTTCTTGAAGGTAAAAAGATTACCCGCTTGTAACGTAACAGCGTGACAAGGAGATTATCACCAAGTGGGGCAGGGTGGGGATGGCGTTTACTTTCAACCACCGACACAGAAAGTTAAGAAATAAAGCCAAAAAATCCATAAGATTGCTTTGAAAATTACTTTTAATAAAAGGATCATCCTGTATTGCCTTCCATCTCATTCAACCAAGTTTTAGCAGTAAAATCTCAAGCACACCTACCCTCGCCTCGTTAGTTTAGTTTATAAACACTATGGTACGTTGCCTAGGAAACGGCTCATAATTTACACGTGAAAGTTTGAGTCAAGCAGCGATCTTTAGTTCTCTGCGGTAACTCGTTGGTGATCACTATCTTTTGGCAGAAGAAAGCTTTTAAGAGGCCGGAAAGTCATCTGAAGAAAGAAGAAAGTCAACAAAGGCATGTCTAGACCAAAACGAACAGTAAATGGCCGTATTTCAGTTCACACATTTGACGTGGTGGATGAACTCTTAGAGGATAACAGCAAACATGAACTGCAAAAAGTGAGTGTGTAGTGTCATTTTTGAGTTGTTTTATTTCCAACTACACTATGTCATTGGTTGTATTTATTTTCGACTCCTCTAGAACCTTAATTCATTATTAAAGTTTGTCTTTATTCCTTTTTACAGAATTATCATAGGCGGGCAAATTCAGCTTCCGCAATCGGGCGAACAAAGTTGCAGGCTAATTTGGAACCGAGAGCTGTTAGTGCCAAGTGTGTTTGCCCCTCGGATCATACGTTCAGAATACAGAGTTGGTTGAACGAGAAATCCGTTAGAAACATCCAGGTACCTTAAAACGAGCCTGTTTATTAAAAGTTGTAGATATCATAAAAAAGAACGGAGAAGTCTTTAACAACAATGGCACAATTTGCTTTCATTACTAGGCAACAAATGGCAGCAAAACGTTCAAAGTGACTCAAAATAAAACGTCTATTTGTGGCCTGTACCAAGTTGCCACTGAAACAACATCGCTGAAGTGGAATTTTCGCAGTCTATATGTAATCTAGCAATACGAATTCGTATTTTCACTTGTGACGAACGCCCCTTTCCTGTATTCGCGGGCTACCCTCTCTCTCGCTATTCTATCCTGTGGAAGGTTAATTAATTGTAAAATTTGTATGCAGCTTAAAAGTGGAAAATTTACTTCGCGCGACATTCACAAGTTAGACTTCTATTTAACATTTCCCGATTATTTATGTAGGAAAGAACCGACTTCGAATCAAAAGCTACCAAAAATATGTACACAACTCTTCTACATAACGAAAACACTTTCGTCAAGGTAAGCAGCTATAATCTTGGTGAGAATTTAATAGCAATTTAAGTTAACCTATGTATTTGGACAAGACTTATCATGTCGAGATGTTATTAAAATTTTTGTCGGGTCGCTCTTATCATGATTCAAACAAACAAAAAAAATTACAAAATAACCTTGAAAGTCCTTTAATGCAAACATGATTTGGATGAAACTTCACCCGGGTGTGAAGGACGACACATAACTAATTACAAAAGGGCAAGTAATTAGAGTAGCCGCTCTGCTTATTCCGGAAGGCAACTGTTGTTGTTTTTAGCAGCTGTGCTATTGTTTTTTTAATGACTGGTTTAAATTGTTTTTTTTTTTTTTTTTTTTTTTTTTTTTTGGGGGGGGGGGGGGGGAGTATTCAAGAGAAAGAGTTTACTTAGCAAGGCAGACTGCGTACATGCTGTGGCTTGAATTTATAATTGGTTTATTTTAAACCAGTTCAAATCTATTTTCTATATTTCTCTTGCATTCATTAACACAAGCTGGAACAACAGAAAATAAAATATGAAACTGGTTTAAACATACCACTATTAAACCAGAAATAAAATTAAACACACATCATGTAACAGTACATAATACTGCGAGCTTAGCTTTAGTATAGGGTAGTAAAAAAATCTTCAGTTGGCAAATATTAATTTTTTAAAAACTGGATAATGATTCATCCACTGGACAACAACTGGGGCCTGAGCTCTATTAGAATACAACTCTTCAATCAGCCTCATTCTCAGAATCTGTCTTATTCCCATCCCCTGGAGCATGCAAGAGACACTGGGAATGAGTTTGCTTTTCAACTGAAACAGGGGGTGGACAGATTCATTGATGACAAAGCAGCCCTCGATAAACGAAAGAAGCAGATGCTGTTTAAGAAGTGGAGTGAACGTGTTTACAGTCCTGTTAAGGTACTACAACTACCGGGTATAAGCTACTTTCTTCTATTGTGTTTAAGGAGGCTGAACACAGTTTTTAAGTACTAATACTTTCTCTTCTGCAATATTTAGGCTGTTTGACAGTTTGGGTGCACTGCAAGCTGTTGCCATGGTAATGCATCTAGATTAAAACAAGGGCTGAACGATGGCTTTTTCCTCATTTATGGAAAATTCACTCGTTAGATTTTTTGCAGGATTTACTAACAAAACAGAAAATATAGTAGGTATAATGGCTGTTATGACTGAACTTTAACAGATGAACTTTTCATAATAATTTGCTGACTTGTGTTTTGTGGTTTTTGTCAAAATGTTTTCTGTTAAATCTCAGATTTTTTTTGATAAACCATGCATTTGTCATCTGAAGTATTCTTATTCCAAATTTCTCTAAAATCTGATGACTGGTTCACAATAAATTGGGAAAAACAGGCAGTAGCTGTCAATCTGAAATGTTGGACTCAATGTGCATGCACAGCATTTCATACACGATTTTTGATGCTTTGATTTACGTAATGGAAGCAAATTTACACTGTATTTGCCAAACCATCGAGCAAGGGAAAAAGCTTTTTGTCATTGCTGCCATGTTTGTTTTGTTTTTCAAAATTTAAAAATACCACTGACCACGAAAAAAAACTGTGTTCAGCCACCTTAACACTCCCTTCATGGTAAAATACTAGGATCAGTTGACTCTGCAAAGTAACTAGGAGTATAAACAGTAACATCCAATCTGTGATGAAATCAACACATTTCAAACATCGTAACTAAAGGTCACCAGACTCTAGGCTTCCTGAGAAGAAATCTCAGGATTAACTCTCCAGAAATGAAGTCAACTGCCTACAAGAGTTTGGTCTTGCCCACTGTGGAATATGCCTGAACTGTCTGGGATCCACATACCAAACAAAATAGGGATAGAGTAGAAATGGTGCAATGTAGAGCAGGATGTTATGTCCTAAACTGCTATGAAAGGTCATTTTTCCCTAATATAATCAGCGAGTGGAACAGCCTACCCCTGAATGTTGCTGAGGCACAATCTATAAATTCCTTCTGAGCTAAGCTGGACATGTTCTGATTATTGTCACTTTTATTGTTGTTATTAGTAGCAGTAGCAGTAGTAGTGTAGTGTTGTAGTGGTAGTGGTGGTGGTGGTGGTGGTGCTAGTAGTAGTAGTAAGGTGGCTGACCACTTGCTAGGAATCATCACATACATGTAGATGGAGAGCAGTATTTGGAAAATAAAACAAAAAATACATAAATATTGGTTCCCGAAAATATTCAGTGCAGGTTGGATTGGATGCCCCCGCTGCAAATAACCAAAAATAAAACTCCATTGGAAAGTGTGCAAGTATCAATTTCGATTTGTCTTGCAAAATAATTGACTAACTGATCAGTTAATTTATCTTTTGGCAGGACAAAATTGATGAAGAAATGAATGGTCCCAATTACAGAAACTTGGACAGGAGAAAAAGAGATATCTACCAAAAATACCTAGATTATAGCAACAGAAAAGTGAGTGTTGAAAGCTTACATCAAGAGTTTTGCCTTGGAGTCCCTCTTTTACTTACATATTATTGTAAGGGAAGGTTTCCAAGATTGACATAATATTACTACAGTTATGATACACGTATAAGGCAGGCTGTCCTTAATCTTAAAATTAAAAAAAACTACATGTACGTAGCAAAAAAATATGCCTACAATAGCAACTTCTTTGGGGCAACGTTACTTCATCCTTGCAAGATCTCGTTCTCCAAACCAGCATACATTGTACTACAAGAATTATTGCTGGCAAAGACTAAATTTAATGCAATTTTCATTGAATTGTTTATAAAATAAACTCAATTTTGAAATTAATGATAAATTTACCAAAGAGTGGCATGGACAGAAGCACTTTTTTAAGTTCATGTCAATAAAGAATTAATATGTGAAAGTTAATTGGGATACCAGTAGTAACACTTGTATGTCTTTACCTCTAAGTTCTTCATGAAAAGGTTTATAAAATGAAGAGCCAGTTTAGTGTATGCTGCCACTGCGCTCACTACAGACAACAATTTTATAGGCAACTTTAGATTGGGGTACAAGTAGGACTATGACTATGATCTTCTGTACCAAGTACACAGTCACTTATTTCATTTTAAGGTCACACACACATGCTCAGAATAAGGATTGTAGTCATAATTGTTCAGACTTCAATCTTAGGATCTCTAAATGTTTTTTTTCTGGTTAGTGGTGGAAACCTTTGGTATCATGCAGATCCCAGCCTTGAGAAAACCATTCACTCCTCAGTTGTACTTTCTTCTGCCATATAAAATGGGTTAAATGTACTTGTTATCTTTCCCAGGGTGTTGTATTCCTGGATGTGATGTCTCCAGAGGAATATGATCCACTTGTTCTTAATGCTAACAGACCTGCTCCCTTGAAGGTAACCATCCAGCTGTGCAGTTTTCATTTTAATTTACAAACTGTTTCATCCTGAAACAAGTTTTAAAAAATCATGTCAGTGAACATTATGAAACTAGCATTCAAAATGGTAAAATGAAACAAAAATTGTCTGGCACTAGCCAGAGTTAAATAGATTACGTCAGTATTGGGATCTAATGGGTTAGAGTTCAAGAGTGTGAGTACAAGGCCACAGAAAACGTTTTACTGACAGCATTATTTTTTGAACAGCTGTCAATCATTGAGCAAGTTGTTTGCCAGTCCAGGTCAAGTATGACAAGATTCCAGTTGGTTGGGACAAGAATAAATTACTATTTCAGGGAATTCTAATTAAAGAGAGAAATAATTATACAATTAATCCCTCATATACTTCAAACTATCCCTATTTTCAGGCAATAACAAAGAAATTAGATGACCCACTCATATCACAAGGAACAACAAGACTTGAAGAGGATCGTACTGTGGTGAGATGTGTCACAGGGGATACACTGAGTGATCAAAAATTAGAAGAAATGCACCTCCCTCCTGCACCACTTATGCCACTTGGGCGCCACGGCACTAAATGCAACACATGGCTAAGAATGCAGTTACATGACATTGACAGTGGTGTAAGGAAAAGAAGTGGGTGAGTTTTAATCAGTGATTTTATTTTACACATAACCTGCATTGCTGATTTTCTAGATTGCTAGACAATCGTTCTTTTATAAAATGTAATTAGCCAACTTGTGACAATACTGTTATTGCAGCTTTCTTGTCAATAAGGTTTTCAGTTGTTGAGTTGCCATCTTAAATTAGGGCTGACCCTTCTCTCTGCTGGCACCTCTAGATAGCTACAAATTCTAACTTGTTACAAAAAATAACTATCAGAAATATGTTTGTCTGGTTTAAGAAATATAGCACATGTTTCTATGGTTTATAGGCTCATAAACCATGCAGGATGTTCGATGAACACGAACAATTCAAATAGAATTTGAGTAAGCACAAGTATAAACCTAGACTGGCATCTAGATCTACATTTTGCATTCCTTCTGTGAGGACAAACTATGGTAAATTTAACATTCGTTTTAAAGGAGCTGTTCTTTGGAATAACACTGAGGAGTCTTTAAAAAATCTTAGCTTTTACACATTTAAGCATTCTCTAAAAAAGTCTATCATTACCTCTTGCTAATAATTTTTACATTTCCTCTTTTCCCTCTGCATTTTTCTAATTCAAATTACCTCATCTCTGTGTAATTTGTTTTTGTTTTTGTGTGTTGACTGTCTTTTATTTTTATATTTGTGCCTTCCTTTATAACCGACTCTTTTCTATTTATACATAATCATCTATTCTGCCTCCTAGCTAGATTAGCTTTTGAGTTTTTTTGTAGGGAGCATTGTACCTAATTTCTTTATTTACACTTCTTTTATTTATGTGTGTATTTACAGTTCTTGTATTTATGTGTGGTATTTATGTGTGGTGGGTTTGTTGTTGTTGTTGTAAATCATGAGCCACATTGCTTAAGATGTAAGATTATAATCATTCAAAGATTTAAAGAGCAAAAATTAATGTCTATGTGAGCCTACTGGCACAATAAACTACATCTGTTTGACCAATCAGAGAGCATGCATTGATTTAGTTATTATAACTTACAATTAATGTATTTTTTTTTAATAATTATAGCCAAGAAGAACTCAACATCATTGATCAGTATCTCTATTGCAATAGACAGATAATGCCATGCATGGACAGATACACTGGAGTGCAATAAGGAAAAATTTTAATGTATAAAAATAAATACAATTAAGTTCATAGATACTACAACAAGTGTTTTACACGCATGTGCACATATACTACATACATATACCGTAAAGTGTTTATAAGCTGCAACTTTTTGCATAAAAAATTGACACTAAACTGGGGGTGCAGCTTATGTTTGGGACACCTTGGAATGAAAGTTCTAATATTGGCCTAATTTGGTACTTCACTTGCACATGCACTGCATATTTGATGCACAGGTAAAATGATTTACATGTACACTACTGAATTTATTTAAGTCAAATGTTGGAAAACAAACTATGCATTTTCTGTTCACTCTAACAACATACAACATTCTAATCAGTTGTGAAGAGGATTGGCATTGTGGATTACAAAAGAATGTTCTGTAATTTTCAGTGAATTGCCATCTGACACCCAGAACAACTCCAGTTTGTCAGACCTCCATATTTCAAGTACCACGCCCCAACTACCCTGTCACACTAGTAATAATGATAAAGATAAAGATAAAGATAAAGATTAAGATAAATACTCATTGACCACTCCCCATGAGGGCTTTTCAGCTCTGGTCAAAATCTCACAGGATCTTTGAGGATCCTTACTTCACACTAAAGTTCTTTAATTTGACAAGAAATATAAGGTCTCTGACAGTTCTCTACTAGTTCCATTGCCTACTAATCCAGCCATCTTGCCTACTACTTAGAAAGATTTTGACTGGGCAGGGCCTTATGTGGGGTGAATGAACTTTCAATTTTGGGCTACATTTTGGAATACCTGGTCACTTATTTGCAAGTAAATAGCCTGTAGTATTATGTCTCACTCATCTAAGTTCAAACAATGCTGCCACAAAGCTCAAGAAGACAATAGTAGTTAGAAGTGGCTGAGTATTCACCTATCACTTTCAATTTTGCATTTCCTAATGTTTAACGAATAATTTTATCATTTACCAGGTTGCGAATGAAAGGAATTTACAATGACTCGCAACTAGATTATGAAGAATGGAATAAACTGGAGAGAAACCCAGAAACGATTGATATTGAGCTTAGATCACAAAAGAGAAGACTGTTTAGAGAAAAACATGCCTCAACGATTCACTTTGACTGGCCTGAGCTACCAACCATCGAGCAACACCCAACATATCATTCACGAATACCAAATGTATTACCGTTTGGAACTAGTTTTGAATCTTACCCAGAACTGCAGCTCAGTGCATCATATTGATGGTTACTTGAGAAAAATAATTATTGTACATACAAATTGTTCGATTTTTTTAAAGTTGTGGCCACATGTAATTTTTTTTTTAATCCAGGTTGCGATTGAAAGGAATGAAATCAATGTTTCAATTTTTTTCATTTAAACTATCTACCAAATGTTTATAATAAATTAGAACAATAGAGATTTTAGCATAGTTCTAATAAACAATTTGTTCAATTATTATCTCTTACCAATTTGCCAATTTTATCTCTTGGTTTTGACAAAAAGTATTCCTGCCCCCCCC
>BLFK01000049.1:876125-905533 GCA_014634185.1 Astreopora myriophthalma | reverse complement strand
CCCTCGGTCGTTTCACGCCTTACGAGATCCTGACACTTCCTGAAAGAAAATATCGCTAAAATTGTATTTTTTTCGTAAAGTGCATTTATTAAGCTTTCTTATGATATATAGTTTGTTAGGGTTTTATTTAAACTGGGGCGCGTACGATTTTTTTTCCGAAGGGCACCCGTGAAGGTGGGAAGTAACCTTAATAGCTTTCAACTCAAAGTTCACTTGCCATCAGTTTCATCTTCACTCTCCATCTCAAACTCAACCTCCATTTCTTCATCTTCAAGTTCTTGGGACTCTTCAGTGTTGATTGCACCATCTTCTGTTCAGTCTAAGGCATTGGAAATTCCACAGGTCTTGAAGGACTTATTTACCATCTCCTCTGGAATCTCTTGGTACGCTTCTTTCACATACCGCAGAACAAGGTTTCTAGTTGGTGCCTTCTTTTTCCAGCCAGGATGAACTCAAATGGTACTTCAATTATCTAAGCCAAATACTTTTGCCAGATGAGGTCTTTAAGTAATTTGTTGAGGCACTTATCCAAGGGCTGCAAAACGGGGGTCAGACCTCCAGGGATGACTGCTATATGTTGATGCTGCACTGTTTGACAGCATCTGTTTGACAGCTTTTGACAGCATCATTTAGGTGAGCTTTGAATGAATCCCACCCTAACAGCGATGGTTGGTTGTGAGGGCTACTCGGCAAACACTGGTGAATCCACTGTTGCACCCCTTGCACGTCCATCCACCCTTTCTTGTGAAGGAAATACAGAGAGAATTGGGAACAAGGAGGAATCAGACGCCTTTGAAGATTACTTTGGGCAGAAGTTTGGTCCCATCTGCAGGGATGGCAAGAGTGACTGTGAAACTTTGCAAGTGTCCTGAGAGGGACACTTCGAGAAGATTGCTTTTGATTTATAGGTGTACTTTTTGTGAAAAACTTGGATCTCGGCTTATATTCAAGAGTTTTCCAAATTTTTTCTGACAAGCTTAAGCCCATCGTCAGTTCTCTCAAGTTTGGGGTTTCAGCGTAAAGGTGAATAACTATGGTATGTAACTACGGTGTTTAAGAATTTATATGCAGTAAACACTTTTCACTAAAGGTTGTGAAATCACTCTCTGTTGGCACATTTCATCAGCTGCAGTTATAAGTTATAAATTAAACAGTTGTTGACTGTAAGTCTAAATTTCAGTTCAATTAATACGTTATAAATTCATCTGGCAGGTGTTCCACTAGAGTGGTCCTCCATATGTTATGAATTTGGCATAGCATACAATGTCAGCCATCTTATGTTACGAGGATGCAAGAATTTGCCCCTTGGTGGACATCACAAAAGTGCTTCCATTCTTCATAAAAGCCTTCGTAGAGGTATAAATAATTGTTACACTTAGTCTATTCCACAAGTGCCCATATTCTATAATTTCAGCCTTCTTCCTCACTCTTAGTCCTCTTGACCTTCTTTGCCTCTTTCCTGCCCAGGACAAGAGCAGAGTAATCTGCATTATTTGCTGGAGTATTAAGCAGAGTATTAAATGTTGGGCTTGTTACTTACATCAAACTCTTGGTAAGAAAGTCTTGCAGCAAGCTGTGAAATGCAATTAATGGAGCATGATGCACCAGGTACAAAAGTTCTATCGGGCATGTGAATCAAGTACACTGTCGAACTTAATTGACTATCAGAAAGGAACACTGTCACTGACAGTACTTTTGCCGCATGAAATACAGTCAAGAACTATTTTCTTTTGTTTTATATGGTTGGGTACATCGTTCAATTACTCCTTTCATAAATGTAGTTTTACTGCATGATGTTTAGTCTTTGTAACAGTACCATGATATTCCATTGGACAAATTTGTATTGTTTCTGTGAGTATTATAAAAGCTCATGAGCACTATTCAAAGTGCAATTTCGTCGTTGTGAACATTGTACTAGATACTACTGCAAACACTGTTAGCAAATTCATTTCTCTGGTCACCGGTTTGGATACTCCAGTCCAATCCAGCACTAGCTGTCCATGAAGTCTCAGGATCATGTGCTGGCGAGATAGGTCAGGCAATCATAGGTCTCTGAATACTTGTTATGTCCTGTCAGCGGGTAATGCAGGGAAGACAAGTAAAGCTTAATTAATAATAATGGTAATAAGAGTGGAGTCTGACTAGGGGGAAGCTATGTGTGACTTCATTATTGAAACTGACCACGTCATTGAGCATTGTCGGCCTGACATAGTGTTTCTGGATAAGTAGCAAGACAGTGCCATGTAATTGACATAGCAGTACCCAGGGATACCCGCATTAAGGAAAAGGAAAAATTGGAAAAATACCAAGATTTAAGAACAGAAGTTGTTCAGTTACGTTGTGTTAATGTTACTGTGATGCACATAGCAGCATTGCTTGGAACTGCAAGGATTCTGAGAAAAGTTCCTGAGGCCTGAGGCTATAGGTCGTAGCTTGCCCTCATTTGAATAGTAATAAGAATATATAATGTGAAATTTGAGCAATAATAACAATATTAATGGTTTATTGGTAACATCTCTACAGGGTAGCTCTACATTTATGCATCCAAAGTAATATATAAAACAACAATGGTAAATACTATCTATATACTATATGCTACACACTATGCTTTACTCAATACTACCTTACATAAATGGATATTATTATCAAGTGGTATGGATAGTAGCGGTTCTGGCCCAGCTGAGTGGTATCCCTGAAGGGGTCTCCTCTACTCATCGGGTTGGCTATCTTGCTGTACAGCTGGATGGGCATTCACTTACATAAAGAATTGGGAATTCTTTGTGTAGGCAAAGTTGCTGCCATGTACACAAAGAATTCTTGAGCCAGACACATCTCCGGCTCTAGTCCTGGGGAGATGCATGTCAAGCTATTGTCCCGTGGGCACACATGTCTGGCTATAGTTGCGTGGACACGCATGTCCAGCTTTAGTCACATGGGCTCGCATATGCACCTCTCGGCTTGTGGACACACGTGTATGCATCTCGACCCATGGATGTGCATGTCTGGGTCGATGCATACTAGAGTGTATTTTTGATTGGGGGCAATCACATTTTTGTCTGCCAAAATTTGTGGCTCGGCCCGGCCCAACTGGTTCAAACCCTCCAGAAATCCTGCTAATTAGAGAGACAGCATCGGGGCATCCCGCCCATCCACCCCACCAGAAGTCATGTCAATTAGTGAGTCACAGCATAAAGGTGTCCTGTGCATCCAACCCACTGAAAATCCTGCAAATTACACCCAGCACAGAGCCATCCCACCCAGCCAACCTGCCAGAAAACTCGTGAATTACAGAGACATAGCATAGAGGTGAACAGCATGGAATCTGTGAATGCAGCAGTAGAGCAGTTGATGGCTTTGCTCCAGCAGAGCCCAATCACCCCAAATACCTATGCTGATGACCTCGCCACCCTTCGCACCACTTCAACCCCCCCAGGCTCCCACTGCAAGCAACCCCCACCACCACATCCCCCCATCGCAAGCCTAGCATGATCCCTCTTCCAGCACCCAGCAAGATACCTGGTCCAGCCCTCCACCACTGCCAGAAACCCATCCTGCCCCCACCAGAGTTTGCGAGCAGCCCTGATGGAGGCCTCCACTGCCACTGCCACAAGGGCCACCCCAGCAGTGGGAGGGGAAGCCCCTGCTGCTTCCCCCCGTGTTGGAACCCCGTCCCGCTTCGGCTGCTCTCTGATGTGGAGATAGCCCACCCTGCACCCCAGTGGCTTACCTTTCAAACGGCTCGCTGGGAGCTTGCCAGCTACTTGCATGGATGGCAGATGGATGTCCATCTGGCCCACCGCCTGGCAAACCTTTCTGGAAAGCGTTCAGCCTCAGATCCCGAAGAAGCTGGAGGAAGAGCTCCAGGCTCTGAATGGGCTGAAGTTTCAGCTCACTTTGAAGGCAGAGCTGTGGAAGGCCCATCCTGCCGGAACCAAAGAGTTAATGAGCCCCGTTCTCTGCCACACGCAGGAGGCTCTCCTCCAGCCTGGGGAAGTTGGACGTCATCGTCCATTGCCTGTCCAAGTAGCCCACTGGCATTCAGCAGATCAATCTGCTGCTCTTCAAGTAGGGGGACTAAGTCCCTCTACATTTGGATGAAAGAGCGTGAACTGCCTGCTGTATGACCAGAGCAAGTATGAGCACCGTAAGCACATCTGCGAGCAATGCGTCCGTGGCTACAGCAGGGCCGACCTGTTGGAGTCCCACCAGCCGCCTGTTGGAGTCCCACCATCCGCCTGTTGGAGTCCCACCATCCGCCTGTTGGAGTCCCACCATCCGTCTGTTGGAGTCCCACCATGTTGAGGCATTGGTCAGACTGTGGTTCGCATTGACATGCCAATGGAGGATGAGAATATCCCCCAGTTCCAAAACCACCACTGGAAGATACCAGGTCTGTATGTGATCTGTTCCGACTTTGAGTCTCTGGTCCACAAGATTGAGGGCCCGGAAATGGACCCCAACCAAAGCATCACCCAGAACACCGCAGAGCGCGAGGCTTGCAGCTGGTGCTACTGGTTTAGACTTGAACTTGATTTTTGGAAATCTGAGGAAATGCTTTTGTACTTATGTAGTCAAAAATACTCTGTATTCCTTTCCATGTATTTGTGAACTTGTAGCTTTCGCTTTCAGCCTCTCTTTCCTTCCCTTTTAATTAGTTTTTTGATCTCTGGCTAATTATTCTCATATGTACAATAGAGTGCAAGACAGCTACGTTGTTGTCCACTGCGACAGGCACGTCAGCCTGCTGGTGGAATGTGGGCCCGATGCTGCGCTTCAGTTCCGGGTTTTCTGCCGGGTGTGCAAGTGCTCAGAGACAACTTAGTAAAAGACCACTGCCACATCACTAGAAAATATCAAAGTGCGGCGCACAGTGCCTACAACTTGAAGCTGCGGCTGGCACCAAAGACGACAACCATCCTGGTCGTGTTTCATAACCTTCAGGGATATCACAGCCACCTCCTGTTCCAGGCTATCTCGAAGGTGGAAGGACAGACCTTGGCGATCCCCAATTCAACACAAAAGTACATGGCCTTCTCCCTTAGGCAGCTGCAGCTCATTGACAGCATGCAATTCCTCCTTGCACTGCTCAACAGACTGGTTGCACTGAATCCGCCAGAGGCTTTCACGATCACCGCAAAGAACGAGCCCGACAAAGAATGTCACAAGCTCCTACGACAGAAGGGCATGTATCCCTACGAACACATGGACGCCTCCTGCTGGTTCAAAGAGCCCCAGCTCCAGCCAAAGGAGGCCTTCTGGAACAAGCTCTCTGGAACGGGCATCTTGCACTCCGATTACAGCCATTTGCAGGGAGTCTGGGAGGTCTTAGGCTCTTGGACACTTGGGGACTAAGGGGACCTCTCCAACTGGACGGACGTCCTCCTCTTTGCGGATGTCTCCCGGATGTTTTGAAAGACTTGCCTCCTGCAATATGGCCTCAATCCTCAACCCTCCAAGCTGCAACCACCTTACGTGCCATATTGACTACAATTTTCATACTGGCGACTTCATTCAGAAAATTGTCGCCAAGTTGGTGACCACAGAAAATGGATACCTGAAGAAACGAAAATGGTAAGTAGTTGTCTGAATTGTACTGAAATGATAAGGTCCTCTCTGCTGATAATGAGAAGATGTTGTCGACATTCATTCAAATGACCATTTTCGTGGGTAGGATATCTGCTAAAATGTTGTTTTGCTCCACAGAGCACAAGTCAGAATGGCCTCCTCATCCGGAGGACACCGACCAAAGTTGCAAAGCTCGTCCCCAACCTACCTACAGGACAAGACAAAGTACATCCTGCACCTGCAGCTCTCTCTCTCGCTGGGCATGAGCCTCCAGAAGGTCCCCCTGGCACTCCAGTTCTGCCAGAGCCCCTGCATGGCACCGTACATTACGAATACAGAGCCACAGCAGTGGGTGGTGACAGACTTCAAGAACGACTTGTACACGAGGCTTGCAGCTGGTATGTTGTTGTCCGCTGCAACAGGCACTCGAGCCCACCGGCAGAATCCTTTCCGCCAGCTGCTCGCTTCTGCCTTTGCCACACCTGCCTCAGGAACTCGTCAAGTGTCCTTCTCCTGCAGTGGTTTCTGTGCCTTTGGACTCCAGCCGCTACTGGGCTGTAGAAGTACCAGACAGGCCCGTGGTGTGTCTGTACCAGTGGGAAGGTGCCTGGCACATCTTGTCGGCCTGCAGCTACGACCTCTCTGGCCAGAGGTCGATGGGGTCAAAGCCCTTTGCCACAATCCTGTTTGAGCTCCTGTTGGCATTCCTGGACCTCGTCACAGCCACAGGCATGCGCCTGGTCTCTGCAGACGGCTGCACTTCAACCTGCTGGATCTGGGGTGTTGCTTCACTGTCGGCTTCTGCCACCATGACTTCCACCCGCTGGTCCAGGACCTGCAGGGTATCTGGATGTCCAAGTGGTTGACCTCGAGACATGGGCACAGATGGAGGGGCTTCCCCATATCCCCACCCAACAGGTTCTCTTGATGGAGGAGTCTCTGGCAAGTCTCAGAAGGCGACCTTGAACAGACTATGGCCGACTCCCTCTCATCGGCGATAGCTGTTCATCTATGGCTGGATCCTGCTGATGCCCGTTGGCCTGGATCTCTTGTGTGCATCGCCCCTCCTCCGGCGAGTGCAGCAGCTGGTCTACCGGCTGCCCCTCTGGTGCCTTTGGCACCCAACCCAACAGTCTGGCACTTCTATGCTCACATGGTGCAGCTGGAAGCAGAGGTGCACGGGAGTGCCAAGATGCTGTCAGCCGCTTTGGGGCACCTGCTGGAGTTGGAGTCCACCCAGCACAAGGCTGCCCATCTTGAGGCTACCAACGCCCAGCTTGAAGCTGATGTTGACAAAGCTGATGCTGATGAGGGGAAGCTGCCCAATAGCTCCCTGGGGGCCTTGGCTGGAACTGTGGGGCTTTTAGGCCTCACAGTGGGCAGAAGCATTCACTCCATGGCCGAGCTACCACACCGCTACTCCAACACACCTATATGCGACCTGTGGGCCTCGGACGGCCCAGGAACGCTTCCCATCCGCTTCCCTGCCCATGACATGCAAATCGTCAAATTCCACCCACTATAAAGGAGGGGGTCAGGTTTGTTGACACGGACTAGATGCTGAACTGCGGTCAGCTCATTCTAGTGCAGCTGGGATGCAGCCCTGGCTCAGCCAAAATGTGCTCGAGCTGGCCGGCCCTATTCTGGCTTGGAGATGCCTTTGGTTGTTGGGCAGGTACCTGAGAAGTACTGCAACAGGTACTGCGACAGCTTCCAGAGCAAGTACTTCAACAGGTACTGTGGCCTGTTCCAGTGTAAGTGCAGCCATGTGCAGGCACTGTTTGTACCCAGGCCAAGCGCAGGGTACCTGGTAGCTGGCATCTAGGAGGTCATGTCAGAGCGAGGGTCGATGTGGTCGACACATAGTCCAAACGTGGGATTTCCGGCAGGGTTGAACCAGTCGGGGCGGGCAGAGCCACAACAATTTTCTGCGGACAAAAATGTGGTTGCCCCAAACCAAAAATATGCTTTGGTATTTGTCAACCCAGACATGCATGTCCACAGAGCTGGACGTGCGTCAAGAGCCGTACATTTGTGTCCGCAGGCCGAGAGGCGGACATTTGTGTCTGTGTTACTATAGCCAGACATGTGTGTCCTCAGGACAATAGCTGCACATGGGAAGCAGGGTTGGCACAGTGGTGAGAGCACTCGCCTCCACAAAAAAAACTGACATTCGATTTGATTTGATTTAATTTGCACAGATGAAAATGTATATTGATATTGGTGCATTACAAGTTAATAAATATTATTATTACAGCCGGACATGTGTGTCCACAGGTCGAGAATTCTTTGTGTGCATGGCAGCAACTTTGCCTACACAAAGAATTCCCAATTCTTTATGTATGTGAAGGCCCATCCAGTTACACAGCAAGAAGGCCAACCCGATGTGTAGGGAAGACTGCTTCAGGGATACCACTCAGCTGGGCCAGAACTGCTACTCCCCATACTACTTATAACGGATTGGAAACTGAGAAGGTTATCATGACTAGTGGCCTTAGCTTTAGTAAGAAGGAGGCACTTAACTTCCCTGTTAAAATTGTTATGGTCTACAGTATTTCTAAGGTTTCTTGGAGCTTATTGAAAAGAGTAGCAGCATGATCTTGGAAGGTACATGTATTTGTTATTAGTGGGATTTCCACCTGAGTGCCACTGGTAGATCTTAAGTTCATGGATGGATTGTGTACTTTTTAGCACAAATACTCAGGCCAAGGGGGGCTGAGTATTTACAATAAAGGGTCATGCTGCTGACATTGCTTGTCATGCCAACTACAGGAATTGTGTCCCCTGTTGCAGGGACATTAATTATGGACATTGATTATGTAGCTGACCACAGATTTTACTCAAAGCATATAATTATTGTGTTGTAAAACACTTCATGCCCCAAACCCTTCCACACTTATGTTTTGCCCTCTATGTTTCGTGGTGGCATTTAAAGAAAGATGTTTCTAATCATAGGAATATAAAATGTTGTCAAATATTCAGCCTATTCCCATCTTTGACTTTGCTGTTATTTGCCTTTCATTGTTGTAGGTTAAGTGTATACATTTTGTGTTCCAGCTTTTGAAGCCCTGGAAGTATCTTGTTGTCAACAATACGTGCCAGCAGACAACACCAATTTATTCAGTGCTTCAAACATGGACCACACAATAAAGCATTGGCTTCCATCATTGCTTCAAGCATTGTGTGACAATGAGATTGGATCTGCTCCTCTTATTTTATGTTGCTCGCTTCTGGCATTTTTGTGGTTACTGGATCAGTGTGGTGAGTTGCAGTCAGCAAGGATAATGCATTTGATTTTGATTTACTCTTTTTTCAATATCTGTGATTGAAATTATGTTCACAGCCCGAGATGTATTATGTATTTTTATAAAATAATTAGCATAGTACACACATTTGGATTGGGCAATAGCTGTGTTTAGATGAGAGTGTGTAAACACAGTTGTGACAGCACATTAATTTTGATTGGTTCATGTGTTGTCAGATGCACGTTTTTGATTGGCTAGTAGGAAATATGATTGCCCAGAGCATGTATTAAGAACATCTGTTTCAATCAAAAAAATGAATCAACAACATTTTCCTTCATTTGTCAAATTATTTTTGAGAAATATTTTATAAAAGGAGTGAAGGACTTTTTTCCAGTTTATTTAACCTCATCTAAACACGATTGTTCCAGATTATAGAGATAAATCTGAGACAGTGGAAAATAAGAGTTAAACTGGTTTAAAACATTTTGAAGCAGGAAATAATTTAAACCACAATATATACATCACAGCAACTGTAAATCCCCTGTTTAATTACATTTTCAGTGTGTTACCTGTGATACATGATGTATTTTAAAATCTACTTTTGTGACTCTAGTGGGGAGTTTTGTTGCAAAGAGTGAGAATATTTGTCCATTATTACTTACTGGTAATTTCATATGCATGTAGTTTAAATTTACTGTTGTTGCTTTTCCTCCATGAGAGTCTTTCACTGCTTCCTTTCCAGTGAACAGACTTAAGGCTGTAGAACTTCTTACTTTGATTCACAATCACCTAAAGCATCTGGCAGAGGTTGCAGAATGCAGTTCCACAGAAGAGGTGATAAAGTTGTCAAAATATATATAACAGTAGTAATTGATTTGTTTCAAGGCTTAAACTTAACGCTCACTAAACTTGCAAAATGCAGGAGGGGGTGGTGTTGTTTTTTTTTATTATTTTCCGGTAAAAAAGGAATATCTGCCGAAATTAAATGAACAATTGCAAATAAGAATCAACCTTGCAGTGAAAAAAGTCAAGGAAACAGTTCAAATTAAACTTTGTGTCAAGAAATTAAAAAGAAGATACAAACAATATGGGAGATAAATAGCAGGTGTGCCAGCAAAGAAGAAAGCATTTGGGGTTAACCACTTGCCAGTATTTTTACAGTCTATGTGCCATCCAGCTGCTCATGATGTGTGCTGATACGCCGGTGTGGAATAAATGTGTAATTAGCTCAGTTGGTAGAGCACCGGACTGCCGTGCAGGAGGTTGCGGGTTCAAACCCCAAACGGCAATCAGAGTCTTAAAATAACTGAGGAGAAAGGGCTGCCTTTGTATGCAATCTGCCAATGGTTAGACTTTCCAGTCTTCTCGGATAAGGATGATAATCATAGGTCGCGCCTCACAGCAATTGTGTGGGACGTTAAAGATCCCACACACTGTTCGGAAAGAGTAGGGCATGGTGTTCCCGGTGTGGTGGCCTCTGACCCTTTCTGTACTGAGTCCCCCACCAACTGTTGTAAAGCACTTTTAGTCCTTGACTCATGCAATAAAGTGCTATATGAGTACCTCGCATTATTATTACTATTACTATTACTATTATTGTGTTGTTTCTCTGTGTTACTCTGGAAAGAATTAGTTGTTTCTCTTGTTGTGGAATAGATGTCTAATATAACTGCTTTCTTCAAGAGATCCATGACCTCTAATGCAATTGGCAACAACTCATCTGACCTTGAGCTTCCAAAGAATAAGAGCTCAGACTCAAATTCAATCAAAGAGAACACTCCCTTTGGGTATTAGTGCCATGGACATGCTGTTCAGGGTGAAAATTGAAGGCTCAAAAAACACCGGCTGACTACCACCCCGGGGCTGCAGTAACTAGGTGGTGGCTGTAAGGACAATGAAAAAGGAGATGAAACTTTTTTATTTACCTCTTCAGCTCATTAATTGAAAGCATCATTAAGAATTCTAATTTTTGTATCTTAGACTGCACAAAAAATTTGCTAGTTGTCTCAACAATTTGCTAGTAGGAAAAATTCTTACTGGCACAACTTTGCTAGTGGACTAAGAACTTAAGGTTGAGCCCTGAATTTGAAGGATATTGTTAGATTACTGCTTAGCTTGCTTATTATTGAAGACGTTTTGCCTGTTCCTTTTTTGTAACCAAGCATTGTCTGTTAAACAAGTCATTGCTTAGAAAATTGTTTGTCCCCTACTGTTTTTGCTAAGTTCCTTTCACCTTGTTTCATTTATCATTCCTAGGTGCAGCCTGGCAGATGTCCAGTGTACCTGTTTAGTTTGGAGTATACTACTACTACAGTAACAAACTGCATTGTCACATCATCAACAGCAGATGTAGCAGGCAAGACAATCATGTTGTTTTGCTTAAGAGTTATCTTTCAGACTATCAGACTCGTGATCGTTATTATCATCGTCATCTTTATTCACTCACTGATTTTAGAGCAGATAGAATTTTTTTATCCTAGTGCTACTCTGATTAAAAAAAAATCGGTTCTCTCTTGTCTTCAAATTCCAAAAGTTTGTTTGCTGATCACCCGATTCCCAAAATTTTAAGCCTTAATTTCAAGAAGACTGTTTACTTTGAGAACAGTATTATTATTATTATTATTATTATTATTATTATTGTTATTATTATTAAATTTGAGGAGCCACCATTGCTTCCGTTCAGAACTGACTGTTAGGCCTCAGAGGGCTGGATTGAGGATAACATGACGTCATTTACTTGATAGTTTTCAATAATTATTGCAATGTGTGAATGCAGCTTAAAATGAAGTATGCAAAACACGATTCAGAGGGTCTGAAAGCCTAAAACGCCCATGTTGCACAATAAATCATTATTGAAGGCAGCGTATGACGTCACTTTCTCGTCGGTCCAACCCTCTTAGATTCTAGCGCTCCTAGTATTCTCGGTCCGAAGGACAGATGCGCTTTTGCAGTCAGTAGGGACCGTAAGACTTCAAGTAAGAACAGTAATGTCTCCGGACACAATATTGATTCTTATTTGAACGACTGTTAACTGGTAAATGTGTTAACTCCGTGTATGGGTAGGTGAGGCTGCATTTTGACTCTGAAACGGAAAGAAGTTTGTACACAGTGAGTGAAGAAAAGACAAGGGAAAAATATCCAATGAAGGGCTAAAAGTGGAATTGAGGAAGAAAGGTCTAAAACAAAAGACGAGCAGGTCCACTTGATCGAGCTGTTCTCCTTCTCACGTGTGGAAAGGGAGGGGACCGAATGTATCGGTCTCACTCTATCACTGCCAAAGACAGCTTTGCACTATCCGTTCGGAATCACTCATTTGATTGCAGTAGCACTTTAATTAACAATTAGACCCGTATCCCGCAAGGGCTACGGGTCAATAGCCTATGATGCGAAGCCAAATGGGCTGTTGACTCGTGACCCGTGAGGGCGAAGGGTCTAATTGTTTTAGTATCACCCAACTGGTCGCACAGAAAAGGCAATAATAAAGTTAGCAAATGCAAGTTGAAGAAATATTTATTTGGGAACAAAACGAAAGAAAGCGTCACGCTTTTCGTTACTCGAGGACTATTACTAATAGTCCTCTAGTAGCGTAGCCAATAAAAAAGGAAGGATTTGCATAAGTCCACTAGTTGGGTGATACTAAAATGGCTTATATCCCTCTCAACAGTCGTCTGCCTAACCCTGATATAACATGGCACAAATATTAATTCAACTAGGTCAGGAACCCATAATTAGGAGCGTCCATATGTTATAGTCCAGGTCATCAGCACAGGAGCAGATGAGGTTATTTTTACCTTTTGTGATTCCCGTGAAAAGTGGTTTCTATGGTTGCAAGCACCCTCCTCTGTGCAAAAAAAAAAAGCGTGGCATACAAAATGAGCTGTCAATCACTGTCATGCCAAGCCTAATGATTGGATGAATCGGATGAGCGTGCCTGTCTCTGTTTTTTGGCGCAAGAAATGTCGTTCCAAAAATAGCACCGTCTACTCCTGTGCTGGTGCACAAACCCATTGGTGGAGTTGGGCTCCTGACCAGGTTGAGCACCACGATATCCAATCGGTTTTGGTTGCACTAAACCGAGAATCTACACTTCCTCACTATTGGTCCAACAATCCCGCCCGGGTCGTAACACTGCCCCCTACTCTTTCCGAACATTCGCTGGGTTCCTTGAAATTGAACCCAGATCTCTTGCTCTGGTTCTGTGGCGAAGAAAAGAAAGAAATCGCACAACATTCAATGGAGAGTTTCCAATTATTGTAAAGAAACAAAAAAATGAGGAGTACTTTGTCTTATTTTCATTTCACTGAATACACTACAATGTTGTGCACCTGTATTCCTCGTTGCACCCCTTGTGGTTGGGAGGAGGATGGCGCCTCGGTGCGAGGATCATTTGTTCATTTCATCTACAATCCACACTTCGTGTTATCCTTCATTTCATTGCTTGAAGTCCTTTCACTGGAACATGTGAGCCCACGAATTGACCTGCTCCCAACAGGTGTGGCTTCATCACAGGGAGCCCATACAAACTATGTAGGCCTTGATCTCTACATCCTTCATATAATATCACTAAAATATCCATGATATCGTCATGTACTGCTGTTATAATCACATATTATATCAAACTAAACGTATTTTTACCCGAAATGTTGTGTATCGTCGTCCATGTGGCTGAAAACGACGAATTTCAGCAATTTGAGGGTTTTGTATTCGACGTTTACCTGAGCGTATAAAAGAGAAATCCCGTTGAATCCCTAATTTTCTTTAATGGTTCTTAAGTGGCATTTGCTCAAATTGCCTGCCAGTGGGTAAGTGCGAGCCGAGGAGCATTTTTTAATGTCAGAAGTCAGTGTGTTGGATTATACCCTGGTCCCAGAGGTTTTTCTTTGTTTTTTACCACGGGCAAATTTTAGCTGCGAAGCGGTGACAACGACCGTGGTTTGTTACCGCTTCGCAGCTAAAATTCGTCTGAAGAGAAATAAAAACCTCTGGGACCAGGGTAGTTGCATTGTGTCTCATAAATGCTTTTCATTAAAACACGTCTGATGTTTTGTAAACACTTTAATTTATTAGATACACGGAACCTACTCTCAGTGGTGACCAGTTTGTTGGCGTTCTCGCATTTTGCAAGTAAAGACTATCACAAGGTACTGGCAACTCTTCCGGACAAAACTGAAGAGAAAGATCTTGGTTTCAGTGATGCATATCTCAAAGGTGAGAATCTCTGCTCCTGCACATGTAACCTGTTCATTAGTAAGTTATTTTATCAGACATGGCAATTTGACGAACACCCCAAAATCTTGCTGGTTGATCTTACCCTAAGTGTATTAAAAAAAGCAGAACCGTTCACAAATTTGGAAACCTCAAACAGGCGCTAAAAGGATGTGAAACTTATTGCAAGTTGTTACACGTCTTTGTGTCGCATTAGTACATGGCATTGTCCCTTATTTTGTATGTTTTGGGATGTTACGGGCAGGCAGGAAAGATTTGACTTAAGATTTACGGCGAGCAGCAATAGAGAGGTTTGGCATCGCGTTTACGGCAAACGTCAGGCTGAAATTTTCTGTTTACTACAAACTCATGAAATTTATTTGATTTCAGCTGATGTTTTGCCTGTTAGCCACAGCTATTGAGCAAGTATTAAAAACGGAGAAATGAGCTAGAATAAGAAAATTGTCATGGTTTTATGACAAGCAGCAGCCTGCCGTTTGCCGTTGGCCGTAAATGCGATGCTAAATCTCTCCAATGACAAATTACCGCGCGAGAGAAGGGGCTATCGTCTTACTTGTAGATTAGACATTTTGTTTCATTACATGCGCTAGCGATATCAATTTCATTTTTTTTTTATATAAAACTGAGTATTTTATTAGAGGATGTGCATGTATTGGGTAATTTGCAGCGTAATGATTCAATTTAGCGCCCGGGGAGCTTATTTTCTTTCAGCAGCTCAAGGAAGGGGGCTTATTGGAGAGGGGAGGCTTATTAGTGATTGGGGTATATATCTTTTTTGGCAGTTAACCGAATGTGAAAGCAACATTAATACCAAAGCAGGAAAAAGAGCAACAAGAACTGTGACAGTAACAATACGTTGAATCCAGAGAAACTCACATGTCTTAAAGGCTTCAGTACTACTTTCCACAAGAACATGCATGCTTAACGGAGCATCCGTACTGTAATTGAAACAAGGTGTTGGCGCATATTGTTATAGAGGGAGGAACTATTACTGAACACTGTATACCAACCACCATGTTATGTCTTTCATAAATCCAGGATATGTTTTGTATATGCAAAATGAAGTGGACAAGGCACAGCGGTTGTTTCAGCTGTGTGCTCACATCTCGCACGGTCAACAAAAGGCTGCCGCTTTAATCATGTTAGGATGCTGTTGTGCTGTCAAGGTATCGATTTATGTTTACTTTAATACTGAGCAAGAATCTCAAATTCGTAACGAAATGGTGCACAAACCTTTAAAGTCTGTTTCGCAAAATTGTCCAAAGTAAGCTATCCGTTGGCACCGATTGCTGAAAACTTAAGACAAAATTGGAAAGTGCAATAGTTTCTGTAATAGCGATTATGTGACTCATCCGTAAACGGAGAAGGTAGACGTCCGAGGTGACGTCGTGAAATTTTCTAATCTTCCCTAGGCTGTTGTCATGGCTAAGAATTCAAGGAAAATCCAAACCCGTGTTCACATGATTTAGTGCCGTTTGAATGAGGAACCCACACGACAACATTGTATTTGTTGACCGTTACATTTCACGTTCAGAGTAGAATATTTAA
Organism: Astreopora myriophthalma; assembly: GCA_014634185.1. Classification (NCBI taxonomy): domain Eukaryota; kingdom Metazoa; phylum Cnidaria; class Anthozoa; order Scleractinia; family Acroporidae; genus Astreopora; species Astreopora myriophthalma. The sequence goes on along the minus strand of BLFK01000049.1, from coordinate 889,949 downwards.
TGATGCTTGTTCACAGATTTATATAGCTGGTGCTGATATGATAATCACATGTGTTATGATTGGTAGGTGCGAATAACGGTGGTGCAAGTGTTGACGTGCTAATTACAATAGTTGTGCAACACCCTCTCTCTCTTAGAAAGAATAATAATAAATAAGTGTACTAGTCTATGAGACTTCAGTTTATCTTGCTTGGGAGTCTACATAACATAGTCTTTGAACCTTGACGGCAGTTTACGAATCCTTTGTGAACGCCGGCGAAGTCCACAGTCATCAGCTCGAGGTGTTGCGCTCTCAAGTTCCATTTGCTCAGGGTTAGCTGGTTGTCTTTCCTGCTCCTGTTCAGAGTGTGTGGATGCAATTTCAAGCTGATCCATCTCGATGATCGTTCTTTCAGCTGGCTCTGTTCTTGCCCCCCGGATTTGGGCATGGTTTCGTCGAACAGGTCCCATTGCAGTCTTGACCAGGCAGGATCTCGATGTGGGTTGTTCAACTACCTCCCCGTACATCCATGGTTGAGACTTCTTTGTAGGTCGTGGCTTCACGAACACTTTTTCCCCTGGAGTAAATGGTTTCAGCAGGCCTGAAGCCCTCTTGTCATAATGAGCTTTTGATCGGGCTCTACTTTCTTCGATGTTTCCCACTACAACCCGTCGTGATGCGACTTGTGGGAAGAGCTGACTAGTGGCTGCTGGGATGACGTCTCGGAGTTTCCGTGACATGAGTCGCTGTGCAGGTGAGTATTGGTATCCCTGTTGTGGCGTGTTTCGATAGGCCAAAAGAACCAGGTACGGGTCCTCAAACCGAGATTTCTTGAGAATATTTTTCCCAATCTTGACTGCAGATTCCGCTTTTCCATTTCCTCTACTGTGGTAGGGGGATGATATAATACTGGTGAATCCATATTCACTTGCAAAGCGTGCGTATTCGTGGCTGACAAGCTGCGGGCCGTTGTCTGTTACGCATTCGTCGCGAATGCCGTGACGTGCAAAATTTCTCTTCATGGCTCGTATGACTGCGAGGGCTGATGTATTTTTTAGATTCTCAAGTTCGATATAGTCACTGTAATGGTCCACAAGCACAAGATAATTACTTCCATCTAGGTGAAACAGATCTGCACTCACTCTTTCCCACGGCCGAGGCGGTACGGTATGTGACTCCATGGGTTCCTGGGGCCGCTCACTTAGGTATTGAGAACACACACTACATGAGGAACATGTTTGCCTAATTGCTGCCTGCATTCCTGGCCAGCAGACGGATTGCCGGGATCTTCGTATGCTGCTATCTGCGCCTTGATGTGCTTTGTGTATCTTCCGTAAGAGCTCAGCTCGCAGTGATGCGGGAACTATGACTTGATGAGATTTGAAGAGCACTCCATCATATACGGAGATCTCATCTCTTAAGTCCCAGTAAGCTCTGATTTCATCCGGTACTTCACTTTTTTGGGAGGGCCAACCACCAAGTACCACTTTGTTCAGTGAGCTGTGCGAGACAAGAGTGTCGGCCACAAAGAGCTCTTTCCCTTTCTTGTACTGAACAGTAAAGTGATAGAAAGTGATAGTTCTGCAATCTCAACATCATTCTCTGAAGCCTCCGTTGAGCTCTACTCAAAGGTTTCCTGAAAATGGTCTCCAGAGGCTGATGATCCGAGTGGACCGTTATGTTATGCTTTCCATATAGGTAGTGATGCCATTTTTCCATACAGGACGCAATTGCCAAGCACTCTTTCTCGATCTGAGCATAATTTTTTTCTGTAGCACTGAGGGTGTGTGACGTGAAGCAGACAGGATGGCCCTCTTGAAGTAAGACTCCGCCTATGGCGCTGTCAGATGCGTCTGCTTGAAGGGTCACAGGAAGGCTGACATCATAATAGCGTAGTGCTGTTGTGGAAGCTATGAGGGTCTTGGCTGAGTTAAATGCCGCCTCGTGAACGTCCTCGTGTCGCCCGAAACATTCACCACCAGGAAGTCAATTGTGTGCAATTTTCCCTTCCTTTCACACACAAGGATTACTTGACCTTTTGGTTTCATTGTTTGGCTCCCATACGTGCTGATTCTGCTTTTCGTCTTGGAGATCTTCACATTCGGGAATAGCTGTCTCAATACTGAACTGGGTATGGTATTACAAGTTGACGCCGAGTCAATTTGAGCTTTCACGGTTTTCGACTGTCCCCCATGGATAAGGTGTAAGTGAGCGAAAAATTTCTTTGCACCAATTGGCGTTGCCTGACAATTTACAACAAACGCCTCTTCATTAGGATTATCACTGACAAAATTCGATTGTTGCTGCCGTCTTCCCCCAGTTCGTGTTCCTCCTCTGCATGCACGAGCAAAATGGCCACACTTATTGCACCGTTTCCTGAACGCTGGACAATGTTGTTGACGAGGACTGGGGTGCTCACCACGACACCAGAAACAAGCCGCTGTTAAGGTGTCGGAGTTACGATTTTCGGGGGTTGTCTTCTTTGAGAAATTTACCTGCTCCTGCTGGATGCCTCGGGAATTTTTCATTAACTCGTTTGCAAATGTGGTTGCTTCATGGCTTTTGGCTACTTCAACGACTTCTCGTAGAGTGACTTTTGATTGTGCTGTGTCTCGATGCCTATGACCTTTCCCAATCAGTTTTACGCGTAGAGGTTCAGATGTCAATCCAGAGATAAACTGATCTCTCATCAACTCATCAGCGAAATTTTCATACTCACACTGGGCAGCTTGGTTGCGAATCCTTGTCTCCCAAGACGCGATGGATTCCTTTTCGTTTTGCAGCAAGGAAAGAAATTTCTGCCTTTCCCCCGAGACCCCGATACTAGCGCCGTAATACTCTTTCAGAGCGTTGAAACCCATTTGCGGTTTGCTCTGATCCTGTTCCGATAATCCTAAACTGTATTTGTAGACTGCTCTGGCTGCAGGAGATAACGATGCTCGAAGACATGCCATCACCTTCTCTGGTTTCGTCCACCTCGCTGCCTCTGTTTCTTTGGACGGATCGAACCAGTTTTGCATGATACAGTAATCGATTAAGTCTTCGATGTAAACTTCTACATCATGTTTGTCATCCCCCGTTGTTTTGAGCTGCGGGAAGGGAGTGTTGGAGGCCATATCACTCATCAAATTGAATCTCCTTAGCAGTGAAATTTAAAAACAAGCCCGGCTGCCACCATGTTGACTGTTACGTTTCACGTTCAAAGTAGAATATTTAATGATGCTTGCTCATAGATTTATATAGGCGTTATGTGCTGGTTCTGATATGATAATTACATGTGTTATGATTGGTAGGTGCGAATAACGGTGGTGTTGACGTGCTAATTACAATAGTTGTGCAACACATTAAGAGCTTTACTATCGGTCTTCATACATTACTTACCCTCCAGTTAGGGCTACATAGTTGTTACGTTGTTTTTCGTTTCTACTATTCCACGGAAGCCCATTTTTCTTATTTGGTCATAATTTATTTCAGTCTTGAGAACTGAAAAGCAAGATGTTTACTCTACAGGGAAAACATCACACAGCGGTGGCAAAATTCAAGGAAGCCATGCGATGTGATTTTCAGCAGCTGGAAGCTCTTTTCAACATCAGTCTTCAGTATCGGACACTGGGAAATACTGTTGCTGAAATGCAATGTCTGAAGCTACTGAAACAGGTGAGGAATAAAAATCAGTATACAAAACGAGAAGAACGTAACTAATTGAAGATCCTAACTGGCTTATGAAGTAGTTCAATAATGCCTGGGTCTTTTTTGAGAGTCTCGCGACGATCCCGCATCTACGAAACGTTTTAGTGTCAAAACCCAACAATCAGCCGAGTGAAAGCTTCCCATTGGCTTAACGGCTTAGTCTGCCATCATCATCATCATCATCATCATCACCATCACCATCACCATCATAGCTTTGCTTACCATCGTATTTAGAATAGCTTGTGCAGCTAGGATCTCCGAGCTTTTACCGACCCAACCCGGCAAGAGGTCACACACTCAAAGGCCGGACAACAACACCTGCTGTCCCCTACTCACTGTGGCTTCTTTAACGTCCCACAAAGTCATTTAGGAAAAAGGGTTGTGAGAAGGGGACTATAGTTTGTTGTCCTCATCCAAGAAGACTGCAAAGTCTAACCATTGCAGTTTTCTTAGCAAAGGCAGCATCTTCTCCTAAGTTCTTTTAGGATCTGAGTATTGGCTCGGCCGGGATTCTAACTCGAGACAAGCTCCCGCACAAAAGTTTAGTGCTCTTCCAACTGAGCCAGATGATCACACAATGTTTCATGCGTCTTCTTCAATCTAATCTTTTAGCAGGCGTGCATACATAGCCTCGTCCCACAGCCGCGGGTTTATCTCTGGGTCGACACAAGAACTCCGACTGAAATTGTGCCTTTGTCCGCCGCGCTGCTGTCGGTCCACAGTGCCCACAAATAGCACTACATCTGTATATTCCCTTGAAGTTGTTTGTTTATGTATTTAGGCCATCAGTATTAAAGTGGAAAGCAAGCAGTGCTGTAATGTAGCCGCTGTGGCTCCATTTGATCCCACCCACGATCTCAGTAATAGAATACTTGGTGAGTGATCCACGGATGATGGTAAAGCAAACGGGTATACCGCTACTTTTAACCCAACCAAAACGGTTATTACCGGATCTCGATTTGTACTCCAAGCAAAGATATAATTTTGACAAATTGTAATAAACTTAGAGTGATGTATTTATCGATGGTTGCTCGGGCGTACTCGGAAAAGAAACGAAATGCTTCTAACAGACGTCGAACCCATATGAGCTTCCGATTATTTACTCGGGTGCTTTTCTGCCGCCGATCTGAGGTACAGGAGACTCGCGAGAGCTAAACTCATTAATAACGACCACGATTGTGTGTTTTATTTGCTTTTATCTTACGATTTAGAATTGACTATTCCACCACAATTTCCCTCGATTGAGGGGATGCTACGAACTGGAATAACAACAGAACTTATCACTTACACATTGGCAAAGCGATCGGCAGAACTTGGCAGGTCAGTTGTGAACAGGGTATTCAGTCCAAAGTATTTGAAGCATAGTCCCATTACAAGTAGTTGTATGGTGGTTTATCGACACCTTTTAGCGGCCAGGTTTGTCAGTTTTCATTGACCTACCTGGTTTTCATTGTCAGAACGTAGAAAGCGATCGGACCTTTCACTCAAAACTTAGTCATAACTTAGTCGGACTTCCCAGCGATCAGTTGGAATAATCTTGTACAACCTAAAAGTTGCCGAGATAATCTGGTAGTTACCGGGAGGTGCTCGATCTGGAGTCATCTGTGAATTCCGATTTTGTTCTGTTTGTCCAATGTATACTGGCCTCATGTGCAATGATCTCCCCTTAGTAGCTGTTATTAGTAGTGTTATATCTCGCCAATGAATCCTCCTTGCAGGTTTGAGGAAGCAGCCAACAGTTATCTTGAGTTACTGGCCAATATTGTGGGGGTGCGCTCGTTAGTCGCCGTAAGTGTTTTCTTATAGTACGCGTAATGGAACTATAAATCTATACAATATCTTACTTGTCGGTAATTGTTTACACTGAGTACTTCAGACAATCGGACCGAACTATGTTTGTGCAGCGACCTACAAGTTATTTATCATGCAACTTAATTTAAAGCGCTTTTCAATTGGCTGTCGTAAAACCAAAACCAAAGTAATCACAGACTCAGCCAATCACGTTCTGAAGGAAATACGCACTTCAGCCAATCACAAATTGAAGTCATTCATGAATTGGTTTTACCAAAGTGAGGTCAGCCGGCGCCAAGCGCGGGAAAATGAGAGTGAAGCGATTGGTTTTCCATCGAATTGGTTGAAAAGTTCGCGTAAGTATTTTGATCCAATCATCATGAGGGAAAACCCAATCTAAAGCAATTGCTTCATTATTTCCGACGCTCGTTTGAACACCGCTCTATTGCAAAAACGAAAAGAAATACTTATCGCTTTTAGAATCTGATAAATAGAGCGGTTTCCAATTGAAGCAGCTGATCAAGCTAACTAATCAGAGAGCCGCATACAGCCCACATGACCAAAATGGACCAATCAGACCGCGATGCATATCATGAAACGTCCGCCATGTTGTTTTGGTGGGAAACGTTCACCATCTGACATTTCTGCGTGACGGATGGATTTTCCATTTTGACGGATCGTCACCATCTGGTGAGATCATCACGTTCGCTATAACTTTACCACTTAGTAGATCAAACGTTCCGTTATTTTACTTCCTTTCACGACAATGACCTGACTTCTGCTCGTCGACTCGTCTTTCGAAAATACAGGGTGTCGCAAAAGTTCGTTCCTCTACTTTAGGTCTGTAATTCAGAGCATTTAGACCCGATTAACAACTCGTTCAAACAAGAGTTGCTTATGTCAGTCTAGTTGAATACTATATTTGTTGTGCCATCTTGTTTGACCCAAATCTTCAATATTTGCATTTTCCCCTGAAAAGTGCGTAGGCCCGGCAGTTGTCCGTTTCGTAAAAGGTCGTTGCCATTTCAACGACACTTAGGAAAATTTTCACTGTTATAAGTTTGGTTTTTGCAAATAAAGAAAAATTACCTACTGAAGAATCGAACCCGGGTTATTAGATTCATAGCGCACGTCACTCACCACAACCCTACCGAGTTGTCCGGCCAAACACCGTAGATTTTGGCTATCTAACTATTCTATATAAAAGATAAATAATAGCTGTTTTCAGTACCTAAAACTAACCCTAACCTCACCCAAATGCTAAGCTCAAACACTTCAATTATTTATTAGGCTTAATTTCTCAATCTGAGCGCAATTTTAGCTGATTTATTGCAATTTCAACTACTGTAGGTCTAATTTATGACAAAAGGCTCGGTTACCAAGAATTGGCATCGACCTTAATAAATGGCAACGACCGTTTACGAAAGGGAAATAGGCGTAGGCGCGTGTCTCCTTACCGCCAAATGTTTTTGCAGTTTGTGGCCCGAATTTCTCAAACTCTTTCTTTGTCCTTTGTTGTTCATCGTCAAATACGTATCCTGTTAGGCAAAACCTTGAGCTACTTGAGAGCCCAAGCTTGTATACTTAGGTCTACTAGTTTAACATTGAAATAAATTCCTAAAAAAAAAAAAAAAAACGAAAAATTCAAAAGTTTTGAAGACAAGAAACAAACGAGAAGACCGAGAGTCCTAATTGAAGCGGCTAAAGAGGTTCTGAAGAAGGCTAGGTAGAAACAGGAAACTTCGACAAGGGGACTCTCACAACAGCTAGCAGGCAACTGAGGCCTTGTTGGGGAAAAACACTTGCCCGAAGGTCCATGAAACGCGAATGTTGGATAACCTGTATCTCGACTAAATTTGCTAAGCAGTACAAAAACCTCAATGCTAAAACAGTGGCATGATTTACCTTTTTATCAGAAAAATGTCCAAAATATTTGTTTTAGCTGCCTAATCCCTAAAAATGATATCATTCGGAGCTCTCTCCTGCATAGCAAGTAAAAAAGAGCTCAAAATGGATCATCTGGGGCGCAATGACAAGCCGTGGTCTCACTGGTCTTCCTCAAGGACTGACTTTGACGGCCGACTATTACATCAGCACTATATTAGACAAAGAAGTGAAGCCTTTTTTTCACCGTAAAATTGAATGAAACACCAGGCACACGAAAAGTGTCCAGTTCCAATCGACAAATGACGCTCATCCGAGATGGGGCGCACGCTCACGCAGCCAAGGCTACCTAAGCATGGTGCAATAGAGACCTGCCAAATTTTATTCATATGGCAAGTTGGTCTCTAACTTCGCCAGATATGAACCCTTTTGAGAATCTTTCGAGAATAATGGGTGAAGTTGTGTACAAAGACCCAACTCGTAAGTCCATGAAGGATCTGAAAAGGTGGCTCAGACAAGCCTGAAAGAATATCCCGCTTTCCGCGCTCCATGATCTATCCCAGTCCATGCTACAACAGCTACAAAATGTGGTCTCTTAGTGGGGCGTGTCGGATATTGATCTTCTGAATGCAAGTAGATAATATAGTAATAAACATGTTTTGGAGATTTCACATAAAAAAGCTTCGATCAAAAGTTATGGCGGCTGACATCTTAGGAACGAACTTTTGGGACCCGACTCAGTTTGTGTGTATTGGAGAACCCTCGAAGTGCGAGGGTTCTCCAATACACACAAACTGAGTCGAGTCGGCTAAAGGGTGTCCCAAAGGGTTTTTGAGGTGGGCGCGTGAGTGATGCGGGCTTTTGCGAGCGATGGTTGAGTTGCCTGGCACTTTTGACTTCCAAGACTTTATTGATTCTAAAGTAAATATATATCAGTACACATTAACCTGGCACCGCAGGTAGCATGGCTAATCTAGGCGGGCCAGGAAAGTAAAGAGAAGAGAGAAACCAGTGAAATACAAGTGGGAAGAGATAATCTAATAATCTATGTACGTTTATTTGACTCAAATAATAGGAGAACAGGAGTGGGAGAAAATAAGCGAGATAACGTTCTATTTTCGTGCGCAAATAAAAACTTACTCTTAGCTGTGTCCAACACAAATTGAAACGAGTCAAATATTCTTTCACGCTTCGCTAGCATCGACGACGAACAATACGACAGTGTCCTGGGACTTTCAGTTTCTTGCAATTAACATAAACCACCAGATTGAGCGCCATTAAAATCCCTTTTTTATCTTAATTAAAGATCGGGATCTTTACCCCATGGTTATTTTGTGTTTCTCTAAAGTTTGAAGATCTATGAAGCACGCATATCATTTATAACAACCAGGGAAACACGCCTGATTTTGGTTTTTACTCAGCCGAATCGAGTGTTATAAGATATCTTTTATAAATTATCACCAGGCCCCAGTTGTTCAAAAGGTGGATAACGCTATCCACCGGATAAATCACTGTCCAGCGGATAACAGATAGCAAAACCAATTGAACCATCGAACAACTGGGGCCAGGACGTTTACCAGTCAGTGTGTTCAACAGCAATTAAACTTTCATTCGAACCAAAGTAGGCAAGTATTGTTTTAACTAAATCACTATCATCTACTTACCCTTAGAAGCACTCTTGCAAGAGAGCAACCGTTTTGCATTGCATGCTAAACCAATGACGGTCGCGACATCGTCATCTCGAACGTTACCGTGCCCACTCACGCGCGTATCGTCAACGGTGGGACGCCGATCCAAACGGAGGGCTGCGTATTTGGCTCAGCAGCACGACTACGACCGGCATAAGCGAGGCATCGCGGATTGCTAGGCATGCGGGCTGTACGTGTGGTGCAGAGGCTTCACTGTGTCCTGGATACCTGCGTGGCGAGAGCGGCTGACCCAATGGGAGAAAGATGTCCGTACACTCAAGGTTTAACTTGGTATGTCCAATCTATAATAGAGAAACGGAAGGGGGGCGTACTTTTAGAGTTCGTGGAGCTAAGTTATGGCACAGGATTCCTCTTGACATGCGAAAGAAAGACACCACAGGCGCGTTTGAGAATGCTCTTAAAAAATATTCTTTTTTATCTCAGTTCTTATGTATATAATGTTTTTATATTCTTAAATCTTAATGTGATCTTAAGATTGTATCTTATAGCATTTTTAAATTCTAATTTGTCGTGTCTGATTTTGTAGTCCTAAATATTTTAATTACGATTGAGGGCCACTAGTTCAAATGTTTTTGTTTACGCACGAAAATAGAACGTACTCTCGCTTATCGTTTTTTCCCAGTTCTGTTCTCCTATTATTTGAGTCATATAAACGTACATAGATTATTAGATTATCTCTTCCTACTTGTATTTCACTGGTTTCTCTCTTCTCTTTACTTTCCTGGCCCGTCTAGATTAGCTATGCTACCTGCGATGCCAGGTTAATGTGTACTGATATATATGTTTACTTTAGAATCAATAAAGTCTTGAAGTCAAGAGTGCCATGCTACTCAATTATCGCTGGCCAAAGCCCGCATCGCTCATGTGCCCGCCTCAAGAACCCTCCACGACATAAAAAAGTAATTACAGAGGACTAGCACTAGTTTTCATAGCTCAAGATCACCTTGGACATCTCCTGACAATTACACGATATAATATTCTCTATTGTCATAGGACAGGCACGGGAAAGCAAGTGTGAGTAAGTCGCAGTGTTTTCCGTCTGACTGCAGGTTGAAAAGTTTGCGCAAGTTTTTTATCCAAACAGAGCAAACCACAACCAAACCCAAGAAAATCGCGTAGTTACTTTCGATTTAAAAACTCAATCGTAAAACTGCCCTATTTGATATTTTTTATTTGATATTTTTCGCCTTCCAATAACAGTCGACGACAGCCAATCCAGCAAGTCCCACTGAATTGTACCGGCAGAGTGCGGTAACATTGCTGAAAGCTGCAAGATACCAGGATACTTTGACTGTTTGTGATAAGCTGCTAATAACTGCCGATTGCTTGAATAGAAATAGGCAAGGTAAGCGTGAGATTTTACCAGTATTCCACAGTCAGAACCACAAAAAATACTTGACAATATCGGTTGAATAATGAAGAAAAGCCGCTGATTTCCGAGGGAAGGCATTTAGGCCCTTCATTTAGGCCCTTCGAGACATCGCGCTTATTCGGTCGGCAACGTTATGTAATGTAATGTAATGAAGCTTTGCTTATACACGGTGATATTTAAAGCTTCAAGCTTGTGGGGCCGTGTATAGTAATTAACAATTCAAATAAACAAAACAATGTTACGAAACCCAACTGGAAGGAAGCAGCCAATTAGCTACTGATTTACAAAGCGTGCATGGTAATGTTAAATTCGGGAGCATCCAAGACAAATCCAGCTGTTGGTCAGAGCCGGATTTCGACCCGAAACATTCGGGTTGCAAATCCAGCGCCCTAACCACTGAGCCACACCGCCTCCTTGTCAGTGTGCTTATTGATTCCTTTTCCGATAGCCTGCGTAGTTGGCGGTTTTGTCCGAGCGAACGAACGAAGCTGCGAAAACGAACGGGGGGATTGGGGTCAAGGAGGTTTATCCTCCCCCCCGCCCCAATCCCCTCGCGGCTTCGCCGCTTGCTTGTTCGACCGCCAGCCACGCAGGCTACTTTCCTGAGTGTTACTGAACTTGTGAGTAAAGAAAAGTTTCCCCGTACGTTTTCATTGTTGGAGTCCATAACTGACTCTAGCCATTTTTGTATTATGTATGATGAAAGGTAGTAACGAACAGAATGGCAGCTGCATAGGCCCCAGGAAAAGACTGAGGTCAAATCAGGATGATACTGTAACTGTCACAGATGAAGAAACTGTTTGTTGTGAGATGCTTGTGTTGAAAGCAGAGGCCTTTATTCATCTTAACCAACCTCTCCAAGCACTGCAGTCTTTGAACAGGTAGAGTACTGTGATTCATTCGGCAATTGTCCTGTCATTTGTTATATGAACTCTCAATTCTCTGCAATGATTTTAATTGTAAGTATAAAAGTGACAGCATGAACGCTTCCTGTAGTGAGAAATGCATTTTTGAGCCGTCAAAAGCTTCGTGAAATTTGTAATGTGCTTGTTGTATCCAAGAGTAGGCTGCAATTATGTGAGAAGGCATAGCCCTCATACTGCAGAATGTTATTTGTTGCATAAAAGTCCTTCAAAAGTGCCTTAGTTTTGGTCTAAAAAGGTGTCCGCGTACTTGCCAATCTGCTTTTTCATTGGGTTATTGTTACATGTTTTAGTATTGTGATATTCCTTAATTTACTCCTTTCTAGAGAATCAGTATTAGATAGTTACTGAGGCCTGCTATCTAACATATTTACCATTTAATGCCCAGTGCCATTGTTCTCTCTCTGCACTAAATCACTGATTGCAGGCGCCCCTTCTGCTTTGTTCCTGATAATTAGCACTTGTTGATTAGCTCAACTGGGAATTGGTGACTGAGACGCCTTGCTTCTCAATAAAAGCGGCAGCGTTTCAACATTTGATTGCGTTTTGTGTATGTGTGTTGTGGTTTTTGAATATTTTTCAACAAGCAGGTCTCTGGACTACTGCAAAACAATGTGCGGTGTGAGGAATGCGGTCCGTTTCATACTAATCATAGTTTTTAATATAGAGGCTTTGCATCATCACGCAACCTCCATAGCAACGGTAACTATGCCGCAATGACACTGGGCAAGTTGGATGAAAACAATAGCTCAAAACCACAAGCAAGGAATCACCATGGTCAGGTTTTACTGTGTTTATGACTGTTCAAATCGCTCAGGGAGAGACAAAGAGTCCGGTTTTTTATTGTTCCGTCAGTAATAGCTCACCAGGGAGAAAAAAACTGAAGAACTATAGGTGCGAAGGCGAAATTTATGGCTTGCAAACGTCAACCGCGACGCGGTGAGGAAGGGCGAAATCAAAACTCCAGAAGTCTGCTCACGTCACTTTCATGAAGGTATTATTTGGTTAAATGTAGTCATATTAAAAGGTTTATTGGTTCAATCTTTAAATCTAGTCTGTCATCTGACCATAATAGTGCATTATTTTGTTAGGAGAACCCGCCAAACTCTATGACTAGTCTCATCCTGACTGGGCACCAACGATTGAGATGGGACATAATTCAAGCACAGGCAAGCAAACTTCCATACCTTCTTCTCTAAAAAGCATAAGCGTTGGGAGAATAGATCGGCTAAGCGTAGGCGATTGTGTTTAGAGGAGATTCAAGTCGATTGCAACGATAATGAGGAAAACATCAATCCTGCTTTGGTCCCCGAGGTGTCAGAGGTCAATGTTACCACAACAGTTTCAACAGGAACACAAACTGAGCTATCATTAAATTACCTTGAAATTCTAGAGAATCGTGCCACCTCTACAACGAGAGAAATGTCTATAAGTCGTGAAAGTTTTGAAAAAGATGCAGACAAACTGAAGTTCTACACTGGTCTTCCAGCAATTACAATTTTCATGGCAGTGCTCAATCTTATTAGCCCAGGACTTGTGCTTCGCTGCAACCTAATAAAATAGAACGAGTGTAAAATTGTAATCTCTACCAAGAACACCGATATTGTGATTAATTACAAGTAAAGGTGGGAGAATAACAGAGAGCATAAGTTGTGGTTCATTTGAATATTGTGACCGTGTTAAAGATGTAGTTCCGGAAATTTTCATAAGTGCGTGAAATAAAAAAAAAAGGAATTGAAAATTGCTGTTTTGTGTGCTTGATAGTCTCAGACTGGTTTTTAATGTTGTAGCGTGAAAGCTGCAATATTAAAAAATATTGCAGTGTGCAGGCTGTAATATTTTTTAATATTGCAGCCTGTTTGTTTTAGCGCTTTTAGTAGACATAACCCGTGATAATTTCCATGCTGACAAAAATGACCGCCCCCGTTTTCGTGAGACGGTTGTTTTAGCATCTAAAGACTGCAATTAGTGATTTAGTGCAGAGAGAGAATAATGGCACTGGGTATTGAATAGTAAATATTGAGTACATGTATTAATGCAGCAACTGCAATGTAATGGTTAGTATCTGAGTCTATCGAACTGAAGATGTTCTCGATACTTGAAAATCATGTACCGCCGAAAATCGGTTTCAGTTTGCCGTTGTGACGACTTTTCAGTGGAAATGCTGTCGTCTCGGCATGTTTCGTTTCTTTCTTGCAAGGGTACTGGGTGCTCTGGAAGATGTCCATTCATCAATTTACTGTTCGACTCATCAAAGCCAGGAGTATTTTGAGGAACAGCAGCGAAAACGGAGAAGAATTGAGATTGGTGAGTGACATGCGAGGAAACTTGTGAACCGTCGCTGACGGCTCCCGACCTGAACTTTTTATAAAATGACTCTCAATGCTGGTTTACACGTACGACTCAAGCATGTTAAGCACAAGCAACATACGCGGACGCATTAATCTGTTGTTAGTTAGTGTTTTTTAGGTACGAA
>BLFK01000049.1:865529-876115 GCA_014634185.1 Astreopora myriophthalma | reverse complement strand
GATTGCAACGATAATGAGGAAAACATCAATCCTGCTTTGGTCCCCGAGGTGTCAGAGGTCAATGTTACCACAACAGTTTCAACAGGAACACAAACTGAGCTATCATTAAATTACCTTGAAATTCTAGAGAATCGTGCCACCTCTACAACGAGAGAAATGTCTATAAGTCGTGAAAGTTTTGAAAAAGATGCAGACAAACTGAAGTTCTACACTGGTCTTCCAGCAATTACAATTTTCATGGCAGTGCTCAATCTTATTAGCCCAGGACTTGTGCTTCGCTGCAACCTAATAAAATAGAACGAGTGTAAAATTGTAATCTCTACCAAGAACACCGATATTGTGATTAATTACAAGTAAAGGTGGGAGAATAACAGAGAGCATAAGTTGTGGTTCATTTGAATATTGTGAACGTGTTGAAGATGTAGTTCCGGAAATTTTCATAAGTGCGTGAAATAAAAAAAAAAAGGAATTGAAAATTGCTGTTTTGTGTCCTTGATAGTCTCAGACTGGTTTTTAATGTTGTAGCGTGAAAGCTGCAATATTAAAAAATATTGCAGTGTGCAGGCTGTAATATTTTTTAATATTGCAGCCTGTTTGTTTTAGCACTTTTAGTAGACATAACCCGTGATAATTTCCCTGCTGACAAAAATGACCGCCCCCGTTTTCGTGAGACGGTTGTTTTAGCATCTAAAGACTGCAATTAGTGATTTAGTGCAGAGAGAGAATAATGGCACTGGGTATTGAATAGTAAATATTGAGTACATGTATTAATGCAGCAACTGCAATGTAATGGTTATTATCTGAGTCTATCGAACTGAAGATGTTCTCGATACTTGAAAATCATGTACCGCCGAAAATCGGTTTCAGTTTGCCGTTGTGACGACTTTTCAGTGGAAATGCTGTCGTCTCGGCATGTTTCGTTTCTTTCTTGCAAGGGTACTGGGTGCTCTGGAAGGTGTCCATTCATCAATTTACTGCTCGACTCATCAAAGCCAGGAGTATTTTGAGGAACAGCAGCGAAAACGGAGAAGAATTGAGATTGGTGAGTGACATGCGAGGAAACTTGTGAACCGTCGCTGACGGCTCCCGACCTGAACTTTTTATAAAATGACTCTTAATGCTGGTTTACACGTACGACTCGAGCATGTTAAGCACAAGCAACATACGCGGACGCATTAATCTGTTGTTAGTTAGTGTGTTTTAGGTACGAATAATCGAAACGCTACTGCGTCGCGTGTTGCTGGTACTTATGCCCCAGCCCCTGCTAAACGATCAAACAGTTTCGTCCAACGGTGGGCGCGAGCTGTGTTGGCAAGGGTGGTTAAACCATTGAGCATTTCTTTAAAACACAAAATGTTGGGTCATGATGTTTCATTTAGATCAAGCGTATGTTGAGACAGACGGCGAAAATGTTTTATCGTCGAGGCAGGTTTAGGGTAAGCATACATCCCCGAAGTTGTACGGGAATAAAGTTTGCTTCAATCGAAACGACAGACGTCAAATTAGTAATTCACTCAGGTAATATAATTGTTTCTTCTAAAAACAAGTCATGTTTTCTTAGGAGCAAACAGTACACTGTTGAGAGAACAAGAAAAAGAAAAAGAACCAAATGAACTTTTGAAATTGAAGGTGAGTACCATATTTAGGACCAGTAATTCAATTTCCACTATAGTTGCGGGGCGCTCGATAGCGCGCTTTTGCTCAGTAGGTTCGTTTTGATTGGCAGTCATTGGAAAATCAGGGAATGTCAGCCGGTGAACATTACAGTCGTCCTTTTCAAGCGGCGTACATTTCTTTATTTTCTCTGTTGTTTTTTTGGCAGGTGCGAGCATACTTGCAAAAAGCTTCCATTCTAGAAGGCCTGGGTCAGACCCATGATGCCTTGCACCAGTTGCATCTCAGCCTGGAGTGTTTGCCAGGTGAATGTCTTCAGTAAGGACTCTAACCACTGGTCCTGCAATTTAACTTAAGTATGCTGTGAAATATCTATGGGTTCAGGGTTTTTTTCCTCTTTTTAATTTTGACGCGACACAGAAACAAAAACAACCAAGCATTAAATATGCTCGCGCGTACTCAACTGTGACGCTTACGCCATCCGACCGGAAGTCAAAATGCAAATTTCTCACATATGCCCAGTGTTTCATAAAATTTGTTTGTCTTGTTTAATTGTTTGTTGAATCAGTTCTGTTTTTTTCTTTTAACCCAGACCACACTGGAACTGTTTACAAACACACGCAGCTGCTCTTCAAACTGGGTTCAAAGAAAGAAGCGGTCAACAACTGGCTTGGCTTCAGAGGCATTAAGGATCACCAGAAAGAGGACTTTCACTCCATTAAAAAGTTTTTTAGGTAAACTCAACAATCTAAAGGTTTCAGCTATCGCTGTTTTTGGGATTACGAAAGCCAAGACTGAATAGAACTGCCTTAGAGCTTTCGTTCGAATGCGGTCAAATTTCAGGGTTTTATTTTTTTATTGTTACACAGTGCGGCTGTAGTCAGACTTGACGATAGTGAAGACGTGACTTTGGAACAAGTGCAAGCAATGGATGACCAGGTCTTAAATTGGTGCAGCAAGACCGGTTGCAAGATGATGCATTTTAGCCCTTTGTGAGCGTTTTATGACTACTGTTATTACTCTACAGGAAAACGAGAACAATGAAGACAAATTTTAAGAAAACTTTTTTGTGAAACTAACGTAGGTTACATTCTTTTGGTACTCTTCTGTTTATTCCCATTGCGGTTTAATATTAACGGAATAACTAGGATAAGGTTTTCCAAAAGAACGCGTGTTTCGAAAACGGACTGGTTACTGCGGAGGTGACCTGAGAACTTACACTTGGAAAAGTCTGGACACGACTAAGACTGACATTTCAGCGGCCGCGCACGATTTTCGCGCCAAAATAACCATTCTGTAGTGCGAGTAAACCTACAGATCGTTTCACTGTCACGCAACAAGAAAATAAATTCGTAACCGTTTAATTGAAAAAGCCAAGAAATTGAAGTGTTGCAGAAGACAAATATATAAACTACCTCTTCAATTCTCTGGTCTGCTCGGTACATCGTTTCCGAGTTATTCGCCAAAACGTTTTACACAACTTTATAGGAGTTTTGTATGGAGCCGCCATGTTGGTGGAGCTCCGCGGTCCACCAAAATGGCGGCCGGTAATCAACGAAAACATCTGGAGTTCACTTTTCGATGGTCAGACACCAACTATAACCAATAAGCGGTCGAAAATCAACCATAACCAATACGCGGTCTACGATAGGCATTCTAAAATCAACATACACTATGGGATAGATGCCTGGATGCACTCACCTCACACTGCCATCGACGGCGCAAGAGAATCGAAAAGTGACCTTTACCAACGAGGAGGGCAACGGCAACGAGAACGTTGATTCAAAATAGGAATTCACTTCCTTGTAATCACGTCGCAATTATTTTAACTCATTTAAAATGCAAAATTTATCTCTGCTATCCAACAATGAAACTGGTATAAACGGCGTTTAAGTTTGGGAAGAGAGCGAAAAATTCAACGTCGTGTGCAATCTCGTACCCAGAGTCCTCGGGCTCTTTGGTCAGCGGGTGGGCGCCCGGAGAGACTCTGGGATAATGGACGCCATTTTCCCACAAAATCTGGGACGGTTTCTTTAGAAGTTGTTAAGAAACAGCCAATCAAAAAAATCGAATTTTTTTCATTATCCCAGATTCTCTCCTGGCGACAACCCGCTGACCAAAGAGCCTGAGGACTCTGGGTACGAGATTGCGTCGTGTGCTGAAGTTCGACCAAAGCCGCTGATTTTGGTCATTTAAAGTTGTTGTTTTGGAGACGACGGCAAGGAAATGTAGCAAAATGTGAAACGCACATGCAGGGCGTGCAGAGCGATTGTTTTTACTATTTAAACCTATTGTTTTGTGACGTTCCCGTCGCCGTTGCCGTTCTCGTTGCTAAAGCTCCCTATTCGTCACGTTTACGGCAAACGACGAACGTGAGGCGGAAATTTGCTGTTCACCAGGAGCCCATAACCCCACGGCTCTTTCACAGACCAGGTTATTTGTAGATAGGTTTTTCCCGCGAAAAGTTCAATTCCAGTTCGCACGCGTCCAAACAATTAATTATGCAAGGATTAATTTGCGTGAAAATCATCCTAAAAATAGCTCGGTCTGTGAAAACGCCGTGACACACGTACATTGAAGTTGTACGCTCCGGGTTATGGGCTCTTGTGTTTGCCAAAAACTCATGAAATTTATTTGATTTTAGCTTATGTTTTGCCTGTTAGTCACAGCTATCAAGCAAGCACTAAAAACAGACAAATAAGCTAGAACAAGACAATTTTCATTGTTTCATAACAAGCAGCTGCCTGCCGTTGGCCGTTGGCCGTAAACGCGATGGTAAATCTCTCTAATAAGCACAAGGGCAGACCGCGCATCTTAATTCTTGCATTCGCGCATGACCACAATTCCTTGCGGTTCTGATCTTACCGCCACCACAATTCCTTGCGTTTCGCAAAAACGTGTTCAAGGCCCCTATAATGTGACCTTTTCCCGATTAGAAAGCTGCCTCGTTGGTTCGCTACAGGCTCACTCACTGCGGCAGCAATAAAAAAGTTCCCCTGATGGGTTAACTTGCAGGGCAGATAAGTGAATTAAAGAAGTGATCCTCACACTTTCTGGACAATTTAAGCAATTGCGTCATATATGCACTTGAATAATTCAAGTGATTTCAACGGGATTCGAACCCACGACCTCTGCGATGCCGGTGCAGTGCACCTGCTCTCAACTGTGTGGCTTCATAGCTCAGTTGGCAAGTGCACTGCACCGGCATTGCAGAGGTCGTGGGTTCGAATCCCGTTGAAGTCACTTGAATTTTTCAAGTGCATATAAGAGACAATTGCTTAAATTGTCCAGAAAGTGTGAGAATCACTTCTTCAATTCATTTCTAACCCGCACTTCACAATCATTTCAGGGCAGATAAGTGTTATTCACACCTGACATTACATTTGTTTTTTTGTTTTTTGGACGACATGAATGAGTTCAAAAGTTATTGAAAGTGTGAATATCTCATTCAAGTTTGCTACTAGAAAGAAATGCTTAAAATTTACCATAATTATTATAATTACGCAATTTATGACGCCAAAAGCTGTCTTGTATCCTATAATATGTAAGTAAGCGGATGTAAACTATGTATGGTTATCCGTACTTTTGACGAAAAAATATCCAACACAACTGCCTTTTTCAAGACGTCTCATTTTGTTCATTAAAACAGGAGACGTTTGGTAAGCAAAAGGTCAAAGACCGATTTACACGGCACGATTTTGCGCGTCTGTCGCATACAACCTGCTTAAAACATACAACTCGAATAGAGCCTATCACGGTTTAAGCCGCCATCTTGACGGGTAAGTAAAGCGTAAAGAATTTACAGTGTTTGTATGGGGATCCGATATCAAATACTCGTTAACGTCGGGTCAGAAAAGTTTATGAATTGCGAACTTAAGATACAGGGCAAAGGACCATACTGACTAATTGTTAGGGACTAATCTTCGCTAGACGTTGCCCGGTAGTGTTTCCAATTTTTCCATATATTTGTCTGTAATTTTTTTCGCGGGGATTTCAGTTTGCGAGAAAACTGTGCGAAAAAAAACAGACATATGAAAAATAGAAAACGCTACTGGGCAACTTCAAGCAAAGGTTGTCCCTAAAAATTGGTCGGTATAATCCTTTTCCCTGTACCTTCGTTTCGGGATTCACAATTGTTTCTTGAAGTAACGTTTCACGAAAATTATTTGACATCGGATCCCTACCCTGCGAGGAGTGGATTCTCTTCTCGTATTCGCTTTGGTAGCCAAACGAGAGAGAAACCACTGCGGTCAACAAGCGACCCAATCTCGTTCCCAGAGTCTTCGTTCCCCTTGACCAGCGGGTCGGGTTACGAGAGTCTCTCGTAACCCGACCCGCTGGTCAAGGGGAACGAAGACTCTGGGAACGAGATTGCAAGCGACCCGTTCTCCGTCGAGCATGCGCGGCTGACAATACTCACGCCCCATTAAACTACGTCGTATCGCACACGATATGCTCAAAATGCAGGTGTGCAAACTAGTTTTTCTACTTCTACTTTAATTTATTCGTCCTTGAATAAGGACGAAGCGGATCGCTTGCTCCCAGTGGTTTCTCTCTCGTTTCGCTACCAAAGCGGATAAGAGACGAGAATCCACTGCTTGCAGGGTATCGTATCCCAATACAGCCACTGAAAATTTCTTTACGCTTTGCCTGCCCGTCAAGGTGGCGGCTTAAACAGTTATCAGGTCTATTACGTCGTGTACGTCAAGCCTACGACTGTTGCGTGCAGCTCGAAGAAAGTTGTAGGATTTTGAAACGTGTGTTAAAACTCTACGACAACCGTGTCATGAGATTACCTATAACTTGTATCGGTGACAACAACCATAAAATTTTCATTTGGGTTTTTTCCGGCATGTATATAACCTTGAAGAACTGAACCCTTTCGAGTCTCCTTAAGGTCGCTTCTTTCTTGGAATCTTATGGTTAAAGCAAAGCTAAAGATATATTTTCCGGGAAACGGCACGGATTCTCAGAAATCATGCATAATACCGCTCGGCAGCCAATCAGCTATTAGAAAACTTGTTTTCTTGCCACACTTAGTCATGCAAGCAGAGTTTCCTGATCAATATATAATGCGTGACTTCCTAGAAACCTGGCTGAGCATGTTCTAGACCTGGTCTAGGGATATTTATCTCATTTGTGAAAAAATTAATGGAAAACTTTTATTCGTCTTTATAAATTGCAACTTCTGGAGCACAATCTTTTGTTGTCATGGCAAGCTTCATCAGTCCCCGAGATATGAAGTACCCCCAGCTTTCTGCTCAGATACAAGAAAAGTTTCGCACGAATCAGCAAACATCAGAAATATACGAAAAGAAGAATCAGTGGCGAGCAGAAATGGAAGACATTGTACGTGAATTGTACCCAAGCTGTCGCCTGGTTTTGTCCGGCTCATCGGCTAACGGTTTTGGAAGCATTCACAGCGATATCGATCTGGTGTTGTGTTTTGAGAGGTCAACAATGACAAGTGCTTCTACCCTCAGGAGAATCGATTCTCTTTTCACTCGAAATCCTCGCCGTTTTCAAACAGAGGTATATATAATTAACTTGGCACTTTTATTCATTTATCATTGACAATTACAGCTGAGTTTTAAATCGTTTTTATCCACAGTAAGTCGCTTTTAGCTGTATCGGGGCCCTCCTCATATACAGTACGCTGAATCCTCGAGAGTGAAAATATTTTTACACCGCCAACACCCTGAAAGGGTTGATCGACAAGCTATCCCTGAAAATAACAATTTTTGCAGAGATTTGGCTCCCAATAGAAAGCTCTCCAAGTTTTCAGCAGTTGTTGAGACACAATTCGTTCATCACTCTTCGTCTGTCGTCACTGAACCGAGCGCGTAAAGCGACAATTCGGGCGACCCTTCTGCCGAAGATACCTTCCTTAGAGCCTGCAAACACTGAAATTACTTGCCGACCAGCAGACATGTACAGGATTTAAGCGGACCGAACGGCGATGTTTTTCGATGGAAAAAAGCACATTCAAACATCCGGAAAATTTTTTACAAATTTTGCGGTCAAATCCGAAATATTTTAACTACACTATATGCTGTCCTCTAGTTCACCGAACACCTCGATGTTTCGTGTTGTTGTTGTTGTTTTTTTTTTGGCCTCAAAATGTTGCAGTCGGAGGATGAAGTACTGGTGTTGTTACTACAACGTTGTTAGTATTCTTAATGATACTAAAACCAACTTTGAAATTAAGAGCACTAGAAACAACTTGAAAATATGGCAAATAACTTATTTCCAGGCATTTGAGGCGTTTGAGTGAGTTTGCTAAGGACCGGGGTTAAGGGAAGTTAAAGAAATTCGAAGTGTTGGTATTGCGCCGGTGTTAGGGAATATTGGGTTCGATTGTTCAGGGCAGAATGGTGGGCAACTGAAATTTTTGCGAATAACGCTGCAACATGCCATATTCTCAGTTGTATTTTGGACTTGGTAATAAATTGACGCAGTAATGGACTATGGTTTTCAGTTGGTGGCTATGGTGGCTCGAGCCAGTTTCAACACTTTCGATACTTTCTTATTAGAAGGATTGACACTGCATCACGTGTCACTGTGATACTGTGTCACGTAACAGCATTATTATGGTACCATATGAAACACCAATTATTGCCTAACAAGAGGCGGTCATTATTTTGACGTAATGCGTTACCATGCAACAGGAAAGTGCTGCCAGACCCCCTGTACTTTTGCTTTAGTTCCTCTTCTCTCGGAAACGAACTCGGGGACCCCCCCATCTTTTATTGCTGGAAAGTAACCAGCATTCAACAGGCTAAGATAAAATCTCTGCAAGTTTAAAACAAATTCTCTGGAGCCGCTGCAGATAATTTTTTGGAAATTTTTAGACTTTTATCATGGCCTGCTGATTACGTTCCAGCAATCGAAAATGGGGATCTCGTTAGTTCGTTTTTGAGATATGAGCAACAAAAGCCAAAATACCGGATATTTTTGCAACGCGTTCTTGTTGTCACATTAATCTCACATCTTGTTTAGCAGTAATAGGTGTTTCATGAGGTACCCTAACAATGCTATGACGTGATGCAGTGCTGTAGTGTCAATTCTTCTAACAAGAAAGTCTCCTGGGAGTGTTGAAGCTGGATGGAGCCACATTGAACCCCTTCTATAGCGCTGACAAACCTTAAATAGTCTAGCCAGTAACCCAGTAACCCATCTTGAGTGAGCATTGGGGGGAGGGGGATGCAAGTCCACTTTGTATTACACATAATTGCGCATGCCACTGAAATGACCCTTGAATTTGCATGTACTATTATACATATATACTAGTGTTTTGCATTTACAGGTGATTGCGGATAGAGTCAGGGTGCCTATCATCAAACTGAAGGATAGACAGAAGTCCTATGAGACAGACATCAGCGTGGAGAACTGGGTCAGCGTACGAAATGCGTTCGTGTTAAGGTGTTATTCGGAGTGTGATCCAAGAGTAAAGCCACTGGTCATGGTCATAAAACTGTGGGCTCAAAATGCAGGAATCACCGACGCCAAGTTAAAGAGATTGGCAGGTGCGGAGGCATCAGGCAAACAAACAAGCAAACAGACATGTGTAGTTAACCAAACACTTAGTAGCCTTATGACGTGACGGCCTACAAGATGTATTAGTTTCGAGAAAATCGACCTGAAAACTTTGAAACATTACTCGAAGGTTGAATTGCACTCCGCTTACGGCGAGAACCATTTTCATTCCAAAATGAAAGGAAAAGGGTCATCACGTTCATTTTCTTTTCAAAGCCATATTAATTCGTCATAAAACCTTGATACTGTGGAAACAATTTTTTCGAGATATCGAGAATACTCTCAACAGTCTTTTATTACCTAACGTCATTGTTCACGAGATGTATTTGTCGATGATACTCAGGAAAAAAATCCCGGTGCTCCTAAGGGAGTCGAGGCTATGATGTTTGGATGCTCTACCTCAGAGCTACCAGAGTCTCGTTGGAGTTTGGCCATTAAACTAGGTTCAGATGACACACGCCCTGTACACTGCCAGAAATGAAATGTCGAAAAATGGCGTTCTCACAATTGTAGTAAAGGAGATGGTAAATTTTAACCCTGCTAAATGAATAAAGTGATGTATTTGTTCATGGTGGCTCGGGAATTCACTTGAAAAACCTGTCTCCGGCCTTTGCAATAACGTCTTTGTTGTTGTTGTTGTTTTATTATGATATCGTTGTTTGGCGTTTTAGTCGTGCACAGCCGCCCACGCACGATCGGTTTTTGAACTATTTTCTTTGATCTTTTCAGGTTTCGCCGTTGTTCTTCTCGTTTTACATTACCTGCAAGC
The DNA here is from genome assembly GCA_014634185.1 of Astreopora myriophthalma. Classification (NCBI taxonomy): domain Eukaryota; kingdom Metazoa; phylum Cnidaria; class Anthozoa; order Scleractinia; family Acroporidae; genus Astreopora; species Astreopora myriophthalma. The sequence goes on along the minus strand of BLFK01000049.1, from coordinate 866,196 downwards.
AGGTTGTACCCCACCCGTTGCTCCTGCTCTGCAACAGCTCTTCCCACAAGTCTTCCAGACCTCAAACAATGTGCTTATCGAAAACCTCACCGCAGATATTCCAGTGCAAATTCGTTTCTTCAAGTCCAGCAACACTCAAAGCCTGGGTGAGCTGTTAATCGGCTTCTTCCAGTATTATTCTACATTCAACTGGGACAGGACCATGTCTATTCGCACGGGAACAACACGGCCCACATCGATGTATGACAAGATTTGGCGCGGGCCGTACATCAGACTTGAGGATCCTTCGGATGGAGGGAACGTCACACGAGCAGTGTTTGATGCTTATGAGTTTAGACGCATCAAGGATGCCTTCAACTCAGCTGACTCTCGGCTAAAGATGAATCCGTCTTTGGATGCAATATTTTAAAACAAACAGTAAAAAATTAACGCTTTCATTTCTAGGCTTCAGTGAAAAATACGGACGGTTTTTTAATGCAGTTATCTTTCCACAACTTCATTTCACTCATGTTTCCAATCGATAGTTATTTCACTAATAATTGTACTCATAACCAAATACCAGAAAAATTGAAATGCTTGTCATGAAGCGCAAAATGAAATCATGATGAAGAAATGATCCCTAGAACGGGATTGACTGAACGGGATTGATTGAAGAGGAGCCAACTTA
>BLFK01000049.1:849019-865154 GCA_014634185.1 Astreopora myriophthalma | reverse complement strand
GGGGGGGGGGGGATAATAATTTCTGTTTTTATTCTGTCCAAGATTGTAGCTCATACTAAACGCTATAATTTTCAGTGGCATGTTTTGCCGAATAACTCGTGTACTACCCTGAGACTTGGCCGCATTACTTATTTGTTACAGTTCTATAATATCTCAATGTCTACCACCCAGCAAAGAAAATTAGATTGGCCACTCTTAAAAGGGGTTGCAAGGGGTCTGGACAATCGACGGAAACGTATTCACGTCAAAATATTGCCGGAGGAAGTCCTACTACAATTTCGTCGGAAATCGTAAAGTCGGTTTTCATCGATGTACGGTATTATTTAAAACCCAAGAATTTTGTCTGTTCATGGCTGAGGACACCACTTGGGACTCGATAAACGAGCGTTTTAAGTCTCTTTTTTCAGTAACATGTAATCGTGTTTTCTTGTACTTTATTGTTGTTGTTGATGTTCTCTATTTTAATTACCACGGTCATTCACACCAAAATATTTAAATGTCAGAATTATGAGAGACCAAAATCAAAAGCTTTTCTGACATTCAAAGGATAAGACAGCAAATTTTATTTTTCCTCAAGAAACATATGACAATCTACGCCAGGAGAAAATGTGGTAAAATAAATGGGGAAGCAAATATTCAGTTTTCTCAAATTTGGCGGCACAGCAAGGGCGTGCGCATATTATTAGACCCCGGTGTGAAGTGTAAAGTAGGATACTTAAGTAGTGCTGAATAACAACAACAATAACAATAATAATAACATTGGTTGGGGTCAACAATCTAGATGAGGTGAGGTTGGGAGTCATTCAGTTCATATCATAAGAGGTATTTTTCAGTGAGACAACTTGTCACCACTACCATTTGTCCTCTGCTTGATCCATTAACATTGGTATTGAGAAAATCAACAGCATATTATGATCTTGCGAACTAATTTAAGATTAACCATCTTCTGTTTATGGACGACTACAAACTGTTTGGGAAAAGTGAAGACCAAATAGATTCATTGGTGCAAACGTTACATCTTTTTAGCGAAGAAATTGGAATAGAGTTTGGGTTGAAAAATTGTGGTGTGTTGGTCATGAAAAGGGGAAAGACGGCGAAGGGAGTTAAGGGTGTAACTCTACTGGATGGGCGGTTGATAAGAGAAATTGATGAAGAAGGGTATAAGTACTTAGGGATTCTTGACGTGGAAATAATAAAGGAAAAGCACAAGGCAATTGTTTTGGTATATTGCAAATTTAGAGGTCGAAATTGACGGGATTCATATTAATATTTGGAGGACAAGTAAAACGAGAACAGGGATAAGGACGCGTGGCAACGTTTTCTTGTTGTAATCTTACATTCGGCTTTCCCGGCAAGAGCTAAATATTCAATTTCGTTTGATCACGCACACGCTTTCTTGATAATTTGATGCTCTCTTAGGTGCAGATGAAAATTTGGAAGAGGCCATTTCTGTCACGAATTTTGGTCGGGGCAAACAAAAAATTAGTCACCCTAGTGGGGATGGGAAACACAAAAGAGTGCAAATGCCCTGCTAGTTTGAAGGGGGTAGCTCTGATACCGTCTATTGACCTGGAAATCCTAAAAAAGAAGCAAAGTAAATCACCGGTAAAAAAACTCCAAAGTTTACAAAATGTGTGGCTTTTTAACGTTTTTGCCACCCAGCAATTTTTGCAGCTTTTGATGACTGATGTTTCCTTCAATATTGCTTACAAAGAGCTGAAAATTGTACAGATTTCTCAGGTTGACCAGCTCTTTCATATCTTGAAATAGACCTTTTTACCGATGCGGCGTCCATCTTGAATTCTATTGTTCCGAAAAATATATTACGGGATGCCCAGAGGGCAAATTTGCACACAACGTGGGTATAAGTTTGGTTTTGGATCCGTAATTTTCAAACCAGATTAATTTTCGTATTTCCTTTGTCTCAGATTAATTATGGTGTGAAAGAAAGGTTGTAAAAATCAAAGTGGCTTGAAAATTTTCAAATTAAAATCAAATTTATACCCACAACATGTATTAATTTGCCCACTGAGCATCCCATAATATCTTTCGCAGAACAATAGAATCCAAGATGGCCGCCGTATCGATAAAAAGGTCTGTTGGTCTGTATGAACGGCAAGCCCCTCTAAGGGTTAAGTTGTATGCTAATCACCAAAAATGTAAACAATGACGTCAACAAAGGTCGCCCTATAGAAAGTAACAACTCAAATGAACAGAACAAAGTTAAGAATCCCAATTGGGAGGAGCCAACCAGTTGGCTATTTACTGAGCGTAGTGGAGTTGAATTCGCGACCATCAAAGACAAATCCAGTTGGCACATGGTTGAACCCGGAACATCCGCATGCAAGTCTAATGCCAGTGAGCCACTCCGCCTCCTCTTCTTGTAGGGGGGTTTCATCTTTTGGGTTTAATTATATGTACTGTTAAGATAACAGTTCGGGACGAGCTTATTGAAATAAAGAATATGAATTAATCTGGAAGGGTTATTTGTTGAACCTAAACAGAAGGGGAGTGGAGAATATTACTTGTATAAATGGAAATTGCACAACCCTCTTCCTAATCATGCTTTCAAAATAATGTCCTCAATTAACTGTGGCTCAGGATCAGTGTATGTGTTAATTGCCATAATCAATGCCAACTATAAGTTGTGGTCATTTACATTTATTACAGTAGCGAGGAAGATGTTTTCAGTATGTTGGCATGGTTACCACTGGTTTTGTCTTTCAGTCAACATCCCAATTATGGTTATCTATTAAGTACAGCATCAGGAAGATAAAGCACTATCTATTCATGTGTTTGCTTACTGGTGCAAATCTTGGCAACCAAGAGAAGACCAGCACACCGACCTCAGTGTTGAGGGAAAAGTGGACAAAGTTTCACATAGACTGTGTATCATTTTTCGGTAGCTAAGGGATGATTTGTGTGTATTTGGGGTATTGGTTTCTAAGGAAAGAATTATTTTTGGTCTATATACAGTTTTTTTAAAAACGAACACTTTAGGTCGAGCTTCAGAAGCAGATTTTGCCTCACTAAGCAGTGAAAACAATATTGACATTGAGGCTATCGACGAAGACAACCTTCCATGGGCTTCTTTATGGTCGGAAGATGCAGCTGAGTCAGAAGAAGGGCTTTGTTCGCATGTTTTCTCAGAATCTAGCGGGCATCAGTCAGAGAGAGGAACAGTCCAGAAGTGATACAGACGGAAGAAGGAGCATGGAGCGCAAACGTGGAAAGAAGGCAGCAATCTCGTTCCCAGGCTCCCTCTCTTTTCCTCCCTTGCCGTCGAGACAAGGGAGGAAAAGAGAGAAAGCCTGGGTACGAAGTTGAGAAAACGGCTAATCAAAACAAACGTCACGTCTGGGCTGCCTATGAAACGTCACGATTCCCCAAGGACTCTAAAACTCACGACACACTAGCCGATTTTATACCCCGATCGAGCCGATCGCTGCGATCGGCGTATCATGAAAATTGCCGATATCTAGCATGTCAAATATCGGCGATTAAATTTGCTGCAATTCGCCTAGTGTGTCCGCTGCTGCGATTTTTTACGCCCGTCGCAGCGAATTGCTGAATGATTCAACCAATAAGACCTTACGATTTTATCACGTGACTACCTATAAATGGGGGACAACAGAAGGACAACAGTCATTTGCATTTTGAGAGACGCATGGGAACAAAAGTAGAGTGGAAATTCACTGCGATCGGCGATTAAAATTGCCAGGTGTGCCCGTACCACGCAGCGACGAAATTCGCTGGCCATTTTCGCTGGCGATCAAAATCGCTTAGTGTGTCGCTGGCTTAAGATCTTCCGATGCTATTCGATAGCACGTGCCCCAAGACTAAAATGTCTAAAATGGAACGTTTCAAGACTCATGTGCCAAATTGTTTAATAGTCTTCCCTAAAACATCGGAAATTCTGACAAGATTAAAACATAGTTACTGATTTCTCTCTCGGTCAGTCGGGGACGGGGGGGGGGGGGGNNGGGGGGGGGGGGGGGAGGAAACGGCCATTAATAACCAGTCTACAAAAGAGGCCCATTCTTTGGTGTCACCCACCTTTGTTCAGTAGAGTAAATCTTGATTTTCCAAGGCTCCAGAAAAGTGCAAAATTGGGTAACTTTTCGGACAATTTCGCTTGCAGAAAACACTAGTTAAGTTAGAGGGCATATTTTGAATTAGATTCCGGCCTCATGCCCATGTAGTGAAGTCAGTCAATAATGTTATTCTCTAGGAATAACTCTCTAGGAGATTGTCTAGTAGACTGTAGACTGCGTGGACTGTACTGCCTTTTATTAGAAACATTGCAGTAAAACTGAATTGCGCCTCTTTACAATTATAATCAAATATACAAATACAATCAAAATGTATAATTATCTAATTATTAAAAAAGTTCCATACAGTCAATAAAGCGCTTCTTTCGAGCTCTTGATAATGAAGTCTTTGGGTCTTCACAATCGGCTGAGCAAACCTCCTCTGCTTCCTTAACTCATATGAACTGTTACTTGCGGGAGGTAGGAGGCTAAAAATCTTGCTAGAAGGATTACTTATAATAGATTGGAATAGCTGTTGTTCTGTTAAGCTCTCCTGGGGGGCCCTGATGGGCTCCAAACTTGCAAGCTGAAGGGCGTCTGAGTAATGCACCCTGGGAAAAATATAAGAAAGGACCCTCCTTTGCACTCTTTCTGGCTCGACTTGAAGGTACTTAGGTAATGCGTAGTGGAGGACAGGACAAGCGTAATCAAGCGAACACCTAATACATGCGCAATAATAGGTTACAAGATCTACTGTTGGAACGCGCGCTCGTTTTAGCTGTACGAGACTAAAATACAGTTTATCAGACGCTTTCTTAACAAGACCTTCGATGTGGTCATTCCACCTTAACGTATCATTTATTGTCAAACCGAGCGATTTAGTCTTGGAGCCATTTAGTCACAGTTTTCCGAAAGGAAGAAGTGACATGACATGACCAGAAATTATATGGATTAATGTTTCCGAGGGCTATGGCAAAAAGTACCTCAGTCATTGTTTTCTTTCCTTCCCATTCTAAATAAAAAATGATTGTTTATGGAGCGGTATCAGGGTAAAAAATATCACTGCATTTACATAATACGTCAATGTGTCCAGACACGATTTCTCGCCTGCAATGTTCTTGCGTGTTCGCGATCTGTTGATGAGTCGACATGACACGACGTCTCGACACCAGGCCCCAGTTGTTCGAAGGGAGGATAGCGCCATCCACTGGATAAATCACTATCCACTGGATAAGCACTAGCAAAACCGATTGAGTTATCCAGCGGATAGTGATTTAACCATTGGATAGCGCTATCCACCCTTCGAATAACTAAAGCCAGGTGTTTGCGACCTGTCAAATATGTGCCTACACGATCCGTTGACTCGTCATACGGAGCCTGGGGATTACCGGCATCATGAAAGTGAGGACACCTGGGTTTTACCTCGAACTTGGCGGGAGGAGATGAGACCCGTACTGTTGTAAATCAGCTACGAGAGCATTATGCCAATATTATCCGTGATATTTGTCGTCGCTTTAGAGCAGTCGACAGTGATGTTGTTGATGGAATAGTGTTCAGGATAAACTCTTTACAGCATCTTCTAGTGATATTCGAAGGCTTAGTGAATATTTCCGACGACGTTTTTCAGTGTTCGCAGGGACCTTACGAAACAAGGACGACGACGGCAACGAGAACGCCACGAAACAATAGGGTTAGTGTGCAAAAACAATGGCTCTGTACGCTCTGCACGTGCGTTTTATAATTACATTTTGGTATATTTCCTTGCCTTCATCCCCTAAATGACGAGGTGAAATTAACAAATTCAAGGTTCTGGAGAGGACGTTAGCACAAGGCGATGAATTTTCAGTTCTCTCTCTACGCTTCTAACCCGCTCTTACCAGTTTATTTCCTCGTCAGTAACTGCACATTTTAAATTCGGAACAACACCAATTGCAAATAGTTCCGTAGTGATAGCAATAACGCAAACTTGTATTTTTAAATGACGTTCTCGTTGCCGTCGTCGTCCTTGTTTCGTAAGGTCCCTAATATTAGAGAGATTAAGCACCGCGTATTTTTTCCCGCGAACGGCAGAGAGGGTCTCGTGACCTGACATTTCCCGCGTTTGCCGTTTGCCGGCCGCCGTTTCCACTCGAGGAGGACATTTTTCCCGTTTGTAGGGAAGGCCAAAACGTGAGTATTTGTAGCCCATTTTGACCGACTATTTCTCCATTTTGATCACTTGCTTTTATAGCTAAGCTTCGTTTATCATCCTACTTCTACATGAACTGCTTATAAAGCTAAAAGAGTTTCAAATTCAAGCGGAAAATACATAACTTCTCCGTATCCATTTTTCTTGTCGCAGTGAATGGCGACCGAGAACATTTGCCTTAGGAAAATTAAGAAACAGGGCCTGGCCTGTACTGAACTGTGACCGTATTTCAGTTAATTTTTTTAACAATAAGTTGAAAAAGTTTCTTTTTGAACGAACATTTAGTTAATACCTAGTTAATTTCAAATGTTTGAGACAATTTTTGTAAGCTTACATATTTTTAACACCCTCGTTTTTGTTTTGAATTTCTCTCACTTAAGTAAATCGCCTTAGAACTTTTGATTTAGCCCATAGAAATTGTAATTGTAATGGAAAGCCGTTTCTGTTGTTTTATTTAATAGTTAAAGTCATGCCTCCGTTTCGGTGGCCAAAAGTAGAAGACGATTTGGCCCTTGTGAAACAATACACGGAATTTCCGCCGTGCCGTCGGGAAGCTTAAACAGACGAACATCGCGGACGGAACGGCAAACGACAAACGGCTAGCCGACGTTCAGCGTTCGCCGTTTTCGCGGTGCTTAATCTAACTAATAATACTTAAATACTTGTAACGCGCATTTTAACATGACGTGATGATCAAATGCGCAAACGGCATCATGAAAGTGCTGTTTAAAGACAGCCAGAGGTTTGGTTTGTTTATTTTCTTTTCAACTCACTTTTAATCAGCAAGTGATCAGTCCTAAAACTATTAAACGTTTTGTTCAGTGCTATACGTTGTGGCTTTTATAGAGAGAAGAATTAACTTATTTGGGTTATATTCTGGCTGTTGGACTTCTCTAGGTAGCTTCACTGACAACTCTCATCAATAATGAATATTCGAGAGACTCTCCCTGACCACTTCCCGCTGTCATCATTAATTTTGTGTAAGTTATAGTTTATGTAAACGTTTCTTGTTACCAAAAAGAATGAAAAAGGAAATAAAAACTACCACTCACACGAGAAGATAAGCCATAGAGATCCACATCTCGTTGGAAGTGTGAAAAAATGGTTGATGCTATGTTGTTTGTTGAGACCTGAAGGAAAGTGATCATTCGAGCCGTGAATAATGAAACGCCGTCATATAGATTCCCATGTATGTGATATAAAAGATCTCTAGGTGAGTAGACATGCGTTGTACCCTCTTCTACGGGTGGTGTGGATTTCTAGTGTTCTCAGCAGAATCCCATGAGGATCTACCTTTTGCATACTCTCCGGGACTCTGATTTCCTGCACACGCAATCCCCTAACTGCCAAAAATCCAAGCATTCTTCAACACACACAATTTGGAAAAAACTGTGATGTCTGAGACACTTGTACATCTAGGTTTTCACTGAACAAGTAAGTAATTTTCTGAAATGGACAAAGAGTACCCATTCATCTTCCTCTTCACTGTACTAACGGAGAAACCAAAAATAGCGGCCATTTCCGGGACGCTGAAACCATACGCTATAAATAATTCGAGTTGCTCTCTAGCAATATCACAACAGGGCCTTCCACTGTCTTGTGTAAAAGCTCGAGGCACTCAGTGGTATTGACCGCCTTCGCACATAAATGATCCGGACTCAGCAAACCTCCGGATGTCTCTAAATACTGAAAAAAGTCGTCGGAAATATCCACTAAGCCTTGGAATCTTACTAGAAGATGCTGTAAAGAGTTTATGCTGAATACTATTCCATCACCGTCGATTGCTCTTTCTAATGTACGACAAATATCAAATACTGGCATAATGCTCTCGTAGCTGATTTACAACAGTCTGGTCTCATCTCTTCCTGCCATGTTGGAGGTAAAACCCAGGTATCCTCGCTTTCATGATGCCGTTAGTCCCCAGGAAACACCTGATGTCGAGACATCGTGTCATGTCCACGCATCACTGAACAGAACATCGAACATTGCAGGGGAGAAATCGTGTCTGGACAGAGCGACAGATCGTGGAGACGTAGTGACGTACACTGTAGAGGAAACAGCTTAACATGTAAACGCAATGATATTTTTGACGCTGATACCACTCCATAAATGCTCGGGGTGAGAGCCTTTGCCCTGCTAGCATTTTAGAAATTTGCTGATCTAGTCTTTGCCTTTTCATAAACTTATCACGTAGTGGTTCAGAGTTTGTTCTCTTGCCTCGATAGCTTCGGAGGCATTTTTACTAAGGCACTTTATAGCCGATAATAAGACTTAAGACAGCCAAAAAGCAAAGTTAAAGCACTTGGTCTATGGCCGTCAACTGATCCAGATCTGTCGATAACTTTGAATCACAACGAAAAAACTGAAAAAATTAGGAAGTTATTACGCTGGAGTGTACCACAAATGATAATCCTTGTTCCTTTTCTACTGAGAGTAGTCGGTGAAACCGATAGATGGTTGGTAAATGAAACCATCTTTACTGAAAGCTGCTGCCGACTATTCGTTACCAACAAGAGACTATGGCCTCTCCTTGTCCTCGTGTGTATACGTAGAAAATAGAGATAAACACGAATCTAGAGTTTGAAATCGCTTTTAGTTTTTGAAGTAAAGTAGATCGTGTTGATTAAAAGCTTAGTCGCAACACGATCTACTTCGCAATAGTCCGTCGCTATATAAAGATAATTATTACCCATTGAACAGTAAATGAAACTTTCAAAATATCATCTCAGCTACACATCGATACACAGATCTTCCAGGGAGTCTAAATGTGAGTTGGTCAGCAAAGTCTGCTCAAGAAAAGATTGCCATTTCGTTGTGATTTTCTGCAAATTTACAGTGCTTTAAAAGGTGTACAATTCGCGAGTAGTTACCATATTTGCAGAGCATGGTGTAATGGTTCTTATTTTTTTCTGAAGCACCTCAGCGGGCCGAAATCCTCGAATTTGATTGGCTAATCGCGCGATCGTACCCCGTTCAGCTTTTTGCGATACTGACCAAGGTCCGGAATTTTTCCTCGCCGTAACTCTCGCGGCTAACTCAAAATCTTTCGAAAATACTTGTAAACACCCTCACGCAATGAAAAATGTGCAAGGAAAATATTAAGGGTTAAAGAAATTCAAACAAAGTAAATTGCTGATAGACCTACTCATATTGTTTTCTTAACTCTTAGGCGCTTTGTAAACATCAAATCCTCCTTTCCTGTCTCTTTTTCCCAATTTGAAAAGAGGAATTTCAGAAAAAAATGAACATACTATTTATATAGGCTTTCAAATGTCTGGATTTCGATTTTTCATCCGCAATATAATCGGCAAAGCTGTCTCATGTACAACGGTGCCTTCTTCTCAGTCCTTTTGTTCGTCGAAATACTTCGAACGTATTGACAGACAACACGAAGTTCTCTTCAAGTCTGCAAGAGAAGAAAGAATACTTACAGTTGTGAAACGAGCCATGAATCTATATAGCAAATTAAATTCTATTGATCAGATGATAGGTTGCTTGAATCGTGTGACAGTCAGCACGTACTGAAGAATAAAGTCTTGTGATTGGTTGGTTCTTTACTCAAGACGCGTGAATTTTCGGATTTTGCACGCTCAATAATCGAGCAACTAAGGTTTCAAATTCCGATAAAAAGGGCCTGTAAAATACTCCTCGCACACTCTTTAATCAACTTTAATACTTTAACGATTCTTTGAAACAAAAAATACATATAGACCTACATAAGAACACAAGAAAAATACAGGAACAAGAAACGAAGAAAAGTCTAAACTGAAGATGGAAAAGTTACAACACTTACAAGATCTGTCCGGCACTCCGGTTTTACGACGACTGATTACAATATACGCAAACGACACTTTTATATCAAAATGACACAAAAAGAATGAAGAAACGATACATGAAATACTACAAGTTGCATAATACGTAGAAACAAACGAAACTAATTAGAAACAAAAACGAACGAAAAACTAAAGAAAGAACAGGAGAACTAATTACGAACAAAACGAAAAAATGCTAGTAAAAACAAAAGACTTGTGAATCGTGGCTATAGAGGGCCAGTGCAGGCCAGTGCAGGCCAGTGCAGCTTGGCGCACGATTGAAACAAAGGGGATCTTCCTTTGGGATGGATCCCCAGTCGTCAGCAACCACTTCTGGTTATAGCGATGTTTTCTGAGTGTTTAAAAGACATCTATATCAAGTTTAATTTTCTTTGGGGTGTCAATAAAACCCGCAACATAGAACCTTTCGGAACATTACTGAATGTACCAAAATTGTGATAATGGTTAGTTACAAAACATAAAAAATATAAATAAATAGCCAAAAACTAATCTTAATATATTTGTATCATCTCCGAATATGGACAGGGAGAGGTCGGGGAGGGGCTGTTGGATACAATTCTTGCAACTGATCGCAATGAGTGTAGGCTTGCCCCCCCCCCCCCGAGTTTAATTAGAGAGGACGTCAGCAAGGGGTGTTCCAGGCGTCCTCAGCCCGCTCGCTTGCACGCTACCTCATAACGCTACGATAGTGTCGTCAGACCACAGCTAACGAGTGCAGCTTCATGAAGGCCTGGCCAAACGATAAATGTTTGACGATCCAACATGTTTAAAATTAGGGGTGGCCAAACGACATCAGACATCCATTCAACGGCCCCATTCAACATGTTTGATAAAACACGAGATGCACAGGGTTCTGGGTAAGGATATTTCCTAGCATCACGGCACCACGTCGTAACATGTAATATTCCGAGAAATAGAGGCCGATATTATACCTGGTAGAAGTTTGATCGACATTCTGCGCTGCTTCCTCGCTCACTGCTATTTTCAAAGCGTGACTGGCATCAGCAATGCTGCCGTTCAAACGAACGGTGTCTATGGTAACGACTTAATTTGCAGTCACAATGCACTCAATTTGCAGTCACGTGCAGCATGTTGGTTGTTGAAACTCGCCAAACGAACAAAATTTCACACAGTTGGATCGAATGTCTGATGCTCTATCAAACATGTTCCCACATCATCCAACTTGTTGAATGATCATCAATTACGATGGCCAAAGGATAAAATGTTGGTTCACCCATCGTCCAACATTTGTTGTTTCGCCATGCCCTAAGAGAGCGAAGGAAAAATTATACGCAATGCAGACTTATGTACATGCTCTATAGAGAATTATAAAATGTTCAGATAATCACGCGCGCCATGATTGGTCGAATCGAGTGCATCATATCTCCACATATCAATTCAAAGGGGACAGACTGTAAATAAATGTTGCTTCTAAACATATCTAAAATCCGTAACTGTTCATCAGTAGGATGCCCAAAATGTGTGCAATACTACTGTTGGTTTCGGCTCCATTAAATCCTATACCAATTGTAGAGTATTTTAGGAGGAGCCACCCACAGTGTGAAAACAGCTACTGACATGACAGATTAGTAAGGAAGCAAAGCCAAATACGTTAAATAAGGAACTAAGCACACACATCAACTAAATAAGCAAAGCACGCGTACAACTAGAGGAAAATTTCGGGCGCACCTGCATAATGTAGAATATAGAAATTAAATGGGGGGCGCGATAGGATGATATAAAGGATTTAAAATAACAAAGGATACGGCGTGTCTCTCAATCCTCGATTGTTAATCTAAGCTCCCGTAGTGTAGTACTATACTTCTCAACGATAGCACCGTGGCGCTTGAAGAATTTAGTTAATGATTTACGAAGCAGCATAGATTTGAAGCCTTGGTGAAGGAGACGTGTTGAAAGTCGACGAAGTCTATGTATAAAATGCAACTTCGATGTGCAAATTCTGGCATATCTCACCAGTTGAGATATGTAAACATCATAGGCCGGGTTGGCGGGAATGTTGCTGTCCATATAAGGGAAATTAACAATCCGAAATGAGAAGTCTTGATGTTGAAGTTGTGTCCTTTAGTTCCAGTTCCGACGGGTAAGTAGCGTTGATGTAATTTCCAGAATTCTCATTGTTAATGCCAAATAAATCGTCGATATAACGAAAGGTGTTGCTAAATTATTCTGAGCATGAAATCATACTCGAAGGTGTGAAGGAACAAATCAGCTAACAAGGGTGCACTGTTAGTGCCCATTTGTATACCAATAACTTGCCGAAAACTGAGTTTCCAAAGCGGACGTAGATATTATCGATAAGAAAGTCAATAGCGAGGCACAGTTCCCTACACGTGAAGTAAGTGTGCTTAGCATACTTCCTACATTAGCCCAGAAAGTGCGGAAATTATTGATAGCTATGAAACTCCTCCTTCTGGTGTGAGAAACCCTTTCGACTAGATCATGGAGTTTGATGTTTAAGTTTGGCATGTGGAAGGCTAGTATAAAGAGTAGAAAAATCCCAGGTGCTCACCTGATTAAGCGAAAGTTGCTTTTCCTCCAATGTGCGAATCACATCCAACGAATTGTTTACGATCCACATGCAGTTAACACCTGTTCTTTCCAAAATAGTTTTGCAGTACAAAGTACAGTGACTCTTGACTAGTTTAAGGCACTCAGTAATCAATTTGGAGATCTTAGTAGTGGTGCATGAACTTGAGCCTGCAATAAATCGTGCTTTGTACGGTGTCTTGTGAAGTTTTGGTATCCAATATAATATGCACGCGCCCTACGTCACGCTCGTGCATTGTGGAATTAATATATAGATTTAGGCAAGCCTAAAAGCGGAGCTCCCGGGTTATTTATTCTTACTGGCTTAAACAACGAATTTACGGGATAAAACATTTTTTTTTTTGGAATAAAGTAAAGAAAACCAAACAAAACAATCTAAAACGAGTTAAACAAGAAGAGCTGGAAAAATAATAAATATCCCCTGACATAGGAAGTTTACAACAAGAGTGTACCGCCATACTGAGTAGGTTAACAAATACCATCACAGTCGTGCATTAAAAAAATATGCCAAAAGTTGCAATACAGAGCAAAAAGCAGCTCTAAACAAATTAAAAATAAACGCTCAGCTTTAAGTTTAGTATCCCGCCGATCCTTCACTTGATAACTGCGTAGCCACCAGGCCCGGGTTGCTCGAAGCATGGTTAGCGCTAACCAGGGTTAAATACCATGGAGACCTATAGGTTTTGATACTTCTTAACCAACGGTTAGCGCTAACCGGTCTTCGAGCAACCGGCCCCAGTGTGGTCGTGACCACAGCTATATATGTCAAACCTGTTTTGGACTAAAACCGGCGAAAAATGCAAGACAAAAAAATTTCCAAACCGTTTTCCACCTAAACACAAAAGCGTCGGCTGTGAAGAGCTTTAGTTGAAGATGGCCGTGTAGTCGCACCGAGCCGCAGAAAGAGCGTGAGAAATTAAGCCATGTTTTGGTTTAAGTGTCCTAATAGGTTAACCTGGCTTGAACCTGCGATCCAATCGAAAACCAGTACATGGTCAGCAGTCAATTGAATAGAAAAAACTGCTGACCTGGATGAGCTCTGAACTTGAGCCGACAATATCGTCACGTGATACTGGTCAGCGGATACCTTGTATTGACAGGTGTCAATTGACCATAACATGGATGTCCAACATCAAAGATGTACGCTGTAAACTAGGTGGCGTATGGCCGCCATGTTGGACACAAGTATACCAGTATTGATTATTGTCATTATTAGGATATTATTAATTATTGGGCGACTCCGTCGTGCATACGCGCCCACGAGCAATACCACTAGCCATGATTATCATAAGAAAAGCAATTGACGGGTTTCTATGAGTTTGGGGTTCCGCTTGGTGGTAAACCCAGACACACTTAGCTGGCTTTCTGTCCCGACAGATCCTTAATCTCACTCCACCAGCGCTTTATGCTGCTGTGCTTCGAGGAAGCCACCTTGTTAGTACACTGTTTACTCTGTTCGACTGGGTTCAAATGCATCGATTTACAACTGGATGTACAACCCGAGAATGCTACGGCTTACAATCTTCGAGCAAAAGCGGGAAAAACAAGTCACGTTACACTAGAAATCTACATACCGTACTAGGGTAGGGTAAAATGTTCATAGGTCCAGTCTGATAGGTTTCTTAATGACTCTACCTAATCGTGTACAACGGGCTGTAACATCAGGTCTTAGTCTCACGTTGTACCTCTTGGCGTAGGCGCCAGAAAATGCTGGAGTCCTTTCCCTGAGTAGTAAAAACCTTTTGTCGCCAACAAATTAGCGACTTAAGCTTGGTGGTCAGCCAGGACTTGTCAGACGTTGTTCTAGGATGTTCTGGAATGTTCCGTGTCCCTGGTTTTATCGATGCCCTTTCTTTTGATATTCAAATTTGCCAACCAATCAATCAATCAATCAATCAAGAACTTTATTTTAACACGATAAGAAATGTCAGCATTGCTGGCGAGGTCGTGCATACAAATAAGGATTATTAAAACCAAATGTACAATTTAAGAATTAAGACCTATTAACAATATCCATAATCGATATCTCCATTTTTCATTGTGGCTAAAATGGGTTCAAAATTCATTTTGTCAGTGTCAAATTTTGCAAGACACCGTTTAAATTCTTTCAAGGTTTTAGCCTGTTTCCTTGGTTGTTAAACTATTCCATTCAACTGCTCCTCTGTAGCGGATGGAGTTTCTGACAAAATTTGTTTCTGAACTTGTTCCTCTGTAAAAACAAACCTTTCAATTCCGTGACGGTGTAACCTTTAAAGACAAACTCCGTTAATCGCACTTTATACATTGTTTCCAAACTGTCCCATCCAGTTCGCGATAAGATATCCTCAGCGCTAGTTTCCCATGGCAATCTATATACATGAACTGAAGAAATGATCCTCACACTTTCTGGACAAATTAAGCAATTTTCTCTTATATGCACTTGACAAATTCAAGTGGCTCCAACGGGATTCGAACCCACGACCTCTGCGATGCCGGTGCAGTGCTCTTACCAACTGAGCTATGAAGCCACACAGTTGAAATGAGGTCAATTTATTGGGCTCATGCATGTTTTCGCGTGAAAGGAATGATGACTGAAAGAAATGATTATGAAGTGCGGGTTAGAAATGAACTGAAGAAATGATCCTCACACTTTCTGGACAATTTAAGCAATTGTCTCTTATGTGCACTTGAAAAATTCAAGTGACTCCAACGGGATTCGAACCCACGACCTCTGCGATGCCGGTGCAGTGCTCTTACCAACTGAGCTATGAAGCCACACAGTTGAAACGAGGTCAATTTATTGGGCTCATGCATGTTTTCGCGTGAAAGGAATGATGACTGAAAGAAATGATTATGAAGTGCGGGTTAGAAATGAACTGAAGAAATGATCCTCACACTTTCTGGACAATTTAAGCAATTTTCTCTTATATGCACTTGAAAAATTCAAGTGACTCCAAAGGGATTCGAACCAACGACCTCTGCGATGCCGGTACTGTGCTCTTACCAACTGAGCTTTGAAATTGACCTGCTCTCAAATTGACCTGGTCTCAACAGTGTGGCTTCATAGCTCAGACTGAAACTAACTCATGCCAAGTAACTGGCTTAAGAACGAAAAGAGGTGACAAAAAACCTATTTACATACGTAATGATATGCGGGCATTTATGGTGTTAAAGGCGTACAACATAAGTGATAATGACTGCTAAATATACACGGATAGAAGCTAGGGGAAAATAAATAATTGTGATGTTCAAATTTGTTTATGCGGTAACACAGGGAAATTATTTGATTCTGGACAAAACGCGAGTGAAATTATTCCCCAATTTCGCTCGTCACCATTTGATTAACCATACAAATCTATCGTTTCTGCGATACAATATACTGTTGTATCGTCTGCATGCTGATAGCTTTCCGCGGAGCGTACTGAATTTTGGAAGGTCGTTTGTACAGAACGAGAATAATGTGCGTCCGAGGACCGACCCTTGCGGTATTCCGTGGGTTAGAATGCCTGTATCAGAGTCGCATCCGTTGATTCTCA
>BLFK01000049.1:824019-839019 GCA_014634185.1 Astreopora myriophthalma | reverse complement strand
AAGAATTTCCAAGGAGAAATGATACTCTAATATGGGAAGCAGGGACGACAGAATAAAAGTAACAGTCACATAAAATAAAAAAAACTGAGTTTAATATTTCAAATCTCCCTTCAAAACGAGGGAGTTAGTCGCCGCGTTTCCAGTTTAGTTAACTTCCGCAAATTACTCTCGGACTTCCCAGACTTCTAATTCTATTGCTATGCAGGCGACCAATCAAATAAATTCTTTAATGCCATTATCCTGATATCCCAGTCTCTCCGGGCGACCACCTGCTGACCAAAGAGGCCGTGGACTCTGAGCACGAGATTCTAAAACCCCCTGGCGCACCAGCTACGCGCACGTGTGTAGAAACATACAGCCTTGTCGTTGTTAGAATTATTACAATTTATGCTGTTTGGTGGACTGTTCTGATTGAGTGAGTTTATAATTAGATTTTTGGTATGCCTAGCTCTTTTCTCTCTATAAAAACCTTAATGTTTGTACTTTGATAGTTTAAAGCTGGACGAACTTTCGGAGGTCTTAGGAGACTATGAGACTTACTATGCCTAACTGAAAACACTGTCTTACTCTAATAATAGAATTTTGTTTTAGTTTCAGTTCCCTTGATGGGTTAACTTACAGGACAGATAAGTGTTATTCATATCTGACACTACATGTTTTTCTTTTGTTTTTGTTTTTGTTTTTTTTGAGAACATGAATGAGTCAATAGGTTATTGAAAATGTCAATATCTCGTTCAAGTTTGCTTCTAGAAAGAAATGCTTAAAATTTACCATAATTATTATAATTATGCAATTTATGACGTCAGAAGATGTCTTGTACCCCAAATATGTAAACCCAATTGAAAGAAAATTTTAAGCGGATGTACACTATTTATGGTTATCCGTACTATTGACGAAAAAATCTCCCCCACAACTGCCTTTATCAAGACCTCTCATTTTGTTTACTAAAACATGAGACCTTTGGTAAGCAAAGGGTCAAAGGCCGATTTACACGGCACGATTTTGCCTCTCTGTCGCATGCAACCTGCTTAAGACATATATACAACTCATCAAGCCAATGATTATTGCGTGCAGCTCGAAGACAGTTGTAGGATTTTGAAACATGTTTTAAAACTCTACGACAACCGTGTCATAAGATTACCTATAATTTGTTTCGGTGACTACAACCATAAAATTTTCATGTTGGTTTTTTCTGGCATGTATATAAGCTGTCAGAAACCCTTTCGAGTCTCCTCGAGGTCGCTTCTTTCTTGAAATTCTATTGTTAGAACAAAGCTAAGGATATATTTCCGGGAAAGGGTGCAGATTCTTAGAAATCATGCATAATACCGCTCGGCAGCCAATCAGCTATTAGAAAAATTGTTTTCTTGCCACACATAGTCATGAAAGCAGAGTTTCCTGATCAAAATATAATGCGTGACTTCCTATAAACTTGGCTGGGCATGTTCTAGACCTGTTCTAGGGATATTAATCTCATTTGTGAAAAAATTCACAGAAAATTTTTATTCGTCTTTATAAATTGCCGCTTCTGGAGCACAATCTTTTGCTGTCGATATGGCAAGCTGCATCAGTCCCCGAGGTATGAAGTACCCCCAGCTTTCTACTCAGATACAAGAAAAGTTTCGCACGAATCAGCAAACAACAGAAATATACGAAAAGAAGAATCAGTGGCGAGCAGAAATGGAAGATATTGTCCGAGAATTGCATCCAAGCTGTCGCCTGGTTTTGACCGGCTCATCGGCTAATGGTTTTGGGAGCATTCACAGCGACGTCGACCTGGTGTTGTGTTTTGAGAAATCAACAATGGCAAATGCTTCTACCCTCAGGAGAATCGATTCTCTTTTCACTCGAAATCCTCGCCGTTTTCAAACAGAGGTATATATCATTAACTTGGCACTTTTATTCATTTAATCATTGACAATTACGCCTGAGTTTTAAATCGTTTTTATCCACAGTAACTCGCTTTTAGCTGTATCGGAACCCTCCTCACATGCAGTACGCTGAATCCTCCAGAGTGAAAATATTTTTACACCGCCAACACCCTAGGGTCGATCGACAAGCTATCCCTGAAAATACCAATTTTATCAGAGATTTGGCTCTCAATAGAAAGCTTTCCAAGTTTTCAGCAGTTGCTGAGACACAATTCGTTCATCATTCTTCGTCTGTCGTCACGGAACCGAGTGTGTGAAGCGACAATTCGACCCTGCTTTCGACGATGCCTTCCTTCAGGACGTGTTTTTAGAGACTGCAAACACTGAAATTACTTGCCGATGAGCAAACATGTACAGGATTAAGCGGACCGAACGGCGATATTTTCAATGGGAAACATATTCAAACAGCCGGAAAATTTCTTACAAATTTTGCGGTCGCATTCGAATCCGCAATATTTGAACTAGACTATCTGCTGTCCTCAAGTTCACCGAACACCGCGATGTTTCATGTTTTTATGGCCTCAAACTTTTGCAGTCGGAGGATGAAGTACTGGTGTTGTTACTACAACCTTGTTAGTATTCTTAATGATGCTGAAACCAACTTTGAAATTAAGAGCACTAGAAACAACTTGAAAATATGGCGAATAACTTATTTCCAGGCATTCGAGGCGTTTGGGAGAGTTTGTTAAGGAGGGTTAAAAAAATTCGACGTGTTGGTATTACCTGCGGCCTTAGGGATATTGAGTTCGATTCTTGAGTTGAGAATGGTCAGCAACCGAAATTTGCTAATACTGATTTTCCAACTGATTTGTGCAATCTACTTCTTCTCTGTGCAGATCGATTTTAATGTGTGCGCATGCCTTACAAGTCAGACACCTGGCATGCGAGCAAGTCCACTGAGAGGGCTAAAATGAGTTTCCGAAGTTTACCTTCTAGATCAGCGTCTGAAATATGTGTTATTCTACTAAAATTTAAGTGCGACGGTCATCCGACGGTCACCCAAAGGTTAATTAACGAGAAAGTACCACGATACATGCAGGAACCTGTAGTGCAGCGCTGTGAGATGTCATATTCTCAGTTGTATTTTGGCCTTAATGGCAAAAGGACGTGGTAGTGGACTAAGGTTTTCAGTTGGTAGTTAAGGTGGCTCGAGCCAGTTTCAACACTTTCAAGACTTTCTTATTAGCAGGATTGACACTGCATCACGTATCACTGCGACACTGCGACGCTGCATCCCGTAACAGCATTGTTATGGTACTATGTGAAACACCAATTATTGCTTAAGAAGATGCGCTCACCATTGTGACGTAATGCGTTACCATGCAACAGGAAAGTGCTGCAAAAGCCCGGATCCTATATTTTTGGTTTAGTTCCTCATATCTCGAAAACGAACCCGGTGACCCTCCATCTTTTATTGCTGGAAAGTAAGCAGCATTTAGCTGGCTAAGATAAAAGTCTCTGCAAGTTTAAAACAAATTCTCGGGAACGGATTAAGAGCCACCTAAGATTTTTGAAAATTTAAGGTGGTTCTGAAGCCGCTGCAGAGAACTTTTTTTGAAATTTTCAAGACTTTTATCATGGCCTGCTGATCGAAAATGGGGATCTCGTAGTTCGTTTTTGAGATATGAGCAACTAAAGCCAAAATATAGGATATTTTTGCAGCGCTTTCCTGTTGTCACATTAATGTCACATCTTGTTTAGCAGTAATACAGGTGTTTGTATAGGTAATAGCATGACCTGTAGTGGTATTTGGCAATAATACCGCGAGTGATATTTCAAAATTGTCCAAAATATTATTTCAAAAATGTCAAAATTGTCCAAATATTGGTATTTGGAGAATTTTGAAATATCACGAGGCGGTATTATTGCCAAATACCACGTACAAGTCATGCTATTATTTGTTTATAATGGAAGCCGAGAAATGTTTGTTGTTATACCACTGCTGTTATACCATTTTTGCTGTTATACCACTATTACACGGAAATGGCGATACTATCAACCGATAAAATCTCCGAAATTTCTCGGCTTATATTGTAACATAAGATAACCTAACAATGCTATTACCGTGGTGATGCAGTGCTGTAGTGTCAGCCCTTCTAACAAGAAAGTCTCTTGGGAGTGTTGAAACTGGTTAGAGCCACCTTGATCCCCTTACAGCGCTGACAAACCTTAAATAGTCTAGCCAGTAACCCATCCGGAGTGAGCATGGAGTGGAGAAGGGGGGGGGGGAGTGAGCATTTGTATTGCACACAATTGCGCATGTCTTTGAAATGACCCTTGAATGTGCATGAATTTGCATGTACTATTATATACATATACTAGTGTTTTGCATTTGCAGGTGATTGCGCATGATAGAGTCAGGGTACCTATCATCAAACTGAAGGATAGACAGAAGTCGTATGAGACAGACGTCAGCGTGGAGAACTGGGCCAATGTACGAAACGCCTTCCTGTTAAGGTGTTATTCTGAGTGTGACCCAAGAGTAAAGCCACTGGTCGTGACCATAAAACTGTGGGCTGAAAATGCAAGGATCACCGACGCCAAGTTAAAGAGATTGGCAGGTGTGGAGGCATCAGGCAAACAAACAAACAAGCAAGCAAACAGACATGTGTAACTAATCAAACACTTAGTAGCCTATTTAAGACAGTTTTTGCTAAGCAACATGATGGCCTACAAGATGTATTAGTTTCAAGAAAATCGACTTGAAAACTTTGAAACATTACTTAAAGGTTGAATTTTCGGCGAGAACCATTTTCATTCCAAAATGAAAGGAAAGCGCCATCACGTTTATTTTCTTTTCAAAGCCAGATTAATTCGAAGTCTTAATCCTTTGGAAAGAATTTTTTCGAGATATCAAGAATACTCTCAACAGTCTTTTAATATGTAACCTTACTGTTGACGAGATGTATTTATCGATGATACTCAGGAAAAAATCCCGGTGCTCCTAAGGGAGTGGAACCTATGACGTTTGGATGCTCTACCTCTGAGCTACAGGAGTCTCGTTGGAGTTTGCCCATCAAACTAGGTTCAGATGACACACGCCCTGTACACTGCCAGAAATGAAATGTCGAAAAATGGCACTCTCACAATTGTAGTAAAGGAGATGGTAAATTTTAACCCTGCTAAATGAATAAAGTGATGTATTTATTCATGGTGGCTCGGGAATTCACTCGAAAAACCTGTCTCCGGCCTTTACAATAACGTCTTTGTTGTTGTTGTTGTTGTTTTATCATGATCTCCTTGTTTGGGGTTTTAGTCGTGCACAGCCGCCCACGCACGATCGGTTTTTGAACTATTTTCTCTGATCTTTTTAGGTTTCGCCGTTGTCCTTCTTGTTTTACATTACCTGCAAACAGGTTGTACCCCACCCGTTGCTCCTGCCCTGCAGCAGCTCTTCCCACAAGTCTTCCAGACCTCAAACAATGTGCTTATCGAAAACCTCACCGCAGATATTCCAGTGCAAATTCGTTCCTTCAAGTCCAGCAACACTCAAAGCCTGGGTGAGCTGTTAATCGGCTTCTTCCAGTATTATTCTACATTCAACTGGGACAGGACCATGTCTATTCGCACAGGAACCACACGCCCCACATCGATGTATGACAAGATTTGGCGCGGGCCGTACATCAGACTTGAGGATCCTTCGGATGGAGGGAACGTCACACGAGCAGTGTTTGATGCTTATGAGTTTAGACGCATCAAGGATGCCTTCAACTCCGCTGACTCTCGGCTAAAGATGAATCCGTCTTTGGATGCAATATTTTAAAACAGTCAGTAAAAAATTAACGCTTTCATTTCTAGGCTTCAGTGAAAAATACGGACGGTTTTTTAATGCAGTTATCTTTCCACAACTTCATTTCACTCATGTTTCCAATCGATAGTTATTTCACTAATAATTGTACTCATAACCAAATACCAGAAAAATTGAAATGCTTGTCATGAAGCGCAAAATGAAATCATGATGAAGAAATGATCCCTAGAACGGGATTGACTGAACGGGATTGATTGAAGAGGAGCCAACTTATCATTAACTAATGTGAAATAAAGGGTACAGCTCAGTAGATAGAATACTTCACTGGCATAATTATTAGCTAGCCAACATTAAGAGTTTAGAATCACCAGTCGAATAAAAGCGAACGATGCGAACTTCCTTTGCTTCAGTCTTGCAGAAGAGCGATAGGATCTCCCTCGTAGTCGGACCGAGTTGTTTGACTATGGTTAACCGGTTAAACCTGAATACCATGACAACCTATCTTTGGTTTGCACGCAAGGTCATCAAAAATGAAAAGCCTTTTTGAGTTGTTATCTTCTTCAGGTATAAGACTTTTCAAAAATATATCCGTTTGCAGGTTATCGATTCAACTTGAGGTCTAAACAGTCAACTTGTTAGAGAAATGACTTTAACAGCAACCCAGCTGAGTTTTACAAAACTTTTAAGCCGTTCCTGGATGACAAATCTAAGGCGGTGGACAAATGCATTACCTTGGAGAAGGATGGAAATGTTATAAGAGATCAATCTAAAATTGCAGACTGTTTCTTGGATTATTTCTCCTCGGTGGCCAATGGTGTTGGAGATATTAAACTTCTAGAATTAAATGAAGAGCAATAGGCCATTTCCGAATTCACGTTAGCCTCTTTTTCAAAGCGAGTCTAAGTGCGAAGTCTTTGTTACGAAAATAAGTTTTTATTCATATGCAAAGTGAAACTAATTACCATCACAAAACTTTCGCACTTAGACTCGCTTTGAAAAAGAGGCTAACGTGAATTCGGAAATGGCCTATTAAACAGCCATACAAGTGTTCAAAGGATAAACGAGTATAAGAAAGTTGTGAACGGTCCCCAATTTCAATTTGATAGACTTCACTGTGAAGAAATAGCGAAAGCCTTGAAAGAATTAAATGTGAGAAAAGGAATGGGTCATGATAGAGTACCAAACTCGATCTTGAGGTTGGGCAGTGAGGAGTTAGCCCCATCATTGACAACTATTTATAATAAATGTATAGATGCACGTTATTGGCATAATGAATGGGGAAAGGGAGAGGGGACTCCAGTGTACAAGAGAGATAGCATCTATGACGTGAAGAACTAAAGGCCAGTAACACTGCTTACTGCTTGTGACAAAGTGTTTGAGAAGCTACTAAGTCAACAGGTAACAGCATTTATGGAGCCAAGATTAAGTGGAAATCTAACAGCATATCGAAAAAGGCACAGCACTGAAACATCGCTTATCAAACTTACGGAAAATTGGAAAAACAGCAATTGATGACCGTAATAATGTCGGGTCCTTTCAACCAACATGTCCAAAGCCTTTGATTCGTTACATCCTCCTTTGCTCTTGAGAAAGCTGGGCGCATATGGCTTCTCAACGTCATCCACCGGCTTAATACGGTCTTACTTTACTGAAAGAAAATATATATATGTTATTGACCGGGCGGGAGGTCCGTATGGGAAAAAACTGTGCCCGAGGTCTTGAGTACGGCCCGAGGTCGAAGGCCGAGGGGGCAACCCTAAAACCCGGAAACCGGAATCCGGAATCCGGAAACGGAAAAGCAGAATCCGGAATCCGGAATCCAATAATAAAGCAAAACAAAGTTCGTCAAATACGCAAAAGTTAATTTGTACATTTCTCGCGCGCAAAAGTAAAAAGGTCAATAAAAAATGGCTTCAAAGCACAACTCTTGAAAAAAGGATCCCTGGTATTTCAATTCAATGATCGTGCAACTGTTATTCCTTGTGAGGGCTATGGATATACGAACCTTATGTTTCAATATGTTACAAAGTTACTTCTCTCCTTACTTAGTCTCCTCCTCGCTCGTGCTTGTGGACGACATACAATGAAGACAATGCTGTAACTTTTTTGCTTCTCACCAGTCTTCTCTGGGCAACGTGACTTTAACATGGACAAGAACCGCGCTCCTCAGTGTAGGCGCCAGGGTGACTAAAAGGGATGGCTTATGGCTAACTCTATCCACCCGCGACATCACCAACCCTGACTTACAACGGTTTATCAAATGGATAACGTTATCCACCTTTTGAAAAACCGGGTCGGATATATAGCGTAGGGGTTGTTGTTGAAACCTGTTTTTTACAGTTACAGTTTGTGGTTGAAGTTGAACAGAAAACGAAAATTTTCCCTTTATTTATTTATTAGACATTGCTGAAGTAAATTTTTCTGTCATCATTCTCCATTCCGGATTCCGGATTCCGGATTCCGGATTCCGGATTCCGGCTTTTAGGGTTGCCCAGGCCGAGGGCCGTACTCAAGACCAAGGGCACAGTTTTTTCCCATACGGGCCGACCTAGCCCGGTAAATAACATGTTTATTTTTTTCCTGCAGTAAATTGGTTTTACAGATTACAAATGGGTTTGTTTACGCAACTTTGTCATTGAATCGGCTTGCGCGCCGTCTACTAACGATTTGTAAAAAATCTTCGCAACGAACGAGTGACTCAGATACTAGAAGACTGTAGAAGAGGAAAGATGTATTAAAGAACAGATATTTTTCGATCTACTTTATGTTAGTTGCATTTATTTTACCAGTTATATAGGTTCTCCAAAACTGTTTTTCTGGTGTGAAATTTCGTGCGAAGCTTGAAGTTTTACTACAAAAACAACAGTGTCTGTTCGGTTACATGACTATGACGTAGGCGAAAATTGCTTCCCGCCATGTTGGAGGAGTAAATCTCACGCGATGCCTTCGTTTTGTCTAATCGTCGGATGTTCTAACGATAAAAATAAGCGTCCGGACCTTAGTTTTTGTAGAGTGCCGAAAATCATTACAAGTCAAGGCGACCATACGGAAATTTTGACGACTGAACGACGAACGAGATGGTTAGCAGCCATAAGTCGTGATGACTTGAAAGAAAGGATCCTTGAGCACGACCGTGTTTGCGGTATTCACTTTCACTCAGGAAAAGCAGCTTCCATTTGGGATAAATTTAATGCAGATTGGGTTCCAAGCTTGCATCTGGGACATAGCAAGTTGAACAACTCTGCTGACAAACTAGAAAAACAACAGGAAAGGGCCCAGAGGCTAAGGGAAAGACGCAAACGTGAGAGGGAACGCGAGGAACAGGAAGCTGTTAAAGTAAAAATACCGAAGAAAGGTGAATCGGGAGGGGACGGAGAACGAATCCGGGATATTCATTTCGAGGTTGAAGAAGAAGAATATTTGGCTGCGCCTGTGGATGAGGAGGAGAATGAAAACAGCATTGGCACGCAAACTGATCCAAGCGAGTTCACATTTTCACGGTGCACTCAAACAGAGGAATGTTACTACATGTTTGAAACACCGAAACCTTGGCTGCCGGAAAAATCCACCGTGTTTGAACAGGATTTCTTCGAGGAAGATGACGAAAAAGTTCGTTTTTATACTGGTTTGCACTCAATGGAAGTTTTAATGAAAACCTTCTCTTTTGTTTCGCCACATGTCAACAGGCGCTCTCTGTCATTGAGTAAATTTCAGGAGTTTGTTCTGGTGTTGATAAAACTACGGCTGGCCGTTCCACACCAAGACCTTGCTTATCGTTTTAATGTTTCAAGACCTGTTGTTTCACGTGTTCTCCTCACCTGGTTAACCATCATGGATGTTCGTTTATCACCTTTAATTTCCTGGCCAAGCCGGGAACAGCTTCAAAGAACAGAAAGAACAATGCCAAAATGTTTAATGGATTCTTTTGGTCTGAAAACAAGTGTGATCATCGATTGTTTCGAGATATTTATTGATAGACCATCCAATCAGACATTTTCTAACTATAAACACCCACAGCAACAGTGTTGATTGGAATTACACCACAAGGAACAATATCATTTTAAAGTGAGGCCTGGGGGGGGGACGTACTTCAGACAAGTTTCTAACAGAGAACTGTGTTTTTTTTTTTTAAATTACGTCTAGGGGATCTTGTCCTCGCCGACAGAGGCTTTACTGTTCATGAGCAGGTGTGGTTCCACCTAGCAGAACTTAACATACCTGCATTTACCAGGGGCAACAACCAGCTAGATGCAGTTGATGTAGAAAAGACCCGCAAAATTGCCAATGTCAGAATCTTACAAAGTAACCTGTCAACAGATTACCTCGTGTGCAACTCCAAGGACAAAAGCAAAATTCCACTGATTGATAAGATAACCAGAGTATGTGCTGCGCTTGTCAACCTTTGTCGTCCTATTGTTAATTTTGATTGTGTTTTTCAGTGGGTGACCAGTCAATGGTCGAACAAATTAATGCAGTTAGCCCGAAACTTAATAGCACTGTATTAAGCAAACCCAATTTTTTTAGTAAGCAGTTACCAAAACATGGTCAGCCCCAGCTGTGCTTCCACCATTGACAGTTACTCTTATTTGGGTTATTCAGTGAATACAATGGTCAACAAAGATATTATCTTATGGATGGTGTGATCCACTTGTGTAGAATTGGAGTGAAAAGAGACAGCAAGGGTGAAAGTATATTTCTAGCTACTGGAAAAAATGCTTCCACTCAACCTAAAAAAGGTAACCATTATTGTCAATTTATTGAAAATAGCCTGAGGTGACTTTGATAAACAGATATAACCTCCTCCTGAATTGTATTTACTCTTATATCCACTGAAATATTTACAAAATTACACTGAACATGACTTGTCCCATTCATTCTACCTTGACATTCATTCACTACTGGGATTTAAATGTTTACTATCTGGAAATCAGACATTTTACTATGATGAATAATGACAGGTTGTAGCAGTGCTAGTTAATAACAATGAGAGTATCTATACTGGTATGTACATTTGAACAAAAAGGTAGGCAAAATGGGCCATTATGGAAGGTCAACTGTTGGAAATGGTTCCATTCTAGCTGACTTTAAACATCTTGACAGGTGGGGACGCATTTTCAGGATGTCAAATTGAATAGCCTTGGGGTCTTGCATAAAAACAAGGCTTGTGGCAAAAGCTATAGAAAATAACCCACAGTCAGATCCATTAAGCTGCTGCTGAACATGGACAACATTAACCCTGAATTCCTGTCCAAGTAGACTTCCCGCTTGTTCTTCAATGTCGTCACTGACAACATCATGAAAAAAACTGTCATATAAATTAACATGGCCATTAGTGCAACCTATTGAACTTAAAGAAATCCAGTGGTTACCTCCAGTGTTCAAAATCTGTATGAATTCACCAGCAACAATATCAAAGGCTCTGATTGGACCCAGAGTTGGCCTTTGAAATCCCTCAATGTTTGGATTTAATTGTTTGGTCCGGGGAAAAATGGTTCGAATAGACTGAATGGACATGGAATCGTATAATCTGTAATTGTAGTTTTATTCGATCTGTAAGAAACAATATACAATTCTTGAGAAATCTAATAATAGCGAGCGATTCATGAAAATTGCATGCGAGAAATATAAAATTACAACACTCAAAATCCAACCGGTTTCAAAACATATTACTTACTTCTGTGGCGCTATCCAGTCAAACTATTTCACTAAGCAAGCAGGTCAGCAAAAAACGGGTCAGCAGAACAGGGTACACGCAGGTTAGCGAGATGAAAACACCGACTGCTCTCTAACATGGAAACTCAAAGGTCAACTTTTCTTAGCGATTGCGCCACTAACTGTCAATCACGAAGTCTATTAATAAATCAAATGTCAATCAACGAATTACTAATTACTTATTTTTATTTGGTCAGCGAAACATTGTTTAAGATAGATCTGTGCCTGATGGATTATGCAACAATCTAACCAGCCCTGTGGATCCTCAATCAATGCAAATTCCCCATCAGTCAAAGTCCCCAGTGAACCAGTCTTGTTAACATTTGTGTTAACAGTTTCCTTGACAAACACAACATCCGAGTCAGAACTTGTAGTTGAGCCTTCATCAAGGTTTGTATCCTGTGGGGTATTAATCGTGTTTGGACTACTGTTGATGGGTGTTGCAGTTTATTTTGGTTTCAAATCACTATCATCTTGTGATGGAGCATCAATATTGTTGGGTGTTGACTGTGCATTTTTGAGTGTTCCAGCTGATTCTGCTTCCAAATCAGTATCACTTGGGGCAGCTGTTGATGGTCTAGTTTTAACTGTGACAGTCCTGCATTCATAGCAACGCCAGGTTGTTCTAGCATTGCTTGGAAAACATTTATATGCCATGCATGACAAATGAAAAAATTTCCCGGGAGAGCACTTTTCATTGTGACACTTCAACAGTTTATCATTTGCTTGTGCTTTCGTATGACATGTGCAGATAGTTTGAAGTTTTGTTGCCTCACTTAGGAACTAATCTTTCATTTCTGGCAATTTCTTGCATTTTGACCTTGTATATTGTGGTAACTTTCTACAATGAGGGCAACACCATGTTCTTGGCATTTTAACTTTGTCAATGCCCAAACAGGATGGGTGAAATTTAGATATTTTGCATGTGGGGTTGGCACATGTTACTGTTGGTTCAACTGTGCTTTCTCTGCAGTAACATTCACCAGATTTCAAAATTTCTTCTGGGGTTAACAGGGCTTTTAAATTCATCTTTCTGGTATACCATCGACCCAATATTTCTGGTAAAATGCAAATTCTACAGAAAGTTTCTAGCTTGGGAACTTGTGCTTCCCAGTGGTCAATGTCTGGAGTTAGCCTTTCCAAAAAAAATTTAAATGTTTGCCCATCTGCAGCAAACACAACAAAATCTAAATAGCATCTACCACTTGTATGGATTTGTTGCTGGGCTTGGTGATAATAATCATGATCCCTTTTGAGATAGAAGCAGCCTTCAGTTTTTTCCAGACAGGATAATTTCTTTTGTGCATAGCTGTCAAAGTCAACTCCCTCTATGCAGTAAGG
Source organism: Astreopora myriophthalma (assembly GCA_014634185.1). Lineage (NCBI taxonomy): Eukaryota > Metazoa > Cnidaria > Anthozoa > Scleractinia > Acroporidae > Astreopora > Astreopora myriophthalma. The sequence continues at coordinate 826,287 of BLFK01000049.1, read as the reverse complement.
GCACTTCACTTCACCACATCCCTTTCCGCAGCAATCACATTCACAAAGGAAATCTGGAGTGGCATGTAAAATTGGGTAGTTATTGTTTATTGTTGTTCCACATTTGGTAACAACAAAGTTAACATGAGTTTTCCTCATTGTTTTCTCATACTCTGCAATAGCCATACCCTCATGTTTACATCCATGTTTTGTGGCTGCTGTTGTGAAGCGAAAGATGTCTGGGTAACATATGGCTTTGACAAGAGACTGGGAGGGCTGTGTAGGATCTGTATGACTAGCTGCATGGCATTTTGAAGCCCCTATTCTGCCAGCCCTGTGTCTAAAAAATGCACTTCCACTGGCCTGATCCACTGTTTCTTTTTCAATAGACTGAATATCTTCTTCAGATAGGTTCAAATCAACTTCATAACACTCTTTAACAAGTTCAGGATAAGACAAATCTAGATACTTGGGATCAAACAAGTCTGTCACTGCCTTAATGTTCCTTATGCTTGAAATAAATGATTCATTAAACCTGATTAAACGGATGAATTAAACTCAAACATACTGGTTTAATTTTGCATTCACTCAAAGAGTGATAAAAAGCATTCAATTCATCAGCAGAAGGTTTTTGTGTTGCTGATATTCCCTCTTCTGGACATGCGGGTGTGGAGGTGTGGGATGGAGGACTCGGCTCACTAACTGGGGAATCAACTCTTTCAATGGACTTATCGAGGTCAGTTTCCTTGCCGAAGAAAAGTTGATGTCTTTGATCCTTGCGTAGTCAACTTGCTTGACTGCAGTAGGCAAGAGCCAGGTACATTTTATCTGGGTACAGGCAAGCTTGCCATTTAATCTTGTCCACACTTCAATATAGAAGAGCACACTCGCAATGTGAGAACAGCATTCTCCCAGTCCGGCCATACAGCCGGTACAGTGCCCTGATAGAACAGTTCCTTCTTTGTTTGCTATTATCCACACCTGCACGTGAGGAACATTCATTCTTTGCGAATGTCTCACTTTTGCAAGAACCACGTATTTATCTCGAATCGCTTGTCCCAGCACACTTGTAATAAACCCTGACACCATTTGATTGTAAGCGAACAAACTTCTAAAGTTTTTTAATTATTCCTTGGTATAGAAACTCGTATCTAGCACCAGATACGACAAAAGATCACACGACTCAACTGGCAGAAGGCATCCCGGAGTGCATTTCTCTTGCGGAATAAGGAAAGGATCAAGATCAATTACAGATATCTTTTCTATATATCTTCTCTTTATGTTGCCCTGTAATGAATCGCCATAGGCAGACAAAACAAAGTTGGCATTTGTTATCTTCTCAGAGGGAGACACTTCACATGCAGCTAAATACAAGAATTGCACCGAGCTGTGATTGGAAGTTAAAAATAGCATTAGTCACGCTGTTGAGCTCAAGAGACCTGTAGATCACGTAGGCATTTAGCATTAAAAATCTTTCCTTTTTTCAAATCAAATCAACACAAGCTTTGATATTATTGCTGGAAGATAAATTTTCGGGTCAAATCTACTTCGGTAAAGGGCTAAATTTATGGTGTGGATTTGCTACCTACCGTTTGTTATTCATCGTCGAAAATTCACCACTGAAACGCCAATAATATTTGTTTTCGCTTCAGTATCGAGCAGTTTTCGTTCCTTAATTGACTCGCTGTGTAATATGTTCTATTTGCAAACGTTTCACTCTTAACGCAAGTCTTAAATACATGAATTGCACCGGCCCAATTGGTCGACTTCCAGCTGTAAAAAAGGAAAAAACCGAACGCGATAATCTGTCTTTTTTCAGTCCAAAGCCTTTGATCTTCACTAGCGAAGTTATTTTGCCCACAGCTCCCGTTCTGAATGCGCTTTCGAGCCGGTGCTTTTCCTGCCTCTAACGCTTCCAATAATTAAATACAGGAATTGCACCGGAAAGAATACTCGACGTTGGTGTCGATTACATGGTCTTATTATGAGATACCGCTGTTTAGAAGCCTTGCACATTCTCTTTTTCGAATCTTGCGCGGGAAAATCGTCCAACTGTAAGTGCTTGCGCGAATAGTCTTGCTTCTCCAGTGTTCCCGCTAGCTCACATAATGGCAAACAGACAAATTGAGGTAAGAATCTTTTAACAATTGTGAATTTTAATGAGGGTTAAAATTTACGTAATGAATATTCATGAAACATTCCATAAACAAAGGCAAATACAACTCAGCACCCTAAGATAGGCCCCTGGCCTGTATGCATGCACCAAGGAAAGGGAGAGAGGGAATTAAT
>BLFK01000049.1:804140-824009 GCA_014634185.1 Astreopora myriophthalma | reverse complement strand
CCCCCCCCCCCCCAAAACACACACACACACACACACATACAAGTTTCTCCCTTTGGACCCTCTCCTTTGAATGCCTGGCACACAGGCTACATCTAGGTGTAAAAATGGTACTGAAAATTTATTTGTGAAAACCTAAATAAATCTTGCAAGGGGGGGGAGGGCTGTGATGCCTTAGCATCCCATCCAGGGGGGATTAGCATAGGTGCTTAAAAATGCAAAAGCTGGATACACAGTTTGCAGAAGTAATGTGTAACTCGCATGCACTATATAATTTCAAATTATGATGAGACAAAAAGGTAATTAAAAATTATCTGTATCAGTACTATATTAACAATACACTACAAAATGTGTTTACTTAGGTGAAACAACTGAAGGAGAACTCAAAGAGATTTGATCTCGAAAGTGTTCAATCATTTAGCAGAGGAGCTGCATATGAATGTTGGCTTCCTCCAACAAGGAGTGTGGCAAGAACACGCCTAACCTGAAACACAGTACCAAGACAAGTGACAGACCCCTTCACCCTTAAGTTTCTCCCTCCAGAAAACGAACTTCTGAAGTGGAAAGATGACATCGCCCTCAAGAATCAGCATATGAAAGGAACATTTGTATAATTATGCTGAAAATGCACAAGGCTGCTTTGATATCTCCTCATTGCAAACTGTGCTCAAGCTTAACACAGCCAAATCAATTAAGACTGCAGTTCAGAAAGAGATTAAATGGTTTGCAGCTCCATATGACATTCCGGCAACGGTACACCAGCCTCCTGCATCATCCATTGTGCAATTTAAGGATTTGTTATACTCAGACAGGTATGACAAAGTGATTTCACCCTACGGTATGTCCCCTAATGAGCTGTCTACAATTTGCCTAAACCGGTGGCTTTCCTGTGACCCCATTAGATGTAATGAAATCCCTAAATGGATTACAGTCCCACACATAGTCTCTATCTTAATGAATTCAGGGGAGATCCATCATCACTTAAATGCTTCGTAAACGGTGCAACAAAGCCTGACAGGTTCCTGTTTGCAGTCAGTGTTGGTCGTTCCTCTAAGGGTGACACTTTCATTGGCAGTGATTTTCGAAGGGGTTGCCATTGGACAATATGCCTTGTGGACATTGACAGTACAGAGATCATTTATGGTGACTCATTGGGATGGCCTGTTCCTCATGGGCTCATCGACAAGGTTTACTCATTCATCAGGTTGGCTTGCAGTGCTGAAAGAGATACATTTTCAGTGGTTCTTTGTTATACTCCCCACAGTGTGAATTCAAGAACTGGAGCCCATGATTGTAATTCTGCATGTGCACAGCTCTATCCTTTTCAAACGTGCAGCAGTATTTGTGCTATTGTTGTGATGGTAATGTCAGCAATTGCTTGCCATAACTTCCCACTATTTAAACTGATGTCCACTACATGTATCAGCCAAGGGAATACCGATCAACCGCCACATATTTATCTCCAGAAGCCTTCACAATTTAATGGCTATTTACATAGAGTCATTGCATCCTGGGTAGCTGAAAATGCTGTTAGCATTGAATATGTTGTACCACAGTCTGTTCAACTGCCTTTGCAATCGTTAAACACCCCTAATACGAAAAAAGATGTCTATCAGTCCAGTAACGAAGATCAAGACCCCTCTAATGAAAATCCTGCTATGGATATCCCTTCCGATGAGTTTCCAGTTTATGAAGACAGGGGTCACCAGATACCAGTGAATCAGGTCCCTGATTGTGTCAATGACCAAGAAAAGCCAGACGGTGAATTCAGTGAAGAATGGAATGAAGTACATGTAGATAATGTTGATGCTTCCAGAACTGAAAACAACGCTTCTGTCGATGGTGGCCATCGTCAGGAAAATCTGGCCAAGAACATTCCTTCAGTTGATAAAGACAGGGGCCACCAGATACCAGCCAATGAGGTCCCTGATTATGTTGATTACCAAAAGAAGCCTGATGATGAAGTCAGTGAAGAATCAAAGGAAGAAACTGATGTCAAGGTTTCCGGAATTGACAACAACTCTTCTGTCAACGATGGCCATTGTCAGGTAAATCCGGCCAAGGACATCCGCTCCAGTGTTCCAGTTAATAAAGACAGGGGCCACCAGATATCAGCCAATATGGACTGTGATAGTAACAAGCAAGACAGTGATGTTCCAGTTCATGAGAAGATGTCAGACAATGCCATTAATTCCAGTGAAGCTAGTGAAGAAAACCTCAGTGTACCTGGCAAGAACAAAAAAAACCAGTGTAAGTTGTGCATGTTGGTCTTCTTGCATAATGCAAGCTTAAAGCGGCACATGAAAAGGCAACATCAAGATGAAAAAGAGGAGTATACAGGAACATGCCATTGTCACCAATGTGACTTTAAATATCACAAAATATCAGACCTGAGGCAACATCTCAGTGACAAACATGGAATTGCTTTTACAACAACAACAGTTCACCTAGACAATATTGCAGGTGAGATTAAAAGACTTGAATAATTACAACAATAGGTCTAAACCATCTACCAATTGTGCATAGTCATGAGCTTGAGTTGCCAAGAGAGAGCTGAGGATGAGTGGGGTTTGCACAGCTATTATCTGCACCATTTTGTTTACCTTTCTAACAAATTTGAAATGACACCCTTCTGGCCTTGCATACTCTTTTAGCTAAACATTGTTAGATGCACTACATAGAAGTGTTCCATCAGGTTTTATCTGACACTATATTAAAATAGTAGTAGGTGGAGGGGTGGTGACATAAAAGCAGAGCTCCCCTGGACTTGTTTGGGTATTTATTGGGCAATGTGTTCCATGTGTAACCTACTTGATGGCAGATCATGTCAAGTACCAGTTCATGATGTTTATCATTCATGCAAATTTCCATTGTTATTTACATTTCTATTTCCATTTATAGCATTTGCGTTGCCAATATCCTTTCTTCTGTGTGTACCTTTTGCCCACCACCCCCCTCCCCCTCCAGAATCCAGTTTTTAGGTTCCAACTTTCCTTGGAAAATAATTTTGCTTAAATTGAAAACCAACAACACCTAGAATCTCCACTGAGGAAATTAAATTAAACATTTTCATCTTCATACCACAAGATAGATAACTTTGAAGTCTTGTAATAAATTACAATGAGAGTTTATCACACAAATATCAAATTAATAACAAAATTTAATTAAGGACATTCCAGTCTTAGTCTTACCTCTGTATTTCCTGCTCTTGCTATTTTGAGTGAATGTGCAAGGCTTCTAAACAGCGGTATCTCATAATAAGACCATGTAATCGACACCAACGTCGAGTATTCTTTCCGGTGCAATTCCTGTATTTAATTATTGGAAGCGTTAGAGGCAGGAAAAGCACCGGCTCGAAAGCGCATTCAGAACGGGAGCTGTGGGCAAAATAACTTCGCTAGTGAAGATCAAAGGCTTTGGACTGAAAAAAGACAGATTATCGCGTTCTGTTTTTTCCTTTTTCACCGCTGGAAGTCGACCAATCGGGCCGGTGCAATTCCTGTATTTAAGACTTGCGTTACAGAAAGGAATTGCACCAAGAGCGAAACGTTTGCATAGAACATATTACACAGCGAGTCAATTAACGAACGAAAACTGCTCGATACTGAAGCGAAAACAAATATTATTAGCGTTTCAGTGGTGAATTTCGACGATGAATAACAAACGGTAGGTAGCAATTTAGCCCTTTACCGAAGTAGATTTCACCCGAAAATTTATCTTCCAGCAATAATATCAAAGTTTATGTTGATTTGATTTGAAAAAAGGAAAGACTTTTAATGCGAAGATAACTTTCGTCCACAAATCAAATCTACAGGTCTCTTTACCTCAACAGCGTGACTAATGCTATTTTTAACTTCCAATCACAGGTCGGTGCAATTCCTGAATTTAGCTGCATGTGACACTTCAGTAGCCGCGCGCCATGTTGAATAAAACATCACTCCTCCACTCCTCCAAGATGGCGGCGCCTCGTTTTCGAAATTTTTATGACGTCATGAGAACAGACACAGCCGTTGCTATTAAAATCACTTGAAATCAGACCTTTCTACCGTAAACTGAATAGCAGAAAGCGAAGAAATTCGTTAAGTGGATTCCACAGAAATTATCCTAAATACAGCAACGATCAGAGGTAAACTCGAATTAAAATTGACTCAAATTTTACGGCGAGAGAAACATCGGATTACACACCATCACAGCGCCAAACTACAAACAACCAAGCAAACTCTCACAACTTCAAAACACTCAAATAATTTACTTACAGTGACTTTCTTTGCCATTTAAAAGTGAACTGAGATAAACTTGCGTCGTCTTATCGTCGTTGGAAGTGTAAAAAAGGCAAAAGATTGACGATTACCGCTAACTTTCAGAAGCGAAATTTAGGTACAGCGTTGAGCGGGAAAAAAATCCAGCCCGTGGGCCGTATCGTAAAAAGCTGGACCGGTCACGAGCGTGTGATTAACGAATCAGATTCGAGGATTTAGGATTCCGGCCCGCTCGGATGCTTGAGAAAAAAATAAAGAGTGAAAATTGGCACAGAGATTACAAGTGAATGGAAGGAAGTGTTAAGGGGTTGCCATCAAGGCTCAACATTTCGCCCTTTACTTTGGAATACGTTTCATAACGATCTTAACAATTTTGCAAATGAACACAACTTAACGATGTATGCTGACGACCATCAGTTGTACTCAGCAGGCCAGACGGTTAAGGAAGTACAAGATACTTTCAATAAAGAAGGAGAAATCATATCTAAGTGGTGCGAATCAAATTTACTGAAAGGTAATCATGAAAAGTACCAAATCATGAGCATGGGGCCAAAGGACAAAACCAAAGATTTGGAGATAACAATGTCAAATGTAAAAATAAAGTGTGGTTCTGACCTTAGACTATTGGGGCTAACAATAGACCAAAACCTGGATTTCAATAAACATGTTAGTGAAGTATGCAAACGGGCAGGACGGAAAGTGGGTGTTATAACAAGACTGCGTAATACACTTTCTGCCAGAGCCAAACTTATTACATACAAGTCTGTTATACTGCCTCAGCTGACGTACTGTCATATCGTTTGGAATTTCTGTCGCTCTTCGGACAACAGGAAACTGGAGCGAATCCAAGAAAGGGCCTTGAGGGCAATTTATAATAAGAAATCTGGAACTTACGACGAGTTACTTAAGTTGGCAAAGCTACCCACGTTAAAGAACAGGCGACTACAAGACATTGCTATTCTTATGTACAAAGTAAAGAATGAGCTTTGTCCTTCATACATTAAAGAAATATTCCAAAACAATAACATCAATCGCTATAGCTTAAGAAACTCAGATTTTGTAATACCAAGATTCAATACCGTGACGTGTGGAAAGCATAGCTTACGATATCTACGTCCACTTCTCTGGTCAAAATTAGATAACAAAGTCAGGAATTCGGAATTTTTAAATACGTTTAAAGCTAAAATCAGAAAATCAGATCTAGTTGGGGTGATGGAAGATAGTTGTAAACATTGTACACTATGTAGTAGTTAAATAAGAATTTTAAAGAGTGGGAATTATGGGATCCAAGATTTTATTCATAAATTGAAAATAGTGGGCTGGAAGGGGATTAGTTTTTAACCTTTGGCTTAAGGAAGCACGGATTTATGGGAAACACTTTGATATGTCAAGATATTTTTAGGGTATTGGGTTATTACACAGCGAATTTTTAACGTGTATTACTGATTACTATTGTGGATCAGATTAATATATTTCTTCTTAACTTTCACAAGTAGTCAGGTGTCCCCAATTAGTTTACGTTTATGTACTCTGGATCTACCTGACACATTAATAAAGTTATTGATTGATTGATTGATTGATGTCTCTGCGAAGTTTTGGTAATTAACGTTCAGACCATAAGAACACAATAAGAACCACAAGAAAGGCTTTAAGACTGATCCAAAGTTAATTCCAGAATTTTTTTCTTTTTNNGGGGGGGGGGGGGGGGGGGGGCGTAGGGTAACTTGTGGTTTTATTCTGTCCAAGATTGTAGCTCATACTAAACGCTGTAATTTTCAGTGGCATGTTTTGCCAAATAACTCTTGTAATACCCTGAGACTTGGCCCACGTTACTTATTTGTTACTGTTCTATAATTTAAGTAGTAAAGAATAACAACAACAATAACACTAACAACAATAATAATAATAACATTGGTTGGGGTCAACAATCTAGGTGAGGTGAGGTTGGGAGTCATTCAGTTCATATCGTATGAGGCGTTTTTCAGTGAGACAGCTTGTCACCACTACTATTTGTGCTCTGCTTGACCATTAACATCGGTATTGAGAAAATCAACAGCATACTATGATCTTGCGAACTAATTTATGATTAACCATCTTCTGTTTATGGACGCCTGGAAACTGTTTGGGAAAAGTGAAGACCAAATAGAATCATTGGTGTAAACGGTACATCTTTTTAGCGAAGAAACTGGAATGGAGTTCTTGTTGAAAAATTGTGGTGTGTTGGTCATGAAAAGGGGAAAGACGGCGAAGGGAGTTAAGGGTATGGGCGATTGATAAGAGAAATTGATAAAGAAGGGTATAAGTACTTAAGTATTCTTGACGTGGACATAACAAAGGAAGAGGAAATGAAAAAGCAGTTTGCGAGAGAGTACAAAAGAAGACTGAAACCAGTTGAAATCAAAATTGAATGGACAGAAGAAAACCTGGGAGACGGTGTCAGTATCGAGGAATGGAGCAGGAAGTTTAGGGTGGTATGTGAAGAACTCTTCTGAAGTGCTACTGCAAAGGGTAAGAGCTACTGGTGTAGTGGTGAGTGATGAAACTGTGAGCAAAGATGAATTCAAAACCAGTTAGAAGAATGAGAAACTCGGAAGGAAAAAAAGAACCATGGTCAATTTGCAAGAGAAATGCCAGCCCTGAAACAACACATGTAAAGAAACTTGTAAATGGTTAAGAAAAGCGGATTTGAAGATCCAAACAGACTGGAAACACTTATTTGTGCGGCCAAGGAACACTCTCTCAGGACCAACTATGTTAAGTACTATATTGGCACACAGTGGAATTCCATTAATTATGTACACTATATGGTGAGAAAGATGAGTGTAAATCATATTGTCTGTGAGTATAAAAACGTTGCCTTGGCCCAAAGGGGATACAAACAGAGACATGACACCGAATCTTGCAAAAGTAGTTCATTGAAAGTTATTTGAGAGATACCATCAGGAAAAGAAGGGTAAGTGGTACGAACACGTGCCTGACAGTGCAAGTGAAAATGACGAGGTTAAGCTACTGTGGGATGTGAACAGCCAATGCGGTCTTGTCATTGCCGAAGCTACATGACCACAAATTGTCCACAAACAGGAGAGAAAGTGCACCATTGTCGATATTGCTGTGCCAAGAGATAAGGGAATTTGTGAAAAGGAAAATGAGAAAGTTGAAAAATATCGGAGCTCAAAAGAGAAATTGCTAGGATGTGGAAAATGTGAACTGTGCAGGTGGTACCAACTGTTGTGGGACCATTGTGAAGCGTAACAAAGAACTTGGACAAGCGTTTGGAAAAGCTGGACATCAAAATAAGTACTTCATTACTCAAAAAAACTAGGTTATTGGGAACAGCAGGGATTCGTGAGGAAAGTCAATATTAGATTCCTAGAGCAAGGAGATAGACTCAAATTTCAAGGGATCTCTCGTCCTGGGTTATGACTCGCTCCTTTAAGAAGTATATCGATATAAGACCAACCAACGCACAGAGCAAGAAGTATAATAATAATAATAATAATAATAATAATAATAATAATAATAATAATAATAACAAGAGGAAGAAGGAGAAGAAAACAGAACCGGTGATGTCCAGGCTATCAGAGGCCCATAACCCAGTAGTCTTGATCTGCAATGGAATGCGGCCCATCAGTTTACGGTATTATCTATTTTTAGAAAGGCTGCTCCATGATTTTTTATTTAGCACGATCAATCCCTTTTGCGGCTCTTGGTTGCGGACCAATCAGACGCGTTGTAGTTATCAGGGCCAATCTGATTGGCTGTTATCTGGCGGGACCTCTATCCTAAATTTAGATAAGTAATACAGTAAACTGATGGGCCAAGGCCAAATGAGATAGATCGAGACTTCTGGGTTATGGACTTCTGAAGCTATGCAATGAAGCGCCAGAGAGTGTCGCCCGTGTCCTGGCTGGTTGCATCGCCCTGACAGAGAACAAGCACATGACCCGGCATAACGCAGTCCTAAAGATTCTCTTCTTCGAGATCTTACAACATCTAGACCTGGTAAAGGCAGTGCCACCTTGGTACTCGCCGTAAAACCGAAGCCAGTATACGAGGAGGACGCAATGCGCAAGCATTCTGGGATGTCCCTCTATTTGCGGACCACCAAGAAGTTAGAGTCAACCGAGTGGATGGTCGCATTGTTAACCACGAGACAGAGCAAGTCAACTTGCTGGAAGTGACCTGCCCATGGGTCGAAAACCTGGCGAAGAGGACGGAGGAGAAGATCATGAAATACGGGCTGTTAAGATGGGAACTGAAACAGCAGTATCAAGGGTATCGTGTGCGGCAATATAACATCTTTAGATGTCCTAAGGGGGATGGTCTCGAGAGTTAGAAGTTCAATGATGAAGGAGCTGGTAGGAAGGAAGAGCAAGGACTTTTAAAGTTGTGACATGAGCATTGCTGCAACTGTAATCAATTAAGCAATACATTTTACAGATTAGTTGAGTTTAAGCCTTAAACGTTGAACATGATATCGCAGGTACTGGGAGGTTCTCAATGATATGAAGTGGACGGAAGATAATCGTACGAAGATTAACATAAAGTAAACAAAGGAGCTTGTTGTTAGGGGCAGAGTGGATAAGCCTGCACCGAAAGTTATATGTGACATACAACAAGTATCAGAAATGAGGCTTCTAAGTATAAATTTCCATTCCAATCCTACTAATTTGGACTCACAATTTCACATGCTTCTTGGCAAGGCAGCTAAACGCCTTTATATTCTACAACAAAAACAATAGCAACAACAATCTTTATTTGTACCCTCTCTTGCAAAAGAATAAATTACAACAATGAAGATGTTGAAAGTATAATTGGAGTACTGGCTACCTGGAATAACCATAGGGGCTAGCGGAGCCAGGCAGGAACGCATTTGCAATTACCTTTTCAAATCACTTATTATCTCATAATTTCTGTATGGCCCTCTAGTATGGGGTTGTGCCTCATATAGCAAGTATCTTTCAGAATAGATAAATTTCAACCTGGAGCGGTTAGATATGGTCATTTGAAAGAGGCCACCCCCGTTGATGAATTAACGGATGAATTAATAACAATTCATATTGCTTTGAATTTCCGTACAAACCTTTGAATTTCCGCCATGTTGCCCTAATTCCCCATGATACACTCAAGAACGTGAACTGGTCTATTACATGATGTACGCTCTTAGTTGTACCAGGAATGTGAACGCACTTTTAGCAGCTGCTTTTTATTTTAATAGCGGAACCCAGGAGAAAAGCGATTCGCCATAAACATCATCGTCACTACTCCAAAGAAGTAGGAGCCGTGAACAGACTGACAGTACACGCTTTCAGCCTCAAAGGGAATGACACCTGGGACTACCAAAAATAACTGCAGCCATTGGTCAGACTCAAATCAGATCCGAGTGGGATTGGGTTGAGTTTGCGTGACATACGGTACTAGTAGTGGTAGTGTATGTTTTTTTGTTCCCAAGAGACAGCAACTGAGAGCAGCATGAGCGAAGAAACGGCAGACTCTGCACAACGTGAATCTCAGATGGATGAAGAAGGGGTAGGATCAGACTTAGAAATCGAACGAGGGGGAAAACAGGCGAGATATGATGATGAAGAGAGCGACAACGACTCTACAGTCAGCAGTTCCAACTCGACTTCGACTCTATCATCCACTGTCGGAAAACGAGGGTTTCGAGGCAAAGGCAGAAAGAAAAGAAATCTAGCTTTTAGATGCGTGAATTTTCTCAAGGTAATAAATCGGTGAGCAGTACTTGAAGTATGTTCTTCAAATGTTTGTTGGAGATACAATCAATCAGATGGCGCAGCGCAGTTCTTTCGTCGTTCCATTTTGAATGCCACGTGTTTCTTTCTCAGTGCAAAGACTTAAATGGATTCACCCGTGTCGAGATGGCGGCTTTTTTAAGTGTTATATTATTCTAGCCCCCTCCTTTCTTGCTACCTGATGATCTCCAGAGAGCAGTGTATGCAGTTTTTGTAAACATGCTGAAAAGTGTGTGCACGATGTGAGGGGACCAATTGGTCCCAATTTCAGCATCTTCAGCTGTAAGACGGTACAGGACGTGAACAATCGATGAAACCGATGATCGGAAAATCAATCGATCAATCGATGCCAATCGATACCAATTAATCGATTGATATCGATAATCGATGAACAATCGATGCTCAGGTTTTTTGTGATTATCGATTTCATCGATTATCAATTTTTATCGATTATCAATGCCAATCGATCAGTTAATTGACATCGATTGTCATCCATTGGTTTTCATTTTTGATGCGTTCTATTTTCACTCAAGATTTCCAAAAACACGGTCTGTCTATGCATTTTAATGATGAAAACTGCGATAAAACTTTAATTTTTTCACAATGGTGATTGATACATCGTGGAGAACATGGGCGTACGATTTCATAACAATATCAATTCTCAATTGGCCATCAAACCGATGAATTGTGATGAAACTGTGATCAAAGAAGATTAAAGGTCGGTGCTTTAAAACTGAATACCATCCAATGTAATGCTGGCGTCATAATTATTAAAAACATTAAAAATCATCTTAAAACACTAACATTAGTTATGATTTGCCTTTCAAACTGTATATTGAACTGTAACATAAAAATGGCAGTTTAAACGCCTTGAAAAAGAAGCTCCCCAAAAGGGTCTGGCAGCTAGAATGCTCGAGCATTACTAGCCATGCATAGGCAGCACAAAAAGTGTCTATTGGATACTGGTCATCACAAAAGGAACGTACATTTGACAATCGATGAGTTGCGACCACTTTTGTGTGATTATCGATTGGTCATCGATTGGCCGATGCCAATCGATGCCAATTAACTAACAAGGCATCGATTGTCATCGATTGATCGATTGATCGATTGATTTTCCGATCATCGGTTTCATCGATTGTTCACGTCCTGGACGGTATTTATACGAAACACATTTGCAGATTCCCGTACAAATCGATTAAGGAATTTTTCTAACATTTTCGGTTGAGGGCAGTTATGGCCAAAAGTTTTTGTGGAATTTTTATAATCCCCCTAAGATGGTCAGACTTCTGGAGAGAAAATTCATTGTTATGTGAAGTACCGGTAGTTATCAGTAATAGTTACATGCAGTTAATCTTATAGGAAATTAGACCATAAAGCTGGTGACCCACGATTCAACATTGTGCAACATTTCTTGCTCAACAAGTGTTGAACGATTTTGCAGCAATTTGTTGAACGGAATAGAGCTTGTCTCTCCTCTGCTGCGTTTAAAAGTTTGAACGGCGTGGCCTGTTTCAACTACATTCAACATGGCATGACACACTGTTCAACATTTGTTTTGCGAGAAGCTGCAACATTTGTTGATCAACAAATGTTGAACCGTGTGTCACTGTCTTAATAGTCAGCCTTACAATATTTCTTACCTACTAAAGTAATGAAATTATGAAATAATGATATTTTTATTGTCAACAGTAATTTTGAACTGTGTCATTGATCATTGTTCTCAGGAAGATCATAAACTGCCAATATTTGCTGTACAGTTCAATCACAATGTCCCAGAGGGGACAGACGGTCTACATATGTTTGCGACTGTTGGAAGCAACAGGGTAAAATATGTTATATTTATGTTTCCTTCTGCTCATTAAGAATCATGTTATCCTGAATTGCTGAATTTTAAAAAGGGCTAAATTTTATGATTTCATAAATTAACGATACTAATTCTACTACCACTACCACCACCACCATCGCTACTGATACTACTACTAGTAATAGTTCTCACTAAATCTGCCCCAGCTTTTTTGCTTATTGAAAACAATTAAATTATTATATTATTCTGTTATCCTACATGTGTGTCCTGTGGACGTGACAAGATGGCGCTTTGGTGGTCTTGAGTCTAATTAGTCAGACATAAAAGTGAAGAATGATCATTGCAGTTAATTTTCCAATTTAAGCAATTGGAAAGGAGAAGCCTGAAAAAATCAGGGCTTCACTTTCATCTACAACCGCAGTTCACATATGAATTATTTCATGTATACTTCACATTAGTCAGACATACTTCATCGCCGTCCGTTTTTTTTCATTCGTGGAAATGGTATCTCTGCTTCAGGTGTATGCAACTACCTCTACTACTACTACTACTAATTATTATTATTATTACTATTATTATTATTATTATTATTATTGGTAGTGGTAGTGGTAGTAGTGGCCTCTGGGCCAAAACCCGAGGAGACAACCTAGAAGCCACCGCGTAAAAAGGGAAAACGTGTAAATTGGTAGATATTGTAGTTTTGCGGGGAAGCAACCAAGCATGCAAGGTGGTATTGCTCAACCGGGTGTTCTGGGTAACTTGGCTTACGAGTAGTTGTTCAGCATAGTGGTTGCCTGACAACAAAATTTTGTCTTCTGGTTAATGTTCCTGTTGTTGTACTGTCATATTTCCAAGGCATTTTCCATAATTATGTAAATTGATTTTCGATTGAGAGTGTATCAAATAAATGTTGATGGAAATTTAACATAAATGCTGTTTGTTGTTTCCCATCCTTTTGTTGTGTCTTTAACCTACCTAAAAAGCATAATATGAAGATATCACAATGTTCAGCATATTATTGGAAAGCATCTCAACTACTGTCCACATTATCTTAGGTGGGGGCAGATGTAGTGAAAACTATTACTAGTATAATGTTTTTGTGTTGCTTTTTCTGTGCAATTTACATATAGGTGACAATCTATCAGTGTGAAGCTAAAGGGGTAGTGAAACTTCTTCAAGCTTACATGGATGCAGATGTATCCTTTTCTATTTGTTCTAGTCACTCACTGTTTGAAATACAATGACTCTGATGGATTTTTAGAGATGATACTACAGCCATTTTCTGATTACCATTAGGCATTTTGTCATGAATAACTGAAAAATCTTAATTGTGACCTATTTTTTTCTGTTAACATGAAACAGCTATCCACCCTCCCTAGAATGCCTGGAAAACTTGAAATATCCCACAGCTGCAGCCTTTTGATGCAGTGATAGCAGTTTCATTGGAAGCCAGTTACCAGAAGTTTATCACTGCTACTTTATTGCCAGAATGTGCCTCTCGCTATACCAGTTTCGTTGGCCTCCATGATCTTAAGTCAAACACAAACACAAACAAGAACATGTTGGGTGTCTACTTTGGTTTGCCCAGACAGCTGCTTCTTCATAAGTTACAGAAACCCCTCCTTTGCTTTTTAAGGGAGTAGAACATTACAAAGCCATTGTGATGGGCTACTTTAAATACTCATTTCTTCTGTCCCCTTAACTCCCCAATTATCATTTTTGGCTGAGTGTGTTGTATTGAACATCTCTTTCCCTGCTCTGCGAGCAGAGGCCCTTCCACCTTCCTGGAGTAGATAAGTCTGGAAGAGGAAGGGACCTCTGCCAGCCACCTCGACTTTCCGCTCATCCAACTATCTGGATGAGTCAGACCAGTTTTAAGTAGTCAAACCGTTTTTTCATTGTTTGCACATGATCACTCATGCATGATCAGTATTTTGAATTTACATTGGCATGGGAGTTATGACATTTGCTCTTGTGATTATTGTGAGTTCATGTGGGTATTTTCCTCTGTCAAGGTGAAAGCAGAAAGCTATGAAATTTTGTTTTTTATGTAAACATACAGCATTGTATACTGTCTTGAGTGTGTGAGGATTTTTTTTTTAGTTACGGCATGACTTTTGCAAAAGTGTAACTGACGCTCGGTTACCTTGAATCTAATGCATGCTCAACAGGAAAAGTGGAAGTGGTTGGCAGAGGTCCCTTCCTCTTCCCGACTTATCTAGGAAGATTGGAGGGCCTCCGCTCGCAAGGTACTCTTTTCCCGGTTGGAATCACAAATTACCATATTTGGTGAGTCAGGTGACCAAAACAGAAAATCTCCTAAAAGCTTGCTTGGAGATTTTACCTGTTCATACACCAAAAACCATGGCAACAGTACAAGAACTTTCTAAATCATACAAAATTTGTAGCATGGATTTAGTGAAAACTTGTTTTTCATATAAGTTATGAGTTATCACAAGGCCTTTTTTGGTACACTTTTTAAAAGTTTCTCCTTATTTTTCATTTAAATAGCAATTACCTACATGCTACAAATTATGAAGAAGGATGGTATGGTTACAATCATAGGGAAAAAATTGCCTCTGATGTGTTTCTTTTCCCCAGAGCTTTTAGATGTTTTCTGTTACATTGCATGGCTGGGGACTTCAGTAAAGTGGGCTGTAGCTGCGCACTTAAGCTTGCTACGTGATCGAAGTGATGTTAGGTATTCATTGAAGTAGTTACTTCAAAGATCCTTCCACATAAACATTTCAGATAGCCCAACGATTGTTCTTGACTAATGGTGTCTGTAGAAACTACCGTTTTTCTATAGATAATGTTAACTTACCTTAATTTACTCTAAATAAGGGGGATCAAAAGTTTTTGAGAATTGCATTCTCAATACAGTACATGTACATAAGTCACACTCCTTAACATTATGTAGCCAGAGGAAAGTTTCTACACTTGTGCCTGGACTTATCACCCAGATACAGGAGAACCTTTACTAGCCGTAGCTGGAAATAGGGGCATCATCAGATTTATCAGGTATTTAAAGGTGCAGTGTCACGCTATTTGAGCCGTACTCTAAATGGCCAGAAAACACTTGTTGCGCATCAATGGAAACCAAAAAATAACGCTGTTTCCTTAACAAGAACCATATTAGTGCACTGAAACCAATTTTTTTCTCATCTGCATCTAAGGGTGGCAAGGATGGAAATGGATTGAAACTTGAAAAAGTTGGCTAACTTTTTCAGTTTTGGACACCCTGTTAGCCAAAAATCGCCAAAAATTTCATATGGATAGTTTTTCCTGTTAAAATCCATTTCATGTTTTCTTCTTGGTTTGTCAGGAATGCTGTTACTTGTCAGCTTAAGTACCAAGTTTCAATTTTCAGCCATTAAGACATAAATACAGTAAAACTACCGTAACACTGCCCCTTTAAATATGTTTAATTTGTGGTTTTAAAACAAGTTTTTGTACTTTCAACATCCAGGACATGAAATCAACTCTTTGTTTTGGCTTGGTTCCAGCAGAGATTTTCATGTGTTTTATTACAGTTTCATAACCCACAAAACCAAACTAAACACACATTTGTTGTTCATTATCAGCTATTCAACAGCCATAAAATGTAATGATACTTTTTTTGTTTCTTTAGTCCAATCAGCATGAACTGCATCAAGGTAATTATGATTCAGGAATATATATTAAAAATGGAAATAGCTAACACCACAACAACACTGATGATGTTAAAATAGAGTGTTATTGTATCACCAACCTTGCACCAACATTGATAAGCAACCAATGCACACACCAAATGCATGTATCATTTTCGCATACAATGACTTGCTGGTGAAACAACCAGCTTCTATCCAGTTACAATTTAATTTTGCCTCCACTACGCAACCAGACAAATGCATCAGTGATATTTGGGCAAGTTGGCCAGCCACACCACCGTGTCATTTATTGAACTTCTGTATGCATACAAAGATTGACTTTGGAATTAAGAAAACCAAGGCACCATAACTGGACACAAAAACCAGCAGGTGGAAAAAAAACAGGGAGCATGTGCCCCCCACCCAAGGCACTGGTGCTACCCTTGGGGTTTTAGGGTGTCCTATTCAAAGTATCAAAATTTTTAATACAAATGTACAGTGGTTACTCTTAGAAGAATCCAAAACTTAGAAAAGAGAAACATATCGCTGTCATGACAATTGTAGTGAAATGATAAAAAATAAATAATGCAAATATGCAGGGGTTACATTTACAAGAATCTAAAACATTAAAAAGATAAACAAAGTGCCTTGTTGACAAACGTAACAATATAAAAACCAAGGAGGCCTTCCAGTGGGTTTTGCCGACAGGCAATATGACCTCAAAATGTGGCAACAATCTTTTTCCAAAACACTGACAGCCGACAGGAACTGACAGAAAGAGGACAACATTTTGTTACATTGGCAGTGACAAAATACAACAGCAACACTGTCTGTAACAAAACTGGTGACGGGCTGGCTCTAAAACAAGCAACAAAGTGACACTAGAATCTCCCTTGGAAGGCCTCACCAAAGGTACTGGTAACAACATAGCGAAGCCAAGATTGGCCATAGAATGGCTTTGTCTTCTAATGGCCGCAAATTACAAACCTAAATCTCACAAGCCACTGTATGAGCAACACCACTCACCAGTTCTCTGATATGTGCTGCAAAATAGTACTTAAGGCTAATTTACATGGCAATTATCACAAATTACATTATTACATGCTACAAGCTTCAGGCATATAAAAATAAATTCATCTGGCAACATATTTTGATCCAAACCTGCCTTGATAATTGTCCAGTTGAAGAGTTGCAAAACAAATTTCTGAAGGAATAAATCACATTGGCCTTTCACTAGCAGTGTGAGTGAAGAGAAGTGAAAGCCATACAGTGGTGAATTGAACTTTTCAAATTTAGAGGTAATGATACAGTTTTATGAATGAATTAAAATGACACCTTCCTGCAAAAACACAGATAGATCAAATCTTATACACTGTAAATCAGGCACTATTAGACATTGACTTACTCACAACCTTTCGTAATCACTGGACTATAAGTAATTTATCTCTGAGCTGCACTGTAAGATAAAAAGGCTTTCTTTGATCCCTCCATTTTGAATCTTTTGCTTACAACTTAGCATTATATTGGTCATGGAGGTGCTGTCAATGAACTTAAGTTT
Organism: Astreopora myriophthalma; assembly: GCA_014634185.1. Taxonomy (NCBI): domain Eukaryota; kingdom Metazoa; phylum Cnidaria; class Anthozoa; order Scleractinia; family Acroporidae; genus Astreopora; species Astreopora myriophthalma. Next base: position 807,006 of record BLFK01000049.1, on the reverse strand, counting down.
CATCCAGTGGATCCCTATATTCTTCTTTCTGCCAGCAAAGGTTAGACATTCATGACTTTGTCAAGTGTTAATTATAAAGCCAAAACCAAAGTACTTACTGAGCCAATGAGGTTCTGAGGGGACTATGGCCTTCAGTCAACCACAAATCAAAGGAATTCATGCCTTGGTTTTACAGACCAATCAAAATGAAATCATACCTGGTGCCAAGTGCAAGAAACTCAGAGTGACCAAGTCACACTTCAGCACGCTTGTCACACTTGGTTTTAGTTTTGCATTGGCCTTCTTGAAAAGTTCACGCAGGTTTTTGGATCCATCATGGAGCGAACCAAACCAAAACTAAAGAAATTGTGGAATTACTTTTAATACACATTTGAAAACTGCCTTAATGCCAGTACATGTAGTTCTCAAGCTTAATCACATGGTTACTCATCAGTTACATGTGGGCAAGTGGCTTTGATTGGCTTGGTATTTAAGTTGAAACAAATGCCTGGAAGTCAAACAAAACTCCAACACAAAGTGACTCATATTGCACCTGTGTGAAGCATTTTGATATTCCAGTGAAAGCAAGATAATGTTTACCCTGGGTGCCCTGTCACCCCTGTGAAAACCCTTTGGTAGTCAGGGTAGATAATGTCAAGCAGCAACCTCAATGGCAACAACTGTCATCACTAAGGATTACATCACAGGAGGAAAAAGGACAGAAAATGTCAGAATTCTCAATTGAGGCTAGTTTTCCTTGACCGCTTGTCGAGGGGAAACAAAAAACTTGTACAGTACAATTGTTACAATGACAATTATCACACAACTGTACCTTGATTGTTTGATAAGTATGTAGACTAATGAAGCTTATGAATGTTTTTGATAACAGATCACAGTCTACGGCTCTGGAATATCAAGACGGATGTGCTAATTGCAATATTTGGAGGAGTGGACGGACACAGGGATGAAGTGCTGAGCACGGTAAGTGTGAGACGTTAAGCCGCAAAGGCACACAGTTCACGTTTAACGCTATTCAGTATATCAGTATTATGTTAAAAATTATCACCTTAGTCGTCAGATCAGCATGTCTTTTTTTATCCTTTATTTGTTTTAGGACTTTGACATTTTGGGTGAAAAGATGGTGTCCTGTGGTATGGATCACTCTCTTAAAATATGGTCACTTGAAACTGGTGCTCTTCGAAAGGTACAGCACAATCAATAAATTCAGTCCAATTTGCAAAACAAATTGACAAACATGTGGTATAAAAGTAACAAGTGTACCAAGGAAAAACTGAGGAAGGGGATTTTTATTCTTCGTTTCAAAAAGCAAAAAAGGTGACGAAGGTAATCACAGCAAAGTAGATGGTTAATTTTCAGCCCTGTAAATCAATGAAGCGATGAATTAATCGGTGGTGACGCAGCTATACGAGGAAAAACCCATGATCTTCCGATTACTAGTTCGGAGGCTCTACCACTAAGCCACAAGAGACTAGTGGAAGCAAAGGCAATTAAACTAGCTTCAGATGACAACACTGTAGGTGCCGCATACTTCTGAACTGAAAAGTCTTAAGGTGGCATTCTTGCAGTTGAAGTAAAGGAGGTGATGAATTTTAAGCTCAGTAAATGAACAAAATTATGTCTTTATCAATAGTGACTCGGGCATACTCGGAAAGAGAATCCGTGTGCTACTTCCGTACGGGGGTTGAACCTGTAACCTTCCGATTACTAGTGAGGAGGCCCCAACTGTCGGAAGGTCACAGGTTCGACTGCTGTAAGTGGCACTCGGATTTTTGTCCGAGTAGACCCGTGTTTCTGTCGGAAAATAAGCTATTCATATTGTTGGTCCTAAAATGCAAACCATGAGATCAATGGCTGCTTTCAGCCTGAATGCTTCTACTCAATCTAGCAGCTCCTAGAAACTCTGATTTACGTGTAAAGACTTTAGATCAATGGTTTACCCTCATTGTTTCAGTGGATAATGTCTCCTGTTATTACATCTTTTGTCAGGCTATCACAGAGTCGTATTCTTATGATCCAAGCAAAACTGAAAAGTGAGTTTTATTAGGGCATTCTTAGCAGTGTCAAGTTGCCGGGCTTTCTTATTTGTGACTCTAAGTAGAGTTTCAAATATAATTTTAAAAGTGTACGGTTGATTACAGAATTTTAATCCCCTGTTGATTTACATGGTTTGGTGTTTGTCTTGCAGAGCTTTCTGCACAATAAAAATCCATTACCCCGATTTTACGACACGAGACATTCACAGGAACTATGTTGATAGCGTTCGATGGTTTGGTGATTTGGTCTTATCCAAGGTTAGTTCAGTATAATTATTTCTAATCATGCAGCAAGCGGTGACTTCTTTATTATTTATTTATTTATTTATTTATTCTTTCCACTAAAATATGATAAGGTGATACATCATTATGAAATACTTCTAAAAAAATAGTGGAGAAAGGGCACGATATGAAAAACTAATGGCCCATTTCCGAGTCGCTGTTTGCCTCGGTTTCAAAGTGAGTCCCGGTGCTGAACCATTCAAATGGAAATGAGTTTTGTATTTTCTTTCAAGTCAAACTCATTATCATTTGAATGGTTCAGCACCAAGACTCACTTTGAACCAGAGCCAAACAACAACTCGAAAATGGCCTATTAGATGCCCTTATTTTATTATAAATACGAAAGTACGAGAGTAAAATAATACAAACATAAATACATAAAAAAACAGCAGACAAAGAGAAGTAAGCTTAATGGCAAAATATGATAAGAGAAGGAACAGCTGTTAATACTGAGCCAGGTAATGATGATATAATGGGCTTTTTTTATTACTAGAGGAAGATTATTCCAAAAGCGGTGACTTCGACTAATAAATGCCAATGCTGATGCGTAG
>BLFK01000049.1:796640-799140 GCA_014634185.1 Astreopora myriophthalma | reverse complement strand
GGGCGAAAAAATAGGTGGACGGGTGGTTTCTCGCGCTAAGAATACTGAAATCTTCGCTCGTATGGATCGCTTGCTCACAGGCTAATCTGCACAGTCAATGCTAAGTCATCTTGTTCTAAAAATTACCTGCTGAATGCTGACCAAGAAGGCTGACAACTCTCGACTTCTGTGGTTAATTTGATAATAACTGAGTGTCACTTATAGCCATAATCACGCTCAGCCGTGACACGCATTGTGTGGCTATTTTTTTTACAATCGACGACCTGGTGTACGATAAGGAAAAGCAAGTTGAACAAAATGAGCAATAAGTACATTACTTCAACAATGTTTTTCTGGGTCCGTTGAGAAATCCTCGCCAAAGTAAAACTGAATAAGCCAGATATAGGGCTTAAACTACGCCCTCGGGCAACGCACGACGGGAATAAATCACATAATCCCTGGCTTCAGGCCTGTAAATATAACGTGTAAACCAGAAACCTGTGTAAGTGCATGCGCGCGCGCTCGTTCGATTTACGCGTTGTTCATTGTGACGCGCAAATGGTAATCGCTGCAAACCGAGAAAACTTTAGTCGTTTGTTTAGAGTTCCCGATGGTTGATTTTGTCGATATTCATGTAACGCATCAAAATGCCGCATATAATGGCTCTGGTGGAAATCCAGAAAAGATTGTGCAGCGAGACAGCTGCGTGATAGAGATCCGCTCTCCACAAAAGGCCTGCAGCAATACTTGTAAAAACTGTGAAGGACGAGAAAAACGAGGGCGGAGAACTACAGCATACGGCAGACTCAAAAGTTATTTAATCACTGGAAGGAATATTGAAGCAAAGCTAAAGAAGTTCAATGTTAAGCCGCAGCAGGTGTCGAGTCCGGTCAGTTTTCTACGCAAACTTTTTGGTGCCTTATTCCAGCCAGACCCAGATGCAAAATTTACCTTTACAGAGCTGGAGGAACTAACAGAATGTCAGCTGGAAAATTTGAAAATGTCTCTACAGGACTCGATATCTGAAAAAGGAAAGCAGCTTAGGCAAGAACAGATGGCTTTGATTAGGGAGAGAGAAGAACTGAAGAAAGCAAAAAAGAAAGCAAAACAACTAGAAACAGTTGCTTGGGCAACACTAAGGCCATTTGTCAACAAGCATCCTTCATTACATGATTTAACCAGAGTTCTTATGTTCTAGATGTATATTTAGTGAGTAGTTTCCAACGTAAATTAAGTTGGAAAGTAATTGCTATTAAAGTTCGGGTCTTTTCGAAGGGACGGTAAAGCATCGTATTTTGTTAACCAGGGATTAGGCTTTATTTGGAGTTCTTTTGTTGTCTTCTCGTAGTTGCAGAAATAGCCTAAAATTCTTTTGGTCTTCGACTGACTACAAATTGTTTTCCGAATAGGCCAATTTTGATATATTAATATTCACTCTTAGGCCCCGTTCAGACTAGGTGCCTGTGCCCTGTTCTCGGGAACGGGCTCTGGTCTGAGCATAGCTTTTTTGTTGGTGCCCGAGCAAAAATTTGAGCACTGTGCCAGGACACGGGCACTCCCTCCAAGGGCAGTACTCGGGCACCTTTCCCAGGAACGGGAACTTGTCTGAACAACGTCCATTTTAGTGTCCGGGCACGTTGCCGAGGAACGGATACCTGGTCTGAACGGGGCCTTAGACAAAAGGCATCATCTCGAGGCTCCGGAAAAAAACTCATACAAATCGTTACTTTATTCCCCGGAGCCTCGAAGTCATGTTTATTGTTTGAAGTGGAATTTTAAAATACCGAAATTGGTCTATTTGCCTTTACAGATTAAATCTTCGGTATTTACCTGGCTTAGTAGCGCGTGGAAAGATTTAGGATTAGGAAGTTGCGAGCCATTTTCCATTTGGAAGAGAAGAACTAGGATCCTAGATTCAACTGAACTTCAAAGTCAATCAGGCAGTAGCTTTTAACGCAAAATCAAAGCATTGAGGCCACAAGTTAAAAGCACAGAGTGGGATCATAGGCTGTAACGCGTGAGCGGAATCATGCTAGAAAGGTAATTCTCCTGAGAAGTTCAGGGGTAAACCAAACTTCTACATACACTGCGATGATTAAGATGACTCCCACACTGAAGACGACGGGTACGAATGAGTTATATCTCCGTGGTTCCACGGTAATGAAGTTACAAGTCGAGCAAAACCATATTTTATGATCAAAATAAGCCGATCTTAAGGCTCGAGGCTTTTGCCAGTGGGAAAATAAAATCCTTCAGCAGGCTAATAAGCTCTCCTTTCACCTGAAACAAAATACAAAAAAAACACTGCAAAGTAGAATCAACATTTTCGTCGTCGCCATCATCACCATCATCCCCACTAATACTATGATACTAATATTATGCACAAATTCCCTTGGGAGGGAGTTGACTCCCACTAAAATGGCCTCCTCCTCATTATCTGCCAACTGGTGTGTAACTATCTGAGCTACAACTAATGCCTCAACTTGTCATCCCTTTTTCTTTCTTTTTTTTTGGGGGGGGG
>BLFK01000049.1:772972-783310 GCA_014634185.1 Astreopora myriophthalma | reverse complement strand
AGGGGGGGGGGGGGGGGGGGGGGGGGTGCGTAAGATCGCAAATAAAACAAAAGAACAAAAACAAACAACAACATTTTTGACAGTCTGAATGGCTCTCTCCGCCTCTCCATTAGCCTTAGGGTAGTGCGGCAAAATGGTGACGTGCTTGAGACCGTACTCCTTCGCAAATTGTTGAAATTCGCTGCTGCTGAATTGGGGGCCATTATCTGAGACTACTTCTGCTGGGATCCCATGGACTCCAAATTGCCTCTTCAACTCTTCTACCACAACACTGCTTCTCAAGGACTCCATCTTGGTAACTTCTGGGAACTTGCTGCGATAGCACACAGAGAGTAGATATTGTTACCCTTGAAATTCAAACAGATCACACGCTACAATTGTCGACATCCAGGGACATTCCAGCCCAAAATAATACCTCTCTGGCCCTTCGTCTGCATTTGGCTATTCCTAGGTGACTCTTGTGGATCTGGCGAAGCATTTTCAGGTCTCATAACCTTTGGGACAATCAAGCGTCCTGCTTGTAGCTCTGGATCTACTTTGGTCTCTTTCTGAAACTCTTCATACCGCTCCTCTGATACAGACAGGACCATGTTGATTTGCTGGAATTCTTCATAAGCTTCACTGTCAACAGTTGGCACAGCTGCTCGGCTCAGTCTGTCTACAAGGACTTGTTTACAACCAGGAATGTAGCGAATCTCAACATTATAGCCTCGCAAACTAAGCAGCATTCTCTGCAACCTCAGCGGAGCTTGTGACAGTGGTTTGGTACTGATTGCTTGTAAGGGCTTGTGGTCTGTCTCTACAACAACACTTCTGCCATAGATGTACTGGCGGAACTTGCGGAAAGCAAAGACAACTGCCAGTATTTCAGCTTCAGTGGGTGCGTACCTTGACTCAGCGCCTGTAAGCGCTCGAGAGGCGAAACACACGGGTTTGTCGTCTTGTAATAGCACGGCTCCCGGGCCTTTCCCGCTTGCATCGCACTGGATCTTTGCTGGTTTCGTGACATCATGATATTGCAGCACTAATGCATCGGATACAAGCCTCTTGATCTTCTCAAAGCTCTCTTTCTCTGGGTGGTCCCAGTGAAACAACACGTCTGCTTTCTCCAACTCTCTCAGCGGAGCATCCATAGTGGACAAGCTGGGCAGGTACCGACTCAGAAATTGTAGAAATCCGAGAAGGCGTTTCACATCTTCTTTGCTTTGCGGCTTGGGCATTTCTTGAACTGCCTCAACCTTTTGGGGATCAATCTTTAAAACCTTCTAAAGTTAGCAAATGTACTACATAGGAAACTTGCGTCTGACGAATCTTGCATTTCTCTTCTGCAACCGTTTGTCATGTGTTGTCTCATCGCCGGCCACTATTACATCATCCATAATGACCTCCACGCCATCCAAATCTTCAACCATCCGATCCATGGTCTTTTGGAAAATTTCAGGGGCGCATTTCACTCCAAAGGGTAGCCTTGTAAATCTGCACCGGCCATTGGGAGTGTTAAGTGTAAAGAGACGCGAAGACTCTTCATCTAACGCTAGCTGCCAGAAGCCACTTGCGGCATCCAGGATGCTGAAAGTATTGGCATCTTGAAGACGACTGGCCACTTCATCAATAGTCTTCATGGGGTAATGGGGTCTCTTTATGGCAAGATTTAGATCCCTTGGATCAATGCACAATCTCACCGCACCAGTAGGCTTCTGTACCACAACAAGTGAGTTGAACCATTCAGTCAGTTCCTCCTGACGTACGAGCACTCCTAACTTTTCCATCCTTTTTAGTTCCTCGACAACTTTCGCTCTCTGTGGAACAGGCACCTTCCTTGGGGCATGGACTACAGGCACAGCTCCTTCTGCTAGCTCTATGTGATAAGTACCCGGTAAACATCCTAATCCAGTGAACAATTCTGGATAGTCCTCTAGCTCCACTAGTTTGGATGATAGCTCTTGACCTGTGAACTGATAAACTCTTTTGAGCAGACCTAGCTTAGTGCATGAGTTTCCACGAAGCACCGATTCCACCGCAGTGTCCACAACAAAGAATTCGACGTTTTCCACTTTATCTTTGTATCGAGTGGTCAACACTACTTCTCCTCGAGGCTTGAGCTTGTGCCTTGAAAAGGAAACCAGTACAGTTCTTGTCTTTCTCAGGGGTGTTAAGGGTCTACGCTTGAGGCTGTTGTAGGTCTTGAAGGAAATAACATTGACTTTCGCACCGCTATCGAGCTGGAACCGAACTTGAGTGTCCTCTACCTCGAGAGTTTCGTAAAATTGTTCATCCTCAGCTACACTGTTTGATTCAACCGAGTACACAAAGAGGGATGACTCATCTCCACTGTCTCCTGAATCGTCTGAATTAACTTGTGAATCATCATCTTCTTTTAGGTGATGCGCTTGTTTGATCTACAGAGCTTGGAATTGTGATTCGTCTTTTTGCGAAAACTGCACTGTTGTCCCATTGCTGGACATTTCTTGTGGGTTTTGTCGTAACCACACCTCCCGCACTTGTCTTTCTTGTGGTCTGGTTTGTCTTTTCCTTCCGAAGCTTTCTTTTCGGTGTCTTGCTGGTTTGTGCCTTTACTTGAACGCTTGCAACGACTCGGAGTGTGGCGTTTTTCGTTTTTTACAACATTCATAGTCGGGTCTGCGTTTCTGGTGAGCTTCTTTAGGCTGTCCAAATTTGTTTCATGGGTGCGACCAATTTCCACAGCTTTCTCAAGAGTCAATTCATCGGCTAGATCGAGGCACTTTTCACGAACTTAACTGTGCTTACAACGTAACACAATTGCGTCACGAACCATTCTTTCCTCCTCTTTGTAGCCAGAGTCCTTCAGTAGAATTTTAAGATCCGTTACAAAAGAGTCGAAACTCTCACCATCGGCTTGTCGGCGTCCAGTTAACTTCAAAGCGGCCATGATATGGTTTTTACGCGTAGCACAGTACTCTTCGTACTTTTTCACTAAACCCCTTAATTTTGCTGCATCTTCGGGCTTTGCGAATTGAAAACCTTCGAAGACGTCCAGTCCTTTGTCTCCTACCCACATCTTCAAGTAGCTAACCTTAACGCTCTCCTCCTTATCGTGCAAGGGACCGTCTAAGATACAACTTGCGACGTCACTCGTGGTTTAGATCTTGTGATGTCCAAACCACCTCCGGACTCTTATACTTCGCCATCTTAGCTCTTTTATTTCGAGCAGTGATTTTTTACGGGCGATGGGAACTGAAATTGAAGAACGATGGCTTCGTTCGGCGTGGATTTTCGCTGTACTCTGACACCATGCACGATAAACACGCAGTAAAAATGGCTGACCGGTTGAAAAAGCATTACAATTCTATAACAAAAAATGGGGGTCACCGAGCTCGTTTTTTAGTTATAAGCACATAAAGCTGAATTTAAGGGTGTTTTTAACAAGTTATACCATTGCTATGGTAATTTGTAATATCAAGAAAATTATCTTAACTTGTTCACCAATGACTGGGCTTTTGCTTAATACAATAATTATAGCGTTAACTTCCGAAGAATGGTAGTACTGATCTTTCAAACTAGAGGTGCTGAAAAATACAGGAAACTGCTGCCAGCCACCTTAAGGTCGAGGGATTTTAACGGATATTTGTATCTACATATGAACTGTTTCATGTTCATTGCATGTCTACACCCTTAGAAGTAAAATAGAACGATCACGAGTTACTTTGATGTTTTTGGCAACAAAAATCACAGATAAAGAAGTAAAGAAAGTAAAGCCAACTGGGAGCTGGTCACGTGCGAGTTCGTGTTGCACCCCGTACTATCACGAATCCTTTAACGTGATTGGCTCGCTACTCGCTATCCATTGCGTTATTGATAGTGAGTAGCAGAAAAGCTGGTGTTTTGAGCAAAAACAAAACAATGGTGGCTTCTTCAAATCTTAAAATAAATAACAGTTGGAATGAATTCGAAGGTCGAATGTAAGTGGATTTCTACTTAGACTACGACCAGACCCTCTTTCGCCGCTCCAGTCCTCCCAGCGCGATGCTAAAATAAAAACAGACGCGCTGAAAAAATGGCCGTGCGAAATCTGGGCGCGAGGAGTCAACAAGGCGCCTCGTTGACTATCTGTTGACTCATGAAAAACTCGAACTCGGAGTCTAATAGAGTGTTTTCACTGTCACGCAATAGAAAATAAAATCCGAAACTGTTCTATGAAAGAAGCCAAGAAAATGAAATGTTATAAAAGACTAATAGGTAAACAACTTTGCCAAGTCTCAAGTTTGTGTGGTACATTGTCTCTGAGTTATTTGTCAAAACGTGTCACAAGATTTTACAGAGCTTTGTATGGAGACGCCATGTTGGTGTTCCTCCGGAGGACACTAATATGGCGGCCGGAAATGAACAAAAACTCCTGGAACTCAGTTTGCGATAAAAGCGCTTTCTTTTCGCTCGTGAGCCAAACAGCATGACCATAATCGTGTCTTCCACTGCTTTTAATGCTTAATATGCGAGAAATCACAATGAGAGACCGTTTTTTGAACCATACAGCTTTGTCGTGGCTACTGTCTTGGTGTCACGCAAGGAGAAATTTCGAGAATTCAAAATGCTGTATTCTCAAAACAAAAAACGCTACGGGGCCTAAAAATGGGAAAAAGATTTACTTCGGGGTAACTTTCCATCTGGTTTAGATGAAAAATTCAGAAAACCACGCGGCTTTGATTTTAGAATTTCATGACGTCACATGAAAACACTCTATTGTTACGTATATGAATGAAAAAAAAAATGATTTCTCCATCACACGTTCACCTATTTAACAATTAGACTACAATTTCGAGTTTTCTATGAGTAAATAGGTAGTCAACGAGGCGCCTAACACCGAGTTAACTATTCGACTCATAGAAAACGAGAACGATTGTTTAAGTAGAAATCCATTCACATATTACCTTCGAAGTTATTCCAATTTTTATTGATTTTAAAATTTGAAGAAGCCGCCATTGTTTAGTTTCTTTTTGTTCAAAATGCCGGATTTTTTCGCATCATCTATTACTCAATAGATAGCGAGTAGGGATTCCATTACAGAATTCGCGATTGTATGTGAGATATTACACGAGATATAACACGAATATAATACGAGATATAACACGAACTCGCAACCGACAAGCTCTTATTTCAGTTGAAGCTCTTATTTAGTTGATTTGATAGCTCACTTGGTAGAGCAGCGTGCATCGCAATCACGCATGCTCACGGGTTCGGGACTCCCGTTCAAGCATACATTTTTTTCAGGTTTCTCTGCAACTGCTGAAGTTGCTTCGTCAACTGCGATGATCACACAGATTCATTCAAATTCACAATTTTTTAAACAGGACCTAAAATTCGCACTTCGGCCTTTCCATCGGTGAATATTACTGAGATTATGTCATACCTGAGATTATGTCATACCTGATTATGTCATAGTTTTAAGAGAAGGCTTAATTATCTCAAGTCTGATCTCTAATGCTCTACTTGCTATGTTTTTAATTGTTTGTAAATCTGTTGCTTACCAAATGTGTCTATTATTTTTAATTTGAATCTGAAATCGGAAAGTCCGAAATCTGATTTTGTTCATGATATCAGCAATCTCATCTATCTCCAACTATCTCCAAGTCGTTTTAAAATTTCTCCGTAAGCTCCCAGTCGCTCTCATCTTTTCGTCTTTTCCCTGATATGATCATGGTTCATCGCAACGATCCCGATGAAATGTTCGACCTCCGCGTCGAACTACCTTCTTGTTTTCGCAGGTCTTATGGTTTGGCTTACCCCTTTGCCTCGACTGGCTCTTGTTATTTCAGTGCGGACGGAGCTGGACTTGTATATTTCTGTGATTGAAGTTAATGAATATAGATTGGACTGGTTTTGGTTGCTTTTCTCTTTTTAATTGAAGAGATGAGATCGCTTTTACTTTAGCCGTTGTCACTGAAGCCGCTGTTACACGTTGAAACTTTTAGCTGAAACTTGTGCGCAACGGCGTTGCGAAACAAGTTTCAGCAGGCGTTTCACCGTGTAACATGGTCGGTTTCGCGAAAGTTTTTGAACTTCCGTTGCGGAACAAGTTCCACGAAAAGTAGAACCGCTTTCTACTCCTGCAACGGTCGCAACGATCGCAGTGGTGATAAAAACGAGAGTTTCACCGTGTAACACCACTTCGCGAAACTTGTTTCGCAGCGCCTTTGCACACAAGTTTCAGCTAAAAGTTTCAACGTGTAACAGTGGCTTGAGAGTTTCAAAATGCTGTTCGTTCACTATATACTGAAAATTCAACACGCACGCGGAACCGTGCGATGAAGTATAAACAATAAGTCATTGCCGAGGACACCGCGCAACGCCAGCCTAGTGGACATGCGCGCATTCAACCATGTTAAGAATGCAACATTGTTGTTCTCAGGATTGTTCACACGTGGGAAGGAAAGAAATGTTGGATGTTGTTGAAAATGATATGAAAATAAACCTTCACTCAACATCACCCAGCATCATGCAACGTTGTCAACATGGTGGCCAAACGAGTCCAACATGTTGGAGTCAGCAATGTTGGACGATATTGCATCATAATGCATGTTGGATCCGTTTGGCTCGAATACAGCCATGCACCAATTAGTACGGATAAGTAAAACGCAGCTCATGAGCGTAGTAGGCTTTCCGTTGCCTCTGTATGCCCGACAGTCATAAGTTTTCAAAATTGCAAAAAAGGACATTAAAACAGTACTCGTCGTTCGTGGTCTCTGTTAGCCTGTCATCGATGGTTTTTTTACCTCAAGTGTGCTACGAGAGCCATTGTAAATTTAATTGCGTCGATTTTACTTTGCTTGGGATCGCTGAGAATGAGTTTTAAGAGATTGCCAGTATAAGCATTATACGAAACAAGCATACGACTTTTAATTGCAGCTTTTAATAGTTTCTTTTCCGGTTTTTTCTGATTTGGTACTTCTCGCTTGCGTCATGTAAATTACTTGCCAAGAGGTTACCACAATAGAGTACAGTCAAATTAATATCGGTACCCCTCATTTAAAGCAAATTTTTAAAGCTCTAACTAAAACGAGTGAATAGTTTTCATGGTCCCTCCATTTTTTCTTTCTTGGCCAAGGAAGGAAGATTGTAGTTGTTTTAAATAGAAGACAAGCTATGGGCTGAATTATTCCATGCGGACAAGACGTTTCTCCGGAATCTTCTAGTATTTGAAAAATAGGGAAAAGAAAAGTTCCAGTTATCCAGCTCTGCCCGGGCCGTTCTGCTTTACAGTGAAGATGGCCTCGTACTCATCTGAAATTACTTTGTCCTCCATTTTCCTGATAATTGTTTCCGGGGTGGCAGTTGTCGGTAATTTCCTGGTCATCCTGGCGATTTTGTGGAACCGAAGGCTTCGTACAGTTTGCAATTTCCTTTTCCTCAATCTGGCTGTGGCTGACTTGCTTCAAGGAGCTATCGCTATGCCGCTGCGCCTCACAGATCAGCTCAGTCAAGCAGAAGGCAGACCGCTAATTCCATGTCTCGTGGTCATACCACTCACAGTTTTCCTTTTTGGTGCGTCAAATTTCAACCTGACGCTAATAAGTCTTGATCGGTACCTGGCACTAAGTCGGCCTTTCTTGTATCCCACCCTGGCTGTACCTTGGAAACTGGCTATTATTATTGCAGCATCTTGGCTACTGATTTTTATCATCGCGTTTCTGCCCATAATGGGTTGGGGAGCGTCCCACATCGCTAATGTTACCGATATCTGCTTGTACTCCGCAACGCTCAGCAAAGAATATTTGTTTATGTTATTTTCCGTCGTCAATTTAGCCGTCATCTTAGTCCTGGCGTTCACAAATTACTTTATCCTCAAAACGGCACGACGACAGATTCGAGAGATACTGAGCGTCAACCGAAGTCAAGGATGGATTTTGCAGAAGCCATTTTCCATTACGCTTCTCACCATTCGATCATCTGCCGATTGCAGTCCGACTAACGGCCCGGCGGTAATAATGACGGCCGACAGAAAAAAAGAGAACAAAGCTACAAAAATTGTTCTGATCATCGTCGGTGTCTTCGTGTTCTTGACAACGCCAATTACAGTGATTGATATTATCAGTCTGCTGGGTTGCCCAACGTGTACTCCTGTCGCTATAGTCAAGATAACTGTGGTCATGGCGTACGCAAACGCTTGCGTTAACGTATTTTTATACGCGGGCTTCAATAAAGAAATGAGGAATACTTGGGTGGATATTTATCGAAAGGCAAAAGAAACGATGTTGCGTCGTTTTCGTGGGCAACAAGCGACGTAAAAAACAACTCCCCCCCCCCAAAAAAATATATATATATATAACAAGACTTCAACCTGACGTCAGGACAGATGCTCGCTATCAGTTTTTAGCCACAACGAAAATTAAGGGACGCTTTTTAGGTTGACGATATACCAAAAATAATTATCAAAATTCCTATTTGTAACGCACACACAGAAACAAGTAAAAGACGTTCTTTGGGACGGATGCCAGGTTAAAGATACGATCCAGCTCAGTTAAAAAAAGGAGGGACGATTGATTTCAACGTTTCCCATTGCAACAAAGTAATTGAAATCAGCTCATCCTTAGAATAAGTACTTGATTCCGTGAAATTAGTGATGTAGAAACTTCCTTTCTTCAGTTTGAACCGTTGTTGTTTTTGAGCAATTTGTCTGATGCTGCAATGACTGTCAAGCAATAAATTCGCTTTGAAAACAGACTTGCACTGAAATATCCATGACAATCTCGGTGGCGATTGCTATCTGGGCTTGCACCAAATCTGTCAAATCTTCTTGACTGAGATAAAGTTCGAAAGCAACAACTCCCGGCCTTTCGTGTCTTCATTCTAGCTGCTCAAGTATATGCTCCATTGGACAATAATTCGTTGTAAATATGAACTATTACCATATAGATGATCTCGGATTCTTATTCCGAGTATGCCTGTCATAAAACATCATTCTCATTGTATTTACCAGGCTGAACGCTTAACATCTTAATTCTTTCAATTCATTAGTAGTTGGACAATATTTGTGTTGTCTATCGTTTCTTTCATACATGTAACAAATTCTGTAAAAGTTCAAAGCATCGGACTGCCGAGGTCGTTGGTTCAAGCTCCGGACGGACACCATTCAGGGTCTTCAACTGAATAACTGATCGAAACTGAGGAGAAATTACCGCCTTATCAGTACTGACATCTGCAAATGGTTAGACTTCCTACTCCTCTCAGATAAGGACGATAAAGCGTAGGTGTCATCTCACAACACTCACATATACTTGTCTCTTTGGGAAATTAAAGAACTACTAGCGATGTAATGAACCCTAGCTGTGACCAGCTCTAGTGTCTGGTCTGAAAGGGCACACTGAAAATTTGTTCTCAGGTGGCTAACGAGAACGATACAGAAAAGTTAACAGAGTTGACAAAGACGAGAGGGTTATGAACATCCCTAAAAATGACGAGAAAGTAACGAACAGCACAAGTGTGACAGAGACGAGGTTACGAGGGAGAGAGAGCTAAAAACAGTTACCAGCTCGGTTGGCCAAGAGGAGTCAAGAAAGAGAGCTTGTTAATGGGGACTGACGGTGGTTGGTAGGTCAGTGGTTGTGTTGGTTGGTGGTTGTGTTGGTTGATGGTGTTTTGGGAAGCAAGATTCAAGGATTCGACTGAACTGAACTATTTATAATTTTAAATATTTAGCGTAAAAAGTATTAAGTTAAGGGAGTCTTCCACCCTAGAAAATGTATGGAAACCTCAGGGTTTTTTGCCTTTGGCTTATCAGTTCTCCAAGGGTTTTAAATGGGGACTGGGTACATTATGCATGTATATTGTCACATGGCTATACTCGGCTCATTTTAAATTCACTTTCATTTGAGCGGGAAAGGCTATTCCCAAACAATTTGCTAGAATTGCTGAAAGATGGCAAAACCTGACCACAGGATTTTTTTCTTGACCCTATGCAGGTTTGAACTTTGAAACTGACATGGAATTTGTAAATGGCACACGCTCTTTGCTTTCCTTCTTTTACTTTTACCAGCTTTTGGAGGCTCAAATTTAAAGCAGACAAACCTTCTAGGTAATTACTCAGAATAAAGCTAATATGTTGACTCGTTCTTGCATAGCAGGCCAAAGATCGAAGGTAGGTTTAGGCAAAAACACCCTTTTTTGAAGAGTGAAAGTTTGAAGAATTTTCTCTCTGGAAATAACCAGAGTCAGTCAACCAGTTTAGGTTCATAACCTACATCATTATAAACCATAATCTGTCAAAGTAGCTAAGTTCAGTGGCTTAGTGTTTTCTGCTCACTTATGTTACCCAGGCCCGTAACCAGGGGGGTGCACGGGGTGCGTTCGCACCCCCCCCCCCCC
>BLFK01000049.1:751294-772966 GCA_014634185.1 Astreopora myriophthalma | reverse complement strand
CCCCCCCCCCCCCACAGGCCCCAAACGTCCGCATTGTGGTACTCAATATCCAAGTTAAGCCAAAACGGTCCGCATTTTGATACTCAATATCCCAGTTATCCTAAATAAACGGATCAGACAATACTTTCAAAGGTCTTACAAAAGCTTGATCTGTTTCCACGGCAACAAGGGACTCAGACATTGTGTTTGTCATCATTCATGGCAACGAGGTGCATGATGGTGTTTTTTTTCTGAATTAGTTTGATTTTGAAGAAAAATGTGGTCTAGTGTGGAAGACCCCTTAATGAAGTATTATTGTTTAAGTCTACTTAAATTAACTTCAGCTATTTCAAAGTTGCATTATCCCAGCATCCAGAATTAGATAAGTCTTATGCTCTAGTTTTGAAGAGACGTTATACCAGTATTAATCAGTTAGAATAATCCCTTCGCAGTGCGTTTTAAATTAAAACAAAGTTATATATTTGTGTGTAATTTAATCTCGTAATAAATTAATTACTGTTTCCTTTTGAAAACGTTCACGGTAGTTTGCGGGAAGGGGTTTGTGTATTTTATTAATTTCCATTTTCTTTTTTCTCGCGTCGCTGCGTGCGCCAAAGAAAGATGCACGTGACATTCTTTTTCATAGTATACACGGAAACATTTTTTGTGGTTTCAGATCTCTCTACATTGGCTTCATTGCCTATATCTTTTGCCACTCATGTGCTGTTACTTTCAGGAACTGCTTGCCTTGGCAGAAACCGAGTGCCCACAGACTGTGGGTACAGTTGCTAAAATCGCTTGTCAGCTGATCATCTCAGCTCAAAGGATGAATATCCAGGTTTCAATGAATTCGTGTGGTTTCACACGATATTTTTCAACCTTACCAAACTCGGTCTTCTTTAAGGAGTAGCATAATCGATACTACCACCTTGTTTTCTCTACTCAAATTTGCCCCAACTACAAGCGGTCATCAGATTGTTGCTCACTGTGACTTCTAAGCTTGTCCATCCTCCGTTTTTCAATCTTTCGGTAGGCTTTACTTGCTAAATTTGAAGAAGCGAAAGCTCTTCTTTTGTAGCAACACTATACTTTAGATCAGTGATATGTCCATCACAAAACAAATTGTCCAATAAACTTTTAAATGGGGGGAGATTTTCTTCAGAGTAGTCTCCCTTTCCCAGAAGGTACTTCTACAAGTCTCCGAAGGTAAATTCTGGTATGTTTGAAAAGTTGTACGTCCAGGCCCCAGTTGTTCGAAGGGTGGATAGCGCTACCACTGGATAAATCACTATACATTGGATAACTCGATTGGCTGTGCTAGTTCATGCATATCCGCATGGGTAATGTTATTCCCCTTTTAACAACCGAGACCTGGGCCGAGTTGTTCAAAGCAGGGTTAGTGCTAAACTGGGATTAAATACCACGACAGCCAATAGGTTTTAATAGGACTTAACCCAGGGCCGGTTAGCGCTAACGGCCCTGTTTCGAACATCTCTGAACTGGTTGTCAAGCTCTTATAGAGTCTGGCAATTTATCTTTTCTTGTCTTCAATTTTTCGTCGATAAGACTATTCTGATCTTCGGTGCTTTCTTCCACCTTTGGTTGCTTCTTTTCTTTTGCTGTTTTGACACAAATCGACTAATTCTGCTTTGCTTATGTTCTTGTTCACTTACCTGCATACCTTGCGTCTATTAAATTTATTCCTAGATCTTCGAAATTCCGACATTGCCTTCGGCGCTTTCAGAGCTACCAGTTACCGAAATATGAGAACTCGGAACGTTAAGCAAATCTCGGTAAAGTGGGCTAGTCCTTGTTTCCATAGCTTAACTGAATTGAAAATCCCCTTTTACTTCAAGTTACATGAAGTAAAATCTACTTCGAAGTTAACATAATAAAGTTAGAAGAAAAATTCAGGAGAGCAAACGATTTCTCTCTTCGTGGTAATACCGTCCAACTAAGCAAGCTGGTAAAGATTTTTTATAGCATTTACGTGGAGGTACCATCAAAATAACTGAAAGCTAACCATTTTCAAATCAGTGCTTAGACCTAAATGCTGTAGATAAACGCGACGCTCAAAAGCGTGGTTTCTAGTTAAACTCGAGCTCTATTTCGTCCGTTTTCTATCCAATTAAAGATGTTTTCTTGGCGACGATGGGCCAATCACTTTAGACAGTAAATCTTTCATCTTATAATTGTCAGGGAATGTCCCACGTCATTGTGAGAGATCAAAACAAGTGCCAGCCGGTAAAGTGATACCGCAGTTTAGCGAGACCGTGTTGTTATTGATTATTGAATTAAACTGAGCAATGATAGGGAGAGACCTGAATGCCAATGAAAAGAGTGCTGTCGGAGTTTTTTTTACTAAAAAGGAAAAGAAAAGGGTAACGCAATTTCACAAAACAACAACAACGACAGAAACAAAAACAAAACCCAGGAACTTATATTCTGGTATTGGCCATCAGTGGTTACTTTGTAAATGCCGTTGAAGATACAAAATAAAACAATAGTGACATTTTGAATCTCACTAATTGCACTCCCTCTTTTTGATGTCCTTTTATTCTTTGGACAAATTAAAAGAAAATATAGTTTAATGTGGATTCCAGTGGTTACACGTATACTGAAAAAGATATATATAATTTTCTGCTTAGTTTGGGAGCTCAAAGCGTCATTTTTCGCGCGGTAATCACTGCGAATTTTTTAGTGTTCCTTATTCCGCACATATTCAACATAGACGGTCTGTTGATGAAGCCATTGGATAAAAACAAATACGGAAAATTTCAATCCATTTGTAAGCCAGAATAATTCTACCAATCGTTTGAAATTGCAAGAAAGCGAACAAAGAAATAAAACACGAAAAAGAAAACAAAGTCTTGTTGTGATCATTAAGTATGCAACAAAGGAATCTTTTATGACCCCCAAAGCGTGTTGTACAAGTAAATTGTTGGAAAATAATGAAGTCAGTTTTTCTCAAAACAAACTTAATTGGAATCAAGCAATGTGAACTACAATGGCTTGATATTTTCTTGAAGCATCTGTAACGGTTGTTAGCCCAATTCATATTAGACTTGTGGCGCGTTTGTGGTTGATTATATGAACTCAATGACCACAAGAAAACAAGAGCAATCGAGATGACTAGCTCAACGTTAACTGAAAAAGAAACATCGAGTTTAGCGCTAATTTCTCAGATAAATTTTATTGATATTCTTTTCGATTACTGAGGTAATGAAGAATTTTGAGATTTAAGGGCACTGCTTGCCTACTGCAATGACATGGCCTTAGAACTCCGACACATTTGTGTTTTCAGTGTTTGCAAATTTGACGACAGGTGGGCGTGACAGGCGGCAATTAGAAAGTCATCGTAAGATGATACTTGCCGGTCAGGGCGGAGACGTTTACGCACGGTTTGTCTGTGACTCGCGTTTTAGGGCTCTTTTAGTCTTGCATCGTGACAGGCCAGGGCGCATGCTATCTTCTATGTGCGGGAATATAATTGCTGTGCGTCGTAGATGATCCGTAGAATGGAAGAGAAACACCTAAGAGTAATGAAGGCAGAGCTTTCTGTGAAGTTTTTGAAAAGTAGTAGAAGTATGACATTTCTGACCTACAGAAAGGTCCTCGAAGACAGCCTTCCGCGCTACCAACATTCTTTAGAACAGCTCTCGTATCCCTCGACTTCAGCTTAAAACGAACGAGAACTTACTCTGGCACGTTCCTCTCGAAACACGTGTTTGCTTTCCGGCTTGTATGGAATGATCAACTTTCTTAAATGGTTTCAAATTTGTCAGCAACCTGTTCAGTTCTGACGTGAGTGATTTACCTTGATGGCCTAGACTCCCGCCTTGCTAAACCTAGCTCATGTGTCAAAATGCCGGAAATCTTGACTTGAAATCTGCTTTCATTTTGTAAACTTCACGAAAGAATGTGTTTTGCTTCAGACTAGTTTACCTCAAGTCTTTGTTTAATTGTTTGGAGAGGGAAGAGAAGAAATGTTTAGTTTAGCTAGAAACACTTATATATTGTCATGAGGATTCCTTTACGGGGAATCCGAGTAGAATTGCGAGTCATTTATATTTCGATTCCCCGGCAGTAAACATACCAAACCCATGCGAATTTCTTTTCCAACCAGGCGACTCGTTTCAGATGCCCGTATGTCAGACGTCATCTATGTATCAGTTGTGAGACTTGTGTTTCGTCAGCAGTCAGCAGTAAAGTCTAGCTAGAGATACATGAACTTCCCAGTAATATAATACCTAGTATTTTTTTTAAACTGAATTCTGCGCCTTCATTCCAGTGCAGTTACAGCATTGCCCCTAAATGTTACTGGACATATTATGAATGAGAAACTTGACCTACGGTATGACTAACATGGTTGTATTTTCGGTCAAACCTTCCCAGGAGCACATGACTTCGTGGGCTACTGACTTTGTCAATACTCTTGATAATGGTACTTGGGAAAATTACTGAAAAGAATTGAGTCGTATAATATCTTGACCAAATAATCAGTTGAACAAACCTGAATAGTGCATTTTGGAAAGTAATATTTAACACTATAAGTTGGTTTACAATATAATTCGGGTTTGCCTATCAGTAGGGGATCAAGGTACCGTGTCTCGTACTCTGTATACTGATATCGTGAACGGACTGTAAACTTGCCAGTTGACGACACTATTCCGGTAAGCTCTTTAGGGGAATGGAATCGTTAAGGTTCAATCAAGGATAAATCAAGTGAAGCCTGAGAAAATTATTCAGGAGCTGGTTCACTGTGTGTTGGCTCAGACTTTTTGGTCAGCCTGAGTTCCGAACGCCAGGGAAATCAGGAAGATATATTCCACCGAAAGCGTCTTAGACTGATTGATCTTAAATTGTTTTACTTAATCCATCCTGAGGCCATTGCAGAACAGGGCTGCCCACACAGCATCTGACTGAGCTATCTTTGCCGATGGCCAAAGGGGAAGGCCTCTGCTACCTCCCCCCCCCCGCCCCCCCGCCCCCCCGCCCCAAATTTTGACTTAACTTAGAGCTTGATACTCTCCATATTCCAAACACAGAACGGATCAACTTGTTTTTCTGTAACTAGGCGACCAAAGCTTTGAAAGCCTGTGCATCCTTAACCAGATCTACAGTTTGAATCAGTTCTAAAGAAAAACTGCTAATTTATGATGCCAGCCGGCGGGTTTCTTTTCATCCTTATACCGAAGTTGCACAGTTCAATTCCAAAGCCGAGAGAACATTTTATGTGATATAATGTGTCCCGAGTCTCAGCTGACGGTATTTTAAAAGATCCAGATAATAAAGTCAGAAATTTGTTGCTGAACCTGTGCTCTAAATCTCTGATTCCAGGGATAATTGAAGAACTTTGCAAACAGCATTAATAAATGCTGGTGATCCCTTGGCATAGGGTTTGATTCCTACCCTACAAGAAATAAAATCCCCTCTCAAGAGAAAGCATTTTTCATAATGAAAAGATGAGGCCTTTTTTTCTGTTAGATGTTGGAATCGTTGAATTAACACGTTGCGACAGCACATGCTCTCAACGACCAGAGTGTCAAATGTGTAAGTTATTAAATCGCACGGATAAGAGTACCCGGCCAGTCAGTTGAATCAAGCTACAAATATGAACTGATGATCATATCCAAGATCTATCGACGAAGTTGCAAATCTGTTCCACACAGTGCAGTGTAAATACCTCACTTGGTAAGATAATTTTTGACACAAGATCACGGATTCTCCAATTCAGTTCAAACAACAACATTCCGTGACGTCACTGAAATAACGCATGCGTTAATTTTGTCCGCATCCTTCCATGGGAAACCGTACTCACCGGCTTATGTAAGTATTCTGATCTCGAGATCACGCTTGGTGTGAGAATAAAAGAAATACCTTGAAAGCCTAGTGTTTTTTGGATTTGCTAAAGCAAGCAACGTCCCTTTGTAGTTTCAAAGTGTACCCACCGCCTACAGTAGCTGGGAACTGCCGTGAAGCATTATGGCCAGTTTCGTTAACTTAAAATGTTTGTGCGTGAATCATAGACATATTCCTCAAAATTACAGCAATCACTAAATGGTTGTGGAATATTTCGAAACATTACTATCGTTTTTGTAATACAGCCACTCGTTGCTGTCAGTGTTGTGACATGTGGTAAATTTGCTGATAAGTTAGTTTATTTAGATATAGAACGAGCCCAAGTCTTTGCTTTCCGCCTTACAAGTAAACACTTCTGTTGAATTCTCAACATGAAATCATAGAAAAGAAATGAAACATATCGCTTGGATAACCCTTGTTTTGCAAACGAATACTCCTAAGACAAAATAACCTGTTAAAGTTACTACTTAGTATTGTGAAGTTATTGGATTTATTGTTAGACCAAACGTGCTGATATTAAATTCCGCCAAACGAAGTACTCCTTCATTTTTTGGTGTTATGGCCCCGGACGTATGATAAGGCTTTAAGGGCATTTAATGTGATATCAGATCTAAATAGGTGGATAGAAAGACAATTTAAGGATTCACAAAAAATAATTTGTATTTTTGAAAAACAAAACCCATATGGGGTCCAATTTGTTGGGAACACAAGAAAGGCCTGTTGTTCCTAGCGTATGATCGAACACAATGCTTTTTACAGTTAAATCTCCGCTCGTTAATAATAAGCACGATACCACCAGCGAATTTAATGAACTTAAATTTGTCCTTGTTTTACCAATTATTTCATGAGCTCGTAGAAAGACTGAACTATCGCGCTGGCGTCAATATGAGAACGCCATTTCGTAATCAGGAAGATTAACATATGTTTGTAGTCTTCTTGCCGCTCGGCGCGTTTTTCTTGCTTTGTCTTCAGATTCAAACGTGAAGTTGAAAACAAAAGTAAAATGGTTTCTAGGCAATTTCTAAAGATAGTTAGAGAAATTTATTCACTCAATTAACTTCACAGGTTGGGGAATAAGTCTTCAAAGAAAACAACGAGAAAGGATATCAAATTAATAAATGATAGCTTCACGCGCAGGGAAACATCAAAGCATTTCAAATGGCACGTTTTTTATTGGCTTTTCGCTTTATCGTACAAACTTATATGCCTCTTTCTTTTAAATCCTATAAACGTTTTTTCGTCTTTACCAAGAATACGTTGAAGAATTTTGTACAAACATGTGATCTATGGATACACGTATGAGATGCCGGCTTCTGCTATGCGTACGAATGTTGAAAATAAAAGGTCCTTTAAATGGCCCAAATTGTTATTGATTGTTCAATGTCGCAGTAAATATCTTCACAGAAGTTTCTCCTCTCTCAATAAACCTACTTTAGATATGTGAAATTCGATTTAAAATGGAACATTTTACCATTTTAGCGTCCGTTCGGGTGCCTTGACTTTATATGGCGATCCAAATCCCTTCTTCTTACGAGAACCTTGCCGCAATACTGACATTTGTAGGGAGTGTCTCCAACTGCATGAAGACGAATATGTTTCGCCATATTGCTTGGATCTCCGAATCTCTTTTGACAATATTTGCACTTGAGCGGTTTGTAGCCAGTGTGAATGCGCATGTGGATTTTCAGCCCGTATTTACGAGTGTATAACTTTCCACATAGTTCGCACAGGTATCCTTTATTAACTTTCTTGGAATTTAGATCGTTTATCATCTCTTCGTTGCAGCCCGATGTCTTAGGTTTGTCTGGCTCAAGTTGACCTCCGTTCAAGCTCGTTCCGTCCGGGTTTGGTGTGCTAGACGATGTTGGTAATCTAGTAAGATTTTGCTCTGCTCCGAACATCATAGGACCCGAGGGATTTACTACAGGTTGGCCATTTAGTGATGGAAATCCTTGAGGAAAACCATACTTGAAAAAGGGCATTCCGGAAGGGCTGCAAAGCGGCGGTCTTGGCTGAAGCAAAAAGGCAGGATTACTCAACATGTCCGGCATTTGATTCTGCGAAAATGCGGAGGCATCTTGTGACAAATTGTACCGCATCCCATTAAGTCCGTTTAGTTCGTTCAAAAGCGGTCGTGAAATTGAAGGAAATTCTGAAGAAACTGGCACAGATCCAAGCTCTGGGCTTTTAAAGCCGTTGAAACTTGGGGAGCTGAAAGACTGCGGCTGGTTGACTTGAGGTACAAGAGGAGAGTTTTTCAGTCCTTCTTTCATCCCGAATGTTTCAGCTGTAAAAGAAGGCAGACTCACTGGTGTAAGCGGTGTAAGCACAGGCTGCAACTTGTCTGGAGATTTCACGACCTGCAAATCGGAGCCTGAGTGCAGCGAGAAACCAGTCGGAGACACTTTGGAAGACGAGCTTTCTCCTCCAGAACTTTGCATCGATTTGGGGCTCTCCTTCATCAGAAATGAATCGGTATTGAAATTGGAGAAGAAAGGAAACTGGTTCATGGCTAGTGAGAGGTTGTTAAAGCCATTAAAGCCATTTATGCCGTTCAAACAGCCCATGCTACTGGACAGATTAAGCCCAGATGAAGAATGACTGCCGTTTACGATAGGTTTGTCGTCATGTATAGGCACATCCGACAAGAAAGCACTGCTGTTATGATGGTGGCTTCTGCTTGTTTCTCCGTCATGTTTCAGGTTAAGAGGTGGATCACCGTCCGGTTTTGATACCTGTATCCCGTCTGTATCCGAGTTTGGAGTTAGAAACAAAGTGCTCATTCTTGGCGGCCTGTTCAACGGGTTGTTTCTACTTGGAAGGTTACTGGTGTATAAGTGTGTTCGCTGACTGTGACACAAGGTCTCTTTATAGCAGTTCCCACGCTTTGAGGCGCACTCAAATGCGATGTGCGTTTTAAGTGTGTTTGGGAATGCAAACACTTGCGAGCAGTGGTGACAAATATATTGGTATTCACCTGTGAAAGAACCGACAGGTGTAGCAGAAGTTAATGACACGTGCTGGTGAGCCAGCCAATCAGAGCCGCTCAACTGAGGACAGCCAAGCACAGAGTCAATGACACGTGCGAGCGGCTCCGAGTCCTCCCGCCCTCTCTACTGGCTTATAAGTTATAATAATACAGGCGCTCGAGCGAGAAAGGCTATTAATATTCAAAGACACATTCATAATTAACCAACCATGCTGTAATTAGCTTCACAATTGTTAGCTGGAGGAAGTAGGATTTTATTGAAATGAATGGGTTTTAAATGTTTTGAAATGTTTTGCGCGCTGGTGAGACTAGCCGCGAAAATAAAAAGAGCACATTAGAAACGCGATTAGTGCACCGCGTTAAGTGAATTTCTCTGATTTCTGAAACAATAAAGTGTGCCACGAGGGTCGTTCAATTCTATTGTTAGATCTTTTGTTAATGACTCCAGCCAATCAAATTACGCTGTCAATCTTGCTTTTCAAATCACTCCTTGTTATAATGGGTGCCGTTGCCTGGGGAAAATCAGGAAGCGGTTAGAAAACGTGAGCTGACCCTTGCAAACAGCTAAGCGGCTCTGCAAGAGCTGGGACGCAGAAAAGCACAACCAGTGAAAACCGGTTGTAAAGGAAAGTTTTACTACGGTTTTTGATTTACGATCGGCCGTTCTACAGGTGTCTGATGGTGGCCATAGTCAGTACACGTGACCCGCTACAGCCGCTCTGAAGATTTGTTTAGTTCGCCCTTTGCTGCCTAAATATCTTAGAATTGCCACAAAGAGAGAGCTGTTCACATCATAATCACACAATAGATGTATCACGCTTTGTACATATATAATTTGGACACGCGGCCGAGAGGTGAAATCCTTTGTCCTCGGAATGTCTCCTAAGCCAACAGATGTAAAGAAAGATCCAAGTTCCAGACCGTGCAAAAACGTATCCTTCGGGACACAAGGATTGCTCAAACTGGTAAATCCGCACTATCACCAGTGAGCTCAACAGTAAGCACGAAACAAGAAGCGGGTGAGCCATTTAAGTTGGTGATTTGAAGCAGCCGGGTACCGGAGCCGCAGAGAGGACTTAAAATGACTTACGGTTGTGATTTAACAGAAATGATACCCTGACCCACATGTTACATTGTTAATCCAAGCACCGACGTAGGTTCCTAGGCACCGTAAAATTCTTTGTCCCCTCGCGTTTAATGTGAGAGAATGTGGGAGACGAAGGTGCAAACAAAAGCTACCGGCACCTAGGCAAATATCATCCGCACAATTAAGTGAGCAATTACCAATTCCAAATAAGCCAGATTACCTTTATGGATTAAACAAGCTTTCAGGCCGCGAACAGATCTTTGTGTTATACTATAAAGTGTGATGATAAGCCAAGTATTTATAGCCACGAAGGAAAAAAAATTACACCACATAAGGTGCACAGCTTCGTCAGAAGCGGTTCCTAGCATTATCTGAATAAAGCAAGTCGCTTGGAAACTTGAAGGTATCTGAGCAAAATTCCAGTACTTTGTAGATAACAGAAATTTAGCATATACATACTAAAATAACTAAGCTAATTTGAAAACAACGGTCACGGTTTACAGACCTGTTTAACACGCTGTGCAAAAAAAACAAAAAATAATAAACGACAAAACAAAGCAAGGAGTAGTGCAAGTATGAAGTGATTTTAAGCTGATATTCTACAACGAAATTTTGTGTTTTAATCCTCCAGTTTGAATGGACAATGTTTTGACAGAATGTCTTTGTTTCACTGTCAATTAGTAAAGCTCCTTAAGATATGCACGAGGATAAGACAACTGTGATATCTTTCCTAACATTCCAGACGATATGAATTTTGAAACAAGTGGTGCTGAATAGGTGAATAACGTTTGCATATTTCTGCCGTTTGAAGAGTTCCGACATGAAAGAAACTCGTGGAAAGATCACTAATTCAGTCTATACCCTAGGCTAAGACCAGCCAATACTTTCTTTTATTAAGTACTCAGTCGTTGTTTCAATCAAAACCCGGTAATCCCTAGGCAAGTCTAAAGGCTCTAAAATGGTCTGGAAATTAAACGAGGAATTCAACGTATCTTGTCTTAACGACAAAACGAAATCCTAAATAAATTTCACATCCATGAAGTAAAACTCCCTAAGGCTGGAAAGTGGATAATTCTTTTTCCATTTCCTGTTCACGTCTGTTAGAACCACTCGACAATGTGGTTTGTAGGGAGGCGTGTCTTTCTAAAATAAATCGCATATCATGTTTCTCAAGCGATAAACGCTCTTCACCTGACTGTCCCTAAAAGATAAATGGTGTCAAAAAGGGAACTACTTGCTTTTAAGATTAATTATATCAGTCTCACTTAACGCGCCCGCACGCAGATAAACAGCAAAAAAGTTATTCACCCGTCGTTAGCAGTCATTAAGCCTCGGCTTTTTTTCTCGAAGATAAAAAAATTATTCATGTGTTAAATTCCTTCTTTATCTAACAACAGCGTCGGAACATTTATATCAACCATCAAAGGTTCATAGGATTTTCAGCACGTTGGCCTGCGTGAAGTCTTAATGCCTAATAACGTTACAGGAAGCTGAGCAAAATATTTTTTGAAGCTGTTTTTTTCCTTTTTACACTGAGCAATTGATTTCAAACAATTGAAAATAATTCGACGAATTATGATAACAATAAGGGAAAGATGATAATCCACCACACATTTTCAGTGTGGTGTTGAAAGGGAAATAAAATGAAAACAAATCTAGTTAGAAACTAAAAAATGGGCAAAACGCGATTTTAGGAATCAGTTCTGGGCCACTTATAATCTCTTTAAATGGCAAAAGTATACAGATATCTTAATAATGATGTCAGAGGAGAAAAAGGGTATTCACGGGTTTCATCAAGTCAATTGAATAGCTCTCTTCTTAGTACAGGTTAGAACGGCTAGTAAAAAGAACTCCAAATCACTTTGTCTCAGATGTTTTAACATGGTCTGTCCTCTTCAATCGGCCTTGATTGTGAAATGTGTCAATGCCCCGTCTTCCGCTTCTTAAAGTTACTCCCAAATATGAACTAAAATGGATCAGTCTAGCACGAGACAATTGCAGATTGCTCACTGCTAGATTACAGAGAGCGTTCCTGCGACACACATTTTATTTCTAGCAGCTTTTGCAATATAGCCGCGCGAGTTTTTAAACTCAATTAAAGACAGTTGAGACTGTAATCCGTGTCTGAATAAATCTCAGATTTTGTTTACAACCCAGCAAGAGCAAATTTACAGAAGTGTTTGCCGAACAATTGAAGTCAATATGATTGGCCGCTTGGTCTAAGCATATTAGCTATGCGGACTCTGTTTGTATTCAAAAACAAAGAAATCACATGTTCCTTGAACAATACAGATACCAGGAGAACAGCTTGCTTCGCTTAGTAGCGGAAGGCCAATTTCTTGTCTTTCGTGCGCCACTGTTGCGGCCAAAATGAGCAAACAAAATTTCCCTACCTCCCTGTCATTAGTAAAGACATTTGGATTCTTCCTGGATGCTGAAAGAGAGGAAAAACTACAACAACGAAAGCTAAGGAAAA
The DNA here is from genome assembly GCA_014634185.1 of Astreopora myriophthalma. Lineage (NCBI taxonomy): Eukaryota > Metazoa > Cnidaria > Anthozoa > Scleractinia > Acroporidae > Astreopora > Astreopora myriophthalma. The sequence goes on along the minus strand of BLFK01000049.1, from coordinate 760,573 downwards.
GGAGAAAAGTTTTTTTTTACTTTGCCTGAAATAGCAAACCTATTAATACATAAATTGGGGATTTTTAACCGATCTGAGTAAACTTGAAATTGCATTATTACGTTTCAAGAAGAAAATTCTTCAATGTAAACGACAACGGACAACATAGTCGTTGGATGATTTTTAGCGAGAAGGAAAATTTCCAAAGTTTAAAGCCCGCACTTGCATTCGCCGTTCAATCTGATAATCAGCTTCCGAGCGCGTATAGTCTACAGTGTAGTATTACTGAGCTTTATTCATAGAAATATCTTTCGTCCAACTGTTTCTTAGATAAGATTTTTGGCCACGCAATTGTTTTTCATTCGACAGTTTCTTCAGTCTGCGTCAGGACCATAAATATTCCTCTTGGTTGTGGCTCTCCGATAATTGACGTTAATCGTCGCAAAATGATTTAAATGATGATAATCAGTGTGTCAAAACCTCACTCCCCTATGAGGCGTGACTACTCCAATTTCACAATTTCAACATCTATATTAAAGATCTTTTTCTTGGAAATTATATCGCTGACTTTCACATTCATTTTCGACACCTTATCAAGCTAAGAGACATTAGTTTCAATAGAACCATTGTATCATTAGCGGTTCAAAAAGGTTATGGATAGTTCACTTGAATACACCACCTGTCACACGACCTTGTTCTGAAGAAACGGCGTATTAATACCTCTGCAAACAATCTACATTTAATAATAACCATTTCACCAGGAAATCTATCACCAATATGCATTAAAGTAACTCTGCTGCGGTATGTTTGGTCACTCTGAAGATTTTTTTTAAAAACTAGCTTATGATGTTCGTGGCATACATCTGCGCATCCTGGAATATTCCATTGCTTTGTAGTTCCTTGACGCTGCCTTATTCTCATAAATTTTCCTGACTCTTCATCGTTGTAAAATAACCTCTAAATCAATTTACACATTCACTAAAAAGGAATCACCAACGCAATTATCAATTTGAAGCTTTGTCAAATCAGAAATTATTCACGGTCTGCCTCTCCCTAAGCGTAGTGTAGCAAATGAAGAAAACGTTTTTGTAAAGAAAAAATGGTAAGGCAAAAATAATTGGGAATGTTGCTATGTGGAAGTAATTTTCCAGACGAGTGACCCCGTACAATACACCACATGTTTGTTCGTTGATTTAGCAGTGATATACCGGCTGTTTTTGCCCAGTAACCCGTTACCCGGCCCACTTATTTATCTGAAATGTTAAGAGGTTCTGGGGGCGTTAATGTACTTGTTACATTAATCTTCTTTGAGGCAGACTCGTGGCGGTTGGTTTTGATTATTTAGACGCATGATGACATCCATCGCGTTCTAGATCCTACTTTCATCTAGTTTGGGCGTTGCCTTAGAAGCTGGTCTAAGTGCATAATATGTTCTTCAGCTATAGCTCATAAAAGATCAAAACTCTTTACGCAAACGACCGAGGAAGACACAGATGTACTAACTTTATTCATGCTATCATCGAAAACAGGCAGTCGCATTGACTTAGCGACCCAAGAGAGCTTACACTGATTAGTTTCAACTCGTCGCCGACAGAATTTCTGCACTCTTTTACCAAAACTCAAAATGAGTTAAACTTGTGGTTACAGAGCCTTTTTGCGGTTTGGACAGCATCTATTTCCCGGCTTGCCATTAAGACCCTCACTGCTGTTCAAATCAGCATAAAAGGTCTACAAATAGTGAGAATCACAACTAACCGCGCAACATTTTCAACAATAACAATAAAACCACATGTTATCACAGCGGAAACTGATCCATCACGCTAACTCACCATCAGAACAGGAAAACTGAAACCACAACAAAAACCGCTGATTGAAAATTCAATCCCCCGATAAAGAGAGAGAGCACGAAGAAGCGTGGATTTTTTCAAATGATATCTAAGTGATATTATTGCGTCGAGTGGTTCTCACTCAACTTTAAGGTATCCTTTGTATACATATCTCACTCAGCACCGATCATGAGAGGGATCGTTTTAATTTTCTAATAGACCATGAACAGTTTCACACATCTTATCAAAAGGTGCCAAAAAAAGCTAACAAAGGAGCTATTAGGCTAACGATGAGATAGTCAAGTCTTTCATATATATTCTCTTCCCCAATTTAATAAGACCACACAATCACACAAAGAAACTGATCCACGCAACTTTCTTTTTCTCTGACGACTAATTCTTATGTAAAATATTGATAAACAATAGGCAGGGCAGACCAGAGGATTATTCGAACCAAAGGATACAAGATATCCCTTTAAAAAATTGCGCCTTAATTATAATTCATTTGATTTAAGTCATAGTTATTGTCTTGATTGTAAAGCCTGTCCGAAGTGTCAGTTCACTTTGTCATCTCTTGATTCTTTGTAAGATAAATTATAAAAAGACACGAAAGGAGAGATGTGAAGTTTCGACGAACACGGCATAATCTGGGATTCCGGTTGAACCTTAGTATCTTTCCGACAAGGCAAGTAGCACGTCATTGGAAAGGTACAGATGGGAGAAAAATAAGAATAATGACCTCTTAACGCTCAATTACATTCAATAACGAGAACAATACAACACATGCTTGGCTTTATTATGCCTGTTTAACGACAGGTACACATGATCAAGATACCGTAAGAGTCGCTGCATCTGCTTAGTAACCGCTCGGTTTGAACAGTGAAAACATGATCAGCCAAGGTTATGACACGGTGTGCCGAACGTGCACTAAACGTCTGAGTTCGACAAACGCCAGCTTTGAAACGTTTCCGAAAATTGCACAGCAACTTATGCATGAATAACAAAATGCCTTTCTCGAAAAGAGCGTTAGCTGTGCATTGGTTTTATGGATACTTTAAATTCATTTGTTGTCAAGCCTGGCTTCACTGGGCTTGTTCAAGAAATTCGTTCAACTCATTCAATACGTTTAGAAAAACCCTTTCCAATCAATCCAAAAGAGAAACCATGCTGAAGAGCGGTTAATGTGCCAAACCAATCTCGATATTTCCCACGCATGAGCTCTAGTGAACCTCCTATTTTCTGGCCTACCGGTTATTGCAGCCCATAGAAGAACCATTTCTGACCTGCTCCGCTGTTTCACTGCCCAAATATTCTGGTTGCGAGTTTAGATGTGAATATTCATACGAAGTTTTTAGGCGAGAGGAACGCTCAAGTTCATTCTTTTTTTAAGAAAATTGAACGGGATTCTAAGCACACCATGCCGCAAGCCGAACAAACAGAGTAGACTTTATGAATTGACTCTCTCTCGTTCAAGGTAAAATATTCTTTTGAATTTTGGGCTTAAAGACGAGGCAACAAGGGCTAATTGGAATAAGAACAAAAGAGTATTAAAATGGCTGCCATTTTGGAATAAGGCGTATGAGTAGACCTGAAGGTGGAGTTCTGGCGGAGAATTAGGGGAGGAAAGAGAGGAGTGTATCATTTTAATGAGAGTATTGAATTGAGCAAGAATCTATCGCCTTTCATTGAAACTGAGTGAGACTTGTGGCAAGCTTGCTCTGTGGTTCACTTGCTTGTGGGGCACCAACAGAAGGAGTGTCCGGTTGCATTAAACACTACTGATATGCAAAGAGTTAAATTGGTCCTAAATTGGGTTGCAAGTGTGTGTGTGTTTCAAATTGACTTCTTAAGATAACTGAGTCATATTTGTCGTGCAGAAGAAAAGTGATACACTGGACATGCAACCCTGAGAGCGCCGTACATTTTAAATAGTATTTTACAGAAATTTACATGCTTCCTGATCGCTGTTTCATTGGATAGAGCAAACTCTCTTAGAATAAGTAGTTAACGAAGAGGTGGAAGCGCGACAATGAATTGACTGATAGGATGTTTGACACCCTGGGAAGATTCAACTGTGCAGGCGAGTGCTCTGATTGGCTGAATGGCGTTCAAGATAACTTGTTTATGATAAAATTATTGCTACTTGGTAACCTAGTATTTATGACTTAAGAGACGATGAATAACTTCTAGGATCCGCCCTTATCGTATTATATCTTACGTTCAGCTTCGTGTAAGCTGAAACCATTCCGGTGACTAGTCCGTTTATAAGAGGTACAGAGAAGAACTTCTTATTTTCTCGTAGTCTAATTGTGAGCCTTGCCCCTTGTCTAAGAAGATGATTTCGGTCCAATTCAATCAATGTAATGTACAGTTCTTTAAAAAGCCATTAAAAAAATGTGATCCCGCTTATCTATTTACTTATTTATTTATTTTGGGAACAGAAGCATTTCTTGTTTGTTTGTTTGTTTTTTTTCACCTGGGCCCAAATTAAAATAGGTTTTTAAGGAAATAAGTGATTCTTACGTTGGTTTTTTCTCAGCATGACTCTCTTTGGAATTCTCAGCTTTTTACTCAGTCGCTCAGATGGCCACATTAACAACTCTTCTCCGGGTTCCACGCCACAAATGGTGCGAAAGTAGAAAGAGTCCTCGCATACGAGCACCTCCATATTCTGTTCTTCAGGGCACCTTGCGAAGTTCATAAAAGGGACCCATAAAAGATGGCGGTCCACTACCCAGATTAACTGGCCGCATTTGTAAGTGACCTGTTGACAGTAGAAGATAGGGAAGTCTTCGCAAAAAAGCGTAAATAAACAAAAAACTGAGGGCTTACTGGTTTTTATAGTGTTAGCCGGGGACTAATCAGGACCGAAAAATCTACCTGTTTCTATGGAACTATAAATCGTGTACTGATTGCCTTCTATTAAATCCAGTCGGGGGGAAAAAGTCTTACGAGATGCAGTTTCTGCCTCGCCAGAAGTCCATAACCCAGAAGTATTGATCTCTCTCGTTTGGCCTTGGCCCATCAGCTTACGGTATTATCTAAATTTAGAATGGAGGTCCCGCATACAACGGCCAATCAGCTTGACCCTGATAAGTATAAAGCGTCTGATTGGTCCGCAACCAAGAGCCGCACGAGGGATTGTTCGTGGTAAACGCAAAATCATGCAGCAGCTGTTCTAAAAATAGATAATACCGTAAATTGATGGGCCGAATTCCATTGCAGATCAAGACTGAAAGGCCGTTTACACGACAGAAATTAATTGCGAACGAAACCACTTAGTTTCTTTTCCATAGCCTGTGCTCGAACCAGCACTCTAAGAATGACTACAAATTGAAGTCTTCTTTTTGACTAGCAAGGCCTGCGAGAAGCAAAGTTTGAAAACGGGGCCAACGTTTCATAGGCATGTTCTTGCGAATCTAATCAGATCACTATGTTGTATATTACACACACGCTACTGGAGGACACTCATTTCCAGTCGGCAACTTTTCTCCTTTTTCACAGTTGTAAGCATTGGTCAAAGAAAGTCATCTGTCACATGGAACACATGGCTAAAGAGAATTTTAGAGCTGAGTCACCTGATCGCCCCCATGTTATTAGCGCACAAGAATAGACTCCATGTTATAAAATTCGACTGCAAACAAGAAACATGACTTCGAGGCTCAGGGGAATAAAGAAAGGATTTGTATGAGCTTTTTTTTCCCCGGAGCCTCGTGATGATGCTTTTGTCTAAGAATGAATTATACTATATCGAACTGAATTGGCCTAAGACGTGGGCATTAGCTACAACAGCAAGTGTTGCATCTGTTTCTTCACTATGTATGGAAACAGACTCAAGACAATCAGGTTTCGCATTCAGGTCTCTTCTCCTTTCACAAGAAAATACGGGGCTAGGACAGAAACGTTAAGTGTTTCTTGGTCAGAAGTGTCTCTATATGGCCGACTTTGTGATGTACGTACCTGAACATCCCAATGCAAACAAACGCAGTTTCTTACCTCCAGCACATAATCTAAACGCTTATGATCCTTTGTTTTCAAGAGGATGTTTAACCGTCCTTGGTAGGGTCCAAAGGTCAATGACGCCGGAATGGGGGTTACGGCAAATACTCCAGAATATCGCTGCACCTTTTCAATTTCCGACCAGTGGAGGATATACATGTCTTGACACAGCAGCTCCCCAGTCATACAGATTGGAAAGCCTTGAAGAAAAGACCATATCAGTTGAGTGCGGAAATGGGAAGGGGGTGTGGTGTAGGCCGGAAAAACCACACTAAATAATATTAACTTATCCGCAGTTTTGATTTCAAGACCAAGCATCATGATTTAACATGATAGCTTACATTTGAAATTTGCGTCTGTTTTATTCATCTTTATGTATACCGTAATGCAAATTATCTTGGACGGATTTCTTAAACCTACACGTGCATGAGTACCATAGAGAACTTTCAAACCACTCAGATGCAAAACTCAAACCAATTGCGAGTCTCGTTTTTCCCCGCTTGACACCGACTGCGTTCACCTGCTTTGCGGCCTGCTGATTTGTAAATTACTCAGTCGTTTGGTGTATGACTGAAGGGTGTATTTCAAAACTGGATTGGCTGAGTCTGTAATCACTTTGGTTTTGGTTTTACGACACTTAATTGAAACCACTCTAACGATGATTCAGTTATTCAGATTGGGTGGCAGTGAGTTACTGGAATTGGCCGCCACTTACAAGATAACCAGGAGGAATTGGGTGAAACTGAAATTGCTATGATGTAACGATGTGATCACGGCAGCTAAGTGAGCAATTAAAGAAGCTGGATACTGCTAGCTGCATACTGCTAACAACTGTGCTATCAAGCCAACTTGGAGCTGGCCAATTGAGAGTTCGTCTCGTAAGTGAATGCATGACCCAGAGCATATATGGACCTATATGAAATGTCGTATATTTTAACTGCGGATACGAACTCCTATGATGTGTGATCATCGCAGTTAAGCAAAAAAATCGATTTCAGTTAAGGATTTCAACTGATCGTAATGCAGCATGGTGTAAACGGTGAAGGCTCGCCAGTAAAGAGTCCCGCGATGGAAATGATTGGAGATCGTGTTCTAATAGAACGTGATGGCAAATTCATGTTATTGATGCTTCTTCTTTAGCAATGAGTCAAATGAACAACAAAACGTAATCCATCAGTTTTGAAGGCTGCTTCGTCCGCTTTCAATGGATTACGAGATTATCAAAGAAACACCGTGTTCAGTTTAAATACATTTGAAACCTGATGAATAATACCGCAGAATTCTAGCAAAATTATGCAGTGCGATGATTTCCATTGGTTTGACGTATAAGGATGTGTTAGGCTTTTTTACACATTCACAGCACGAATTAACACCGAAACCGGCAAAACGAGGAGCCAGGATAAAAACACAAAACCCCAGTTTCATCTCTTCCACTCAGTAAGACTTGATAAATTCAGTTCCAACTATGTACTTTCAGGGAATAAACGGTATCGAATATATCAAAGTCTGAATCCAGACCTGCTTCCATTTCTCCTGTTTTACATTAAGTCATTTCACGCCAGAAACTTCTTTCCCTTAGTTTTATAATACTCTCATATAGGTGGCCTATAAGTCTGTTGCAATATTTTTTCTTCACTTTGATTTCGTAAAAATCCACATCTGAATTAATTTCAACTCAAAAGATCATCCCTTAACTGTGTTTAGATTGCACCGAACTAGGTACCGATAGTACCTCAGTTTCCAGAGCGATACCCGCCTGTGATTCATTTTCCCTGAAGAACTTTCCTTTTTTTCGCTAACGCCCGGCACACGAGGTATTCCTCTTGCTCTTTAATTGCAGCTCGCGCACAGAATTTCAGCGGGGGAAATAGCACAGATATCTACTCACCAAAAATGAATTGACTTTTGATATCAAGATTTACTACCTGCTGTTCCCGAGTGTTTCGAGTCTGCGAAAACAAACACCACCAACGCGACAGTGGCCTTTTAACAATGCTTGCAGATTTCCACCTGCGCCAGAGCCTGTTAATAACTGTTTGAAAGAACACCCTCATTTGAAACCTTTTGCAAATCAAACAAGGGATATTGCCGGATCCGCTGTATTAACATCTTAAAAGCTTGCAATTTCCTCCAAGGCTACGATTAATTTCGTTCGACGATCCTGTCAAAGAGAGGCCGAATCAAAGAAATGCAGATTTTAAGAATACAGCTCTTGTCGGCTAGTACCATACTCAGCTCAGTAAGAGCAAGGTAATTCTTACAGGCGAGTGACGGGTATTTTAGAAGCTTGAAAGAAATGAACGCTTGGCCTGATCTAACACCAGCTTGAAACCAAAAATATTAAGTAAATAATTCACTGATAAGTTGATTCCCTATTGGTTAGATACGACGCGTGTTCAATCCACAGACAATAGTACGGATTTACTGTAATAATGTTGCACTTTTTTCAATATTCGCACTGAACAAACAAAAGGTTAAACAAGAGATACGAGTTCTTCAATTACGTTTTCTGATTTTTAAAAATGCCCTTTTGGTTTCTTTAATCACTTGTAAAATTCCTGGTGTAATTTAATTGTCTCTGAATTTCTGATCAGTCCGAAAGCTCCTTTATGCAGTAGTTCTTATTTAACGGTTTGACCTAACACGGGTTTTAATGATTTGTTATAATTTTGCATTTCATCAAAGTCAAATTCATTACCAAGTTTTAGCTCAAACTAACCTGCACTAAGCAAGCATCTGTTAATTCGCTTCCTGTAGTTAAACCTTTTCATTAAAACTTTTAAATTGAGGGACAAAACCTTCTGACTAAAGCAAACGCCACAAGTGTACAGGAAGTAGCTTCTTTCGAAAGTTAACCCAATTACATACTGAAACCTTTGAAGTTGTCGAGAATTGGAAGGTTTTTTAAAGACCTCCCTATCATCCGGCCCAATTTGATTATTCACTCACACAAAAATTACATAACGACTACTACGCCGAGTTTTGATCGTGTACCTGAAGTAATTTTCACTTTCGGGTTGTTTGCTAAGTTTATTTACACAACGATAGTTGTGATTTCTCGTGAAATTGTCTCAGCGTTCCGTCGATGAAGCACAGTAAGTTATTTCATCCCCTTCGTAGACATAGGCTTACGAAAGTTCCACCTTATACCGTAGTTTCATTCGGTAATGAGGTGAGACTTTGGCAATTCCGCTGAACTTAAAACATAAATGAAACTTTAAACTCACCTTTTCCCCAATTAACGTGTTTCGCGCTACGTAAAAGACAGATTGGACAACTAAAATGGAAATTACTCCCGACCTAAAAAGAAACCGCTTAGCCGTGTTTGGTTTTGTTAAATGAGTACATTTTGCTCCTTTCTTGTTTTCTCTTTGGGTGACAGCCTTCCTCAACTTCCCATGCAAGTAAATTTTTACACTTCTCAGTTTTATTAAGCGGAAAACAAGTCCATAATAGAATATAAAAATTGATGACC
>BLFK01000049.1:748035-751284 GCA_014634185.1 Astreopora myriophthalma | reverse complement strand
AAAACCTTCTGACTAAAGCAAACGCCACAAGTGTACAGGAAGTAGCTTCTTTCGAAAGTTAACCCAATTACATACTGAAACCTTTGAAGTTGTCGAGAATTGGAAGGTTTTTTAAAGACCTCCCTATCATCCGGCCCAATTTGATTATTCACTCACACAAAAATTACATAACGACTACTACGCCGAGTTTTGATCGTGTACCTGAAGTAATTTTCACTTTCGGGTTGTTTGCTAAGTTTATTTACACAATGATAGTTGTGATTTCTCGTGAAATTGTCTCAGCGTTCTGTCGATGAAGCACAGTAAGTTATTTCATCCCCTTCGTAGACATAGGCTTAAGAAAATTCCACCTTACACCGTAGTTTCATTCGGTAATGAGGTAAGACTTTGGCAATTCCGCTGAACTTAAAACATAAATGAAACTTTAAACTCACCTTTTCCCCAATTAACGTGTTTCGCGCTAAGTAAAACACAGATTGGACAACTAAAATGGAAATTACTCCCGACCTAAATAGAAACCGCTTAGCCGTGTTTGGTTTTGTTAAATGAGTACATTTTGCTCCTTTCTTGTTTTCTCTTTGGGTGACAGCCTTCCTCAACTTCCCATGCAAGTAAATTTTTACACTTCTAAGTTTTATTAAGCGGAAAACAAGTCCATAATAGAATATAAAAATTGATGACCTCTGAGGGGACATGTACGTAGTAACTGATAATAGAATACTAACCGGGAAAGATTGAGGAAAATAGAAAGGCAATGAGTGAAGTTATTGTTCAGGTTGAACAGTCACTCTAGGCCAATTTTACTTCACTTTTAAGTTTGTACGAAAAGGCATTTTTCGAAAATATCTGCTAATAGTTTGAGAGCACTGATTAGTAATGTACTTTACGTGCACATGTAAATTGTCCAAAACGTATTTGAGAAGTGCCACTGCATGGAAGGACGATATATGCAGTAGTTGTATTTAGATTAATGTCATTGGTATATACTAGTATTTATACCCCCCCCCCCACCCCCACCCCCCAAGGCTTAGAGCGGACTGCAACGAGGATACGCGGCGTAGAAAGGTACTCTTTTTAAGTTGAAGGTATAGCATATAAAGAACTGAAGGGTTGGAAATCTGTGAGTTTGTTAGAGAAAAGTGCCGGAAAGTGGTGAGATTACGAGTTGAAAAGGAAGGGGAAGCTAAAATTACTGTTGAAGTTATCCATGGCGAGCTCGCACTGCTCGCACGTATGTGAACTATCTGATGATTGATACTCGTATTTCGCGGCCTGTTTTGTCAGTATTAAGGTATATGAAAGGGATGCCTTTTCAGGCAAAGATATGTGAAAGGCGCAATTCTTTGCCTGAAATTGGTATACAAAGACCATAACAGAGTAATAAAGGTGGGCGAGCCGAGTTTCATAGCCCGCTATGACTGCAAGACAAGATTGGAGATTCGCTTGAAAATCATAAACATTAAATTGGAGTTAACTTGATTTTCCGTTTGCACAAGGGAATCAAAGCAGTTCTGCATGGCCAAACGTACAGAAATGAAACACTGGCCTCCGTTCACTTGAATTATGAGTCGGGATAGCTCAATGGTTGGCAAACAAACTCTTAGATTCGCAGCTCGTCTTCTCGCTAAAACCCTTTCAAAAGCACGAAAAAAAAAACGAAGATAATCTCTAAAAACAATTCTTGGCTACATTGGCGAAAGCCGTGCGTAGAGAAAAGTCCTCAGTAAAAAGAAAGAGAAAACATCGTTCACTAATCCACGGTTCCAAATGCAAACACAAACGAACGAACGAAGGAACGAACGAACGAACGAACCGAACGGCCGGGTGGTTTTACGAACACGACATGCTGTCTCATGGTACGAAAATCGGACGAAAGTTAAACATCACCCTTTTTCCAAGTTAGCTTACAAGTACAGCATAGTAATTTCACTTATTTTGATGAACATCCTATTGAGTTTTCGAATTGTCATTTCCTAGAACACGATGGCACCAGCGCAATACAGTAAAACCCAGCATAAAAGAACAAGTGGATTAAGAAGGCTGAAGTTTGGCAAAACGAACACCATATACATGAGAACCAATTCAGCCTGACAAATTCAACTGTTTCTTATATATAAGGTAATACTGGGTACCAGTTAGATTAGAAATTACTGGGTCAGGATAACAATGTCATTCTAAAATCAAATTCAAAGCTACTACCTCTCATTTATCTGTGCCAGCAACTCCCTTGTAATTAATGTATAATTTTCAGACAGAATTTAATAACATGTTAAGAACACCTCGAGGCTGAGTTTTCAATAAGTACTCAATATCTAATAAGAACGGCACAGCCCGAAACTGAAAAACATAGGTTCTTTTATGCGGGTTTTTACTTTATTATATAAGTACTGAGATTTACTCAGTGCAAACTCACTGAATAAAAATCGTCTCTCTTTGATGAGAAGCAATCCCATTGGTCATACGATTTTTCTCACTAGTGAAGAATATCGTATGACCAATCAGAAGACTGATACGATTTTTTTCGCAAGTGAGAAAAATTCGTATCGGTTTTTCCCGCCTTTCAGGGTAGCCATGCGAAGTAACTGAGAGTGAATGTTTGCAACGTTCCCTGCTTTCCCAGAATCATGGCTTCAAGGTTTGCAGACATTAATTCAGTGGAACAACTTATCCAGGACCAAGACAACGAAAATACAAGAAAGAAAACTCAACAGAATGTTGCTTTACTTGAGGAATTTCTGACGCTGAGGAACGAGTCAAGACTTATAGAAGACATCAGCAACGAAGACTATGAACCCAGCTCCTTACGTTCTTTGATGGCCAGTTTTGAACGGTATTTAAAGAAGAAGAATTACGGATTCAGCATTATGAAAGACGCCGAGTTTGAACAGTTTCGCCTTTTTAAGCATATTCGAATTCAGTATTTTAGGCCTTTAGACAGTATTTATTGGGTCTAAATAAAAGTGATATCGAGTTCGCGACTTCCTTGTCTTTTGTGGTCAGTTGACTGTGATTTAAAGCTACAAACATTTGTAATATCTCAGTACAAATATAATAAACAAATTACTTCACGGTTAGTTCGCTTGTACGATTTTTATTCACTTGTTGTGAAGAATCGCAAACTGGCTCACTCGCTCGAAGACTCGCTCGTTCGTTTGCGATTCTTCACAACTCGTGAATAAAAATTGTACGCGCTCACCAACCGTGAAGTAATCTATATGTATCCTAAAGAGAACCATGAATTGGATATAA
>BLFK01000049.1:723035-740535 GCA_014634185.1 Astreopora myriophthalma | reverse complement strand
GAGCACCCCAGGTTGCATGGTAGGGGACTGTTTGGGTCTGCATATACTCGTTTCTAATTTTTGAACTGCATCAAATCTTCACTATTTCTTACTTCTCATAAATTTCTTTCCCTTTCAACAAAGACTTCCTCCTCCCAAATATACCCCAAAATCATCCAAAAAATTACAAAACACCGCAAAACATCGATTCGTATTTTGAGCAGAGTGTTTTGGCATTGCTTGAAACGCGAACGAGATATTTGCATTAAACCCATTTTAAATGACGGAAAAACGGTTTCATGTTTACCCTCACCTTATGGTAGTTTACTCAGGATAGTTATTATCCAAAAAATTCATTTCCAGATCGTTCTGGTGGACGGGAAAGCAAGCCCTTGGAAAGTTTAAATAGAAAAACTGAATGTAATTATTATTTAAAATAAAATTTTAAATACAGGACGTTGTTTTTCTGAACTTGTGCTGGTCAGTGTGGTTATCACTGCTGAGATATCTTACTGCAATGACAAAAAATATTCAAGACTTTGTTAATGCCAATGAAGAGAAAAGAGAACCTACCTCTTTTCATTGGTTCTCCTTGCACGAAATAAATCTACAGGGCCGAGTTGTTCAAAGTAGGGTTAGCGCTAACCCTCGGTTAAGTCCAATTAAAACCTATAGGTTGTCATGGTATTTACACCGAATTAGAGCTAACCTGGTTTCGAACAAGTCGGCCCAGCTCTTGCCGACGAACAATATAGAACGGCCGTCTCGCGCGTTCCACAACAGATGCCGCTAAAGGGATTGGAGGCCGCGTGCGCTGCGTTCAATTCTTGAGCCGGGTACAAGTTTCTGAGGCAACAGCCTTGTGTAAACAGATATTCACCACTAGACTGTAGTAGTATTAATTAACGAGCCTTAATGCTCATTTGCAGTGTTCGTTTTGCAGTGTTCGTTTTTCATTTACGCTTTATCAGAGTTTCAAAAATTTGGGCTTGAATATTGTCTGTTGGCCGACTCTAACCATTTAGTGTTCAACACGTTCCAAAACCTGTTCATGATTTAACGAGCAAAAAGGAAGCGCTTCCTTCGTTGCGATGAGCGGGACTTTTGTATGCCTGAGTTAAAAAAATTCCAAAATTTTTAAATTAGAGAATTGAAATCGGGCCTCTGACTTCAACCGGAGAGGAAAACTGCCGACGTAACTAACCAAAACAACATACAACATAGGCAAAGTATGGGGTAGTACAGAAGGCAGGTAATTACTGATTTTCGAAGCTTGCTAGTAAGTCGTGTAACACCCTTGAGCGGTGTACTTTCTGCCGGCCGGGTGGACTGGGACTGCACAGGCTTTCAAAAAACTGGCTTGGAGGAAAAAAAATTGTGATTTTGTGAGCAATAGATAATTAAATGACGGCCATTACCAGCAATAGGTATATTATCATTTTACGAAACGAGGATTGCGGGGGCACATAACGGACCAGCAAAATGACATGCAACCAGTTGGCTTCTGAGCCCAATTGGTACAGCACCAGGACTGGTATTTTTTTTTCCTGATGCTGCTCAAGTTGCCGCCAAACTTTCTGGCGTACATCATTTTGTCCGCCACTTTACTTAAATTTCGTACGTTCGATCAAAGTACTTTAGAGTTTATCGGTATATACATGTACTGTCTACTTCTGTTTACAGCAATTCACTTTCTTCAAATGATTAAACACTATTGATCACTTATTGGTTACTCGTTGATTCGTTGGTGTACACTGTTCTTCGCAAAAACGACTTTTCGCCTCGCTAATTGAAGTTTCATTGTCAGTTACCTTCAAATAATATGCCTTCACTTCTACAGGTATTAATCTATTCACAATACGTAGAATCCATCTTACTTCCAGATATCGGAACAAGATATTGAGCGAACTTGAGCGAGTTTATAGCGAGCTTGGTGCGATATTTCTTGCTGATGACTTCTTGAATCCGCGTCAAAACTGCACAGCACACATTCTGCCAAACTTGGCATCCGTCAATGATCCTACAGATAAACCCGGCAGGCTTTCAATGACTAGTTTTCTAACAGCAAGCAAAATGGTTATCGTTAACAATGTAACAGTGCATTATTTATTACATTGAATATATTTATTACATTGAAGTGGTTGTAGTCACCTGTCCTGTCTCAACTCGCCACTGTTTTGTGTTCCCTATCCCCCCCCCCCCCGACCCAGTGCGTCTGTATCTCCTTCCCTCACGCACCACCTTCCCTCACTCGGCCGCTTCCTCTTTCCCCGTCACTTAATCCCCTCAGCCCTGTCCCATCCAGCAAACCATAACTCCTTATCGATCGATCACTCACAACATTGATTCACCCAAACAAATGAACTGTTTCCACTAAATGGAGTTCAAACCGTTGGTACATCAATATGGCCACCGTCACGCCATGTTAAAAGCAGCTTTTGACCTTGGAATTGACCACTCCAAAAAATACTATGATACTCAACAAGCAGGTTAAGCCTCGCATTCAATGGTTGCGCAAATTAACATTTCCTTTGTTAGTAGCACGAGCACTCCGTGCATCAGCACTGTACCCTTGATTTGCATGCGCCTGAATTAATGTCTATCCAAACAATCCCATAATACCACACTCGTGTCATATTAGGGTATTTATTGGATTGACCAATAGAACATCCTTAGATAACAACGACCAGAACCAGACTTTACAGGCTACCTTAGCATGAAGACGAAGGAACATGTTTTGGCTGCTATTGGTCACGGAAGATCTTAGATCCACATTCAGTGACTAGCGGTTTTCGTGAAAACATGGATTTGTTGGGATTGCTCATTCTCTGGGCCTCAGAGAGGCCATAGGGTAAGCGCTCTTTTTCAAAGTGGTGATCAATAGTTCCAAGTCGATAATAGCGAGTTTGAAGTGGAAAATCACGGCTTCGAAATTGCAATTACATGTTTAGAGTTCAAAGCAGAGAATCCTTACTTCGAAGAGAAGAATCACAATTATAACAAGGCCATGAAGCGGCCTGCCAGTATAACTGTGATTATATTACACAAACTCAAGTCGAAATGTATGACATCACATCAGATAAGAAGAGCATTTTGACAAGGCATTCTGGTCTTGGTGGTAAAATGACGCCATCATGCAAATGGCTTATTGGTCGTGCTTCAATGACACTCAACAAACACTGAAACGGCAATGCTAACAACGAGATAAATGTCAAAACAGCAGACATTATTTAAAAGTTTACAGGGCTAAGCACATGATCATGATATGAAAGAACAAACAGCCTCAGTGGAGAACTTCATGAGCAAATGTTGTAATAAAAACGAGTTTGTAATAAAAGTTTTGGAAAGTTGAAGGAGTAGACCAATCAATCCTACTTAAAGTCTCCGACATTGGAATTGCAGGCTGCAAAGGTTGAAGCTCCGCCCACGAAACGTGCTCTTAAAATACTGATGTTAACGCCAAAAGCTCTCCTCCGTAGCGTATGTAGCCACCGCCCTCAGGATGGGTCAATAAGAGAATGGTGACGCTTCACACGGACAAACAAAGGGTCCACGTTGGAGGAGGAAATAGTTTGGCAAATCGCGTGTGTAGCCTTCAAGTACGAATGCAATGTCCCAAATGAACAGAGTTTGAAGTTGGAAGGGAAACGAGGAAAGAAGGCCTTTGGAAGCCGTTCACTGGAGCCCCTTTTACGAGGAACTAAGCGTAAGCTCTACGCCTTCTGGAAGGACGCGGCAACAACGCAGATCCAGTTTCGTTAGTTTAGGAACTCTCTGGACAAATCAAGGAGAATAAAATAGCAAGCTTTAATGACAACTGCTTGAGACACAAAGACTTGCTATTTCCAAGCGATGCGAGTTATTTAGTCGCAGAAGCCACCTCCCAAGTGGACGAGTAACGAGATTTAAGGGACGGTTGTGGAACATTCCCTTGAGTAGCCGTATCACTAAAGGGTGTTGTCCAACAGGGAGCCATCCAGCTTGGCGTGCGATAGTGGAGATGGCTGATCATGCAACATTAACTGAACCCGGCATAAGCTGATTCGGCAATGAAGCACACAGTGAGGTAGAGTAGGATGTCCGCTAAAGGTGCCAGAAAAGGATCAGCCTGTCTTTGATCACACCAGCGCCTCCAGCGTTCCAAGGCTGATTGATACCTTTTCTTTGGGGAGGGGCGAGACGCTGAAAGAAGTTGGTTGGCAACGTTTTCAGAAAGTCCAAGTGCTTGGTTCTGACTCAGAGAAGTAAAACGCGGTTAAGTGTAGTCTCGGGAACATTACATCGGTCCTCCACTAGGTGTCTGGTGCTCAATATTAAGGATGGGTGCTCAACCAGAAGACTCAAAAGGAGCGGCTACCATGGCTGTCCTTGCCATATGGGTGCGATTTCCGCTTTGTACTGAATGACCTTTTATTATATACATACCGAGATTTACTCCGTTTTCGTCATAAGAAAACCCGCTTAAAAAATTACAATAGCCAATCACAGCAGCGAAATGGCTTTCTCACACGAACGTGAAGCATTTCTCCCAATCAAGGACTTGTCAAAACATACCACTGATTTCATTCAACAACTTCAAGTTCCTTGCGTGCAAAGCCGTCATAGCGAGGAAACAAGGGCTCAAGGATCCACTAGATTTGAGCATTTAGAAAAGTCAATTGACGACTATATTATCAAGCAACAAAAAGAGCTAAGACGACGAGAGATGTGAAGCTACTCATTGAATTTCTGAGAGAAAAACACGAGTAAAGAAATCCCGAAGACATCGAAGCCGGAGAATTGAACGAATATCTTATGAAGAAAAGTGTGAATAAATCTCAGTATGTATATAATAAACAAACTTCATCATACAAAGTGCTTTTGTACGGTATTTACGCACAAGTTTGTTTTCACAAAACGAACGAGCGAGGCTCTGCGAGCGAGTGAGTTTTGTGAAAACAAACTCGTGCGTAAATACCGTACATCAGCACTTTCCATGAAGAAATCTATATGTTGAGCACAGCTGGAAGTTGAAGCGTGAAAAAGCGTAACCCCTGCAGGGTGCCCAGTTCATTGTCAGGGCACCAGAGTGCCATGCCCCTGGGCCCATTATCCAGCTCGCGATTGTGTTCAATGTGTCGGGCTGATATCATTATATTCCTCTACAGGCACCACATCCAGAGCTCCAAGGTTAGTGCTATGTGGGGAGTCGACCGGGTGCCACCCTTGATGTGACGTGGGCGACTGTTATGGTGCTGTCCATTCTCAGACCACCTTGTGAGACTGGTTCTTATTGAAAAGACTTTGGAGGCAGAAAGGCCGCCTTGAGCTCTAACACGTTTATGTGTTGAGAGCCTTTGCCGACTGACCAATGTCCATTTGCTCATGTGCCCTAGCAGAAAACACCCTATCCCTCCTTGGACGCGCCCCTTGTAATAAAAAAGGTTCGAGCTGGAGGTATGTCCTTGCACTTGTCAATTGTTCATGAGTCGACTGTTTCGCTGCAAGCTTGACGGACCCAAAGGAATTACCGTCTTTTGTGCGGGTCCCTTGATATTCACTATAGGTGTCTGTGTAGGGCTTTTCCCGGATGAGGGTACGCAGCCACCCTGGGCTTGGGCACTTAATAGCACGAGAAAGAGATCCCGAGCTTTTAGCTAGGCCTCTAGATAGGTGGCTTATTCTAAGGAATCTCGTATTCTGTTTAAGCCCACCTCAGATTCATTGGATTGTGTTGTACAATGTAATCTAATTTTGAATATGATTAAAGAAATAAATAATTGGATTAAATGAACAAACAAACAAAAATAGGTGTGCTTGCTTAGACGCGACCGAAGGGAAGTCGTTCCCGAAAAGCACTCGTTTAGCGTTGGGAAGAGACTAGTCAGCTAGGCCAATCCTAATTGTATTTATTGCCACAATAATTTTGTCACCTCATGGCTAGTGTTAAGATCTAAACACCTAATCATTAGTGTCGTATTCTTCTTATGTGTTAGTCAGGAATTTCGTGTTTAATTTATTCATTTTCTTTAGTATTTGAGGTCTCAATGTAGTCACTATTTAGTTTTCCTTTTTTCGTTTTCGCTCTCAGAGCAGTTTTCGCCGTAGTTGCAGTTATATAACGTCGCTTTCGAGCTGAATAATCATTAAGTACTTGCTCCTAGCACTGAATTTCTACGTCAATCCACCAGCAACAAACAAATTCTTAACCGCTCGAGTGATAAATTTGGTCCGCCGTTAAAGGCATCAGAATAAAGCGAGTTACGAAATGCTGGAGTCGAGAGTCGACGTATTTTGAAGAAGTCTACAGCTAGGAATTGGTAATTCGCAGAGCCTAACAAGCAAAGCGATTGTTCCAATATTATTTTGATGTCCCCTTTGGGAACCTCATTGTCGGACGTTAATGGACCCTAAAAACAACAAAGTGGTTCCGATACATTTAGCAGGGGCCTCTCCACAGAGGCCAATTCTTTGTCTAGCTCTTGAGTATACTTTCGGGATTTAACTGGGGAAATGTGGTTTAGGATTGATTGGTTCAAGGTCGGAGCAAACGAACAATCCACAGACGAAATGGAGTACATGTCAAGGACATCACTTACTTGATGGTAAGACAACTTTCGACGGAAGTTTTTATTTATTTATTTTTTTTATTTTTTATTTTTTTATCGCTGCAAAGCGGTAAAATTGGCTTTAGGTTCCCACAACTGGGTCATAGAAAACGCAGCCATTTGGTGGCATATCAGATTCTGCCGCATTGCTTTTAATTAAGGTTTGTCAGATTCACTGTGGGGTTCAAAAGACCTGGTCGGTGGCTCATTGGCCAGAGTTAGTGGCTTAGAAGCCGTAATAGGGCCCTCTTGGTTACATACGAGGTTCACCTCCGAGTATGCCAGCATAGAAGGTGCGTTTGATTCGATAATCAGTTTTGGTGGGAAAGGTTGCAGGCCTTGTTGCCAGTGATCTTTCATGGATGCATTCGTGGACTTGCTGCACCTCGCGTAAGGCTTTCAAAATAGTGGACAGAGACACCTGGTCCTTGCCAGTGCTCCGTGGTGCTTAAAAGCGAACGATCGGGATCGTTATGGCGGCTATTATCTCTTGATCTCGAGCGACACTGAACGTGAACGACTTAGGCTGACTTTGCGAAGGCTCGGGAAAAAGCTATCCTAAAGGAGAAATCAGCTACTCACCAGACAAAATGGACTCAAAAAGAGCCAAGATGGCCGCGCGACGGCCTAAAAGGTGAAAATACAAATACTCACTTACCTGTTCGAGCGTTCGTAGCACAGTAAGAAAGAAGGACTATCAGGTATCAGCGGCGCTAAATGGCTAAAGGGTTTTCACTGCCACGCAATAAAAAATAAGATCTAAACCGTTCAATGAAAGAAGCCAAGAAAATCAAATTTTATAAAAGACTAATAGTAAAACAACTTTTCCAAGTGTCACGTTTGTGTGGTAAATCATCTCGGAGTTATTTGCCGAAACGTGTCACGCGATTTTACAGAGCTTTGTACGGAGACGCCATGTTGGTGTTCCTCCAAAGAACACCAATATGGCGGCCTGAGATCAACAAAAAACATCTGGAACCCAGTTTGCGATGAGAGCGCTTTCTTTTCGCTCGTGAGCTAAACGACATGAGCATAATCATGTCTTCTACTGCTTATAACGCTTGATTTGCTAAAAATCACATGGAGAGACCGTTTTTTGAACCAGACAGATTCGAAAATTCAAAATGCTGCACTTTCAAAACGAAAAACGCTACCGGGCTTACTTCTAGGTAATTTTCTATTTGGTGTAGGTTAAGAATTCAGAAAACCTCGCGGCTTTGATTTTAGAATTTCATGACGTCAAGTGAAAACGCTAGCGCTCTGTTGCGTCTCGGCTATTATGTCATGAGCGTACCTTTCGTCTTATCCTGGGGGTTATAGTCCTTTTTTATTTGCGCCGAGTGGTTAGTATCACATAAAGTGGGATTCTACCAGATTTGCTCATATATTTCTAACGAAGTTTGTGAAATGTGATCATGTCTATGTCTTCGAAATGGCGATCGCGAGTTCAAAGTTCAGAATTGCAAGTTCTACTTCAAACTAAATCGAAAGTAGATGATGAGAATCGGCAGTTTAAGGAGCCTGGATAATTGCTGCTTGGAAACTAGAGTGTCGATTGCGAGTCCAAACCATAGAATCACCAGTTTAAACCAGGGAATCACGAGTTCGAAGCAGAGAACCACCACTTCAAAGGGGCAGTCACAAGTTCAACCTAGAGAGTACAGAGTCCAGACAACCAAGCAGAGCCGCGACTTTGTAGTGACAACCCTGTTCCGTGTTTAGTTATCAATTGGTCTTACACCTTCCCATGTCTTTGTCCCCCCTTTAAATAAAAATACATAGTAATACCTGTCAAGGAATTTCAATACTCTCCAAAGTTGTTCCAAGCTCCGCGTTTCAACAAGTTGCAGTAAGTAATCACTGAACACCACAACGTCTTCTTCTAGTGGGACTGTAAAAGATAAGTACTAACTGTAATAAAGACTATAGAACGCAAGTACTAAGTTCACAGTATGAAGTGTAAAATACTTAAGGTTGAATAATCCCTTACCAGCTCAATGCCCTTTCCAGTAATCAAAGTTCACTTTTCAGCCAGAAAGTTCATATTCGAATCTACGTGAGCTTTCTCCCTGACTCGACTGATTTTTTTCCTTTAGTTTTTGTTGAGTGTCTTTCCGATTAAATGCACCCGCTGTTTGCTTGGTTTGGTCCCGCCGTTTAGTTGGGGCACTTTTCGGCTCACGATGACACATAATATACTACACGCATTGTGTACCGACATCACTGTTTGCTCAATGCGTGATTCTTCACGGAAAGGAGTCCAGGAACTTATAATAGCTCGCTGAAAGGATCGTCACAATCCCAAAGACAAGTGCCAACATTGTCATGTTTCCCGCTTTTATACTGCGTCTTTGTTTATGTTAGGCCGTTGCAATGGTACAGTTTTTTTTTATAGAAATTTACCAATATTACTAAAGCAGTACAAGAGTACGTTGTAGTAGTGCACATTAAAAACAAGATTTTTACTTTTAGCTTGACCGCAAACACAAGCTGGGATTTACTTAATTACTTTCCACACCCAGATAATATAAAAACAATTACAAATATATCAATATGCAAATTTCTAAAATAAACAAGAAAACAGACACTTACTTGACCACTTCCCTTGAGTGGCTTTTCAGGGCCAACGAAACGACAGAGAAATGCATATAACAAAATGGAGGGACAAGAGGTTGAGCCAGAGACTAATCAGAACACTGTACTGCATCTAATATATACACCCTCCCAATAACATAATTTCTTTATCATTTCCGTACACTCTGAGATTATTGAGCCTTCTCCCACCTTCGTAAGCTTCTACCCATTGTTTTATAACTTGCTTCACCTGAGGAAGAGTAACAGCTTCTCCCAAACTCGCCTGATGTAGAGAAAGGATATCAACGAGGGGATCTTAGTCAGGTTGGCTACAAGTTACGTGTCTAGATCTCTGCAGAAACACAGTCACTATGCAATGTACTTTATTTTCTTGATTGTCGGTCTGAACAACTTTACTAGTTTATGACAGTTTAACCCGCCATCTTGACGGGTAGGCAAAGCGTAAAGAATTTACGGTGTTTGTATGGGGATCCGATGTCAGATAATTTTCGTAAAAAGGTAGCACAGAAAAATGTATGACTTGCAAACTGAAGTCTCAGGGCAAAGAATTATGCCCAACAATTTTTTGGGACTAGCGTTTGCTTGAGTTTGCCCGCGGATAGCGTTTTCATTTCTCCGTATATTCTATAAATGATACTTATGAAATGAATCATATATTGAACTGCGGATATGAAATCAAATGAAGCTATGATCCTCGCAGTTATGGACGCAATTTGAGCAATTGCGCAGAGAAGCCTGAATAAATTCAGGACTTCAACGGGGTTTGAACCCGTGACCTCGCGATGCCGGTGCGATGCTCTAACCAACTGTGCTATGAAGCCACTGATGTTGGGAGATGGTCATTTGTGGGTTAAAATGTTCCCGTGATGAATGAATGAACAGATGAAATGATATATGAAATGAATTTGAACTGCGGATATGAAATCAAATGAAGCTATGATGCTCGCAGTTACCAACGCAATTTGATTTCATATTCGCAGTTCAATACATGGTTCATTTCATGTATCATTTCATCCATCCATTCATTCATCACGGGAACATTTGAACCCACAAATGAGCAGCCCCAACATCAGTGGCTTCATAGCTCAGTTTGTTAGAATGTTGCACTGGCATCGCGAGGTCACGGGTTCAAACCCCGTTGAAGTCCTGAATTTTCTCAGGCTTCTCTACGCAATTGCTCAAATTGCGTCCATAACTGCGAGGATCGTAGCTTCATTTGATAAATGATACTATTGAGCGGTTTTCAATCGACTGTCGAAAGTAACGACACAATTGCTTTGGTTTTGATTTGCTCTATAATTGGACTAAAAAAAAAAACTTGTGTGAACTTTCCAACCAATCAGATGCAAAACGAAAACCAATGGCGACTTAGTCGCTGTCGTTTTCCCGCGCTTGGCGACGGCTGCGTGTACTTGCTTTGCCTTCTGATTGGCTAGTAAAACCAATTGGTGAATTACTTCGATTTGTGGTTGGCTGAAGGACGTACTTCATTCATAACACGTGACTGGCCGAGTCTGTAATTACTTTGGTTTGGCTTTCACAACACTCAATTGAAAACCGCTCTAACTGCACAAGATTTAGTTTACATGCAACTGGATCAAGAGTTAAATACGAGAGGAATTAACCTGCGAAATTTACCTGTTCAAGTGGAGAGTTGAACTTAGTACCCTCTCTGTTCTCTCCCTCTGACTGTACTGATCCTGTATTATGACCCATGCCCCCCTCGTTTAGTAGGACCTCCACATCCAGAGTTCTCGGCACAGGAGCCCGGACACAAACACGTGCAATGTGCGAATCCTTGCCTTTATAAGCTTGTTCTATTTCCCGTCTTACATGATCAGGAAGCGCTGCAAGGAATTCGGGGTCAATTTGAGACGGTGAAGGCAGAAGATCTGAGTTCCGCTGAGCAGCGTCGCCAGTTGAGGTGTTCTCTTCAAATAACAGTCGAGGCGGTTTGGGATCCGTTTTACCCTGCCTGGTTTTGGTAGCCTTTCTTTTGGGCTGTTGCTGGTTCTCAGACTGCTCTTGCTAAAATGAAATGAACAACAATCGTAAATTGCTTGAACCCCGGAGTGATATCACAAAGTAGGAGCACAGAACTAGTAGCGTAGACTGACATATACCTTAAGAGTTATAGTTTTTCCCAGATTTTCATATTTAGAATGGTATTCCTCGTCATCTCAGCCAATCAATGCTCGATGCCTCTGCTTATTAAACAGATGCGTAAATTACTTTATTATTTTACGCCAGAAATAATTATGTATATAAAAATAACCAGGTCTAAAAAAAACGATCACTCAAAATAAGGGTCCTAGTTGTTCACTTCTAGTTATGACTCCAGCTGAGGTTGTCAAAACGTCAGTCAATTTCATCAACAGCAATCCCTCTAAACAATATCATCAACACCAAACCTTCTCTCTAGATGCGTGGAAAAGATGAGAATTATTAGTCCCAAAACAATTACCACTCCTTCAAGTTCAATCGTTCGTTCAATCTTTCAATGAATCGTTTCTTTCGATTCTTCCTTGATTCAATCATCTATTAATTCCTTTATTCAATCAATCGATCGATCGATCGATCAGTCGATAGCTCAATCAACCACTCTGTCTCTCTCTCTGTGTCTCTCTCTGTCTCTGTCTCTCTGTCTCTGTCTGTCTGTCTGTCTGTCTGTCTGTCTCTCTCTCTCTCTCTCTCTCTCTCTCTCTCTCTCTCTCTCTCTCTCTCTCTCTCTCTCTCTCTCTCTCTCTCTCTCTCTCTCTCTCTCTCTCTCTCTCTCTCTCTCTCTCTCTCTCTCTCTCTCTCTCTCTCTCTCTCTCTCTCTCTCTCTCTCTCTCTCTCTCTCTCTCTCTCTCTCTCTCTCTCTCTCTCTCTCTCTCTCTCTCTCTCTCTCTCTCTCTCTCTCTCTCTCTCTCTCTCTCTCTCTCTCTCTCTCTCTCTCTCTCTCTCTCTCTCTCTCTCTCTCTCTCTCTCTGTCTGTCTGTCTGTCTCTCTCTCTCTCTCTCTCTCTCTCTCTCTCTCTCTCTCTCTCTCTCTCACTCTCTCACTCACTCTCTCATTCACTCCCTCTCACTCCCTCTTACTCCCTCTCACTCACTCCCACTCACTCTCACTCACTCCCTCTCACTCCCTCCCTCCCTCCCTCACTTAATCAATCAATCAGTCAATCACTCAGAGTTTTTGTTCACGTAACAAGCAGTCATATCAGTTTACTGAAATTGAAGAAAGTATTTCGGCATAAAAATAGTGCAAATCCCAAAAGAATCTATTCTCCTCAAACATGGCCGCTCCGATGACATAGTGAAAACACATCAATCAACCCATCAATCAATCATCTTGGATGAAGGATGTTTGGCACTAACCACTTGTTTTCCATTGTCACTGAAAAAAATCCTCTCATTTCTTGCAGCATAAGATCTCTCAATGCTCCTTCTTATATCCTCAGGTAAAGCTTCAAATACTGAGGGATCAATCTGTGACGGAGAAGGCAAATACAGACTTTCATCCAGGAGGCCTAGCCTTTTCTCGGCCGAGGAATCTCGAGTATGTTGAGCATGTTGAGGTGAGAATCTTGGTAAAGGTGGGACTTTGGATTGCTTGATTTCAGGACTCTTTAAACGAGCTTGCTCGTCCCCAGACTCTTCAACTTGGTTTTCCAAGGCAACCGGTTCATTGATAGGTTCGACAGTAGTGGCTTGCAGTTTCATGAAATCGAACAGTGATCTTGAATTCTTATTGGCTGTGAAAGTACTCTTGTCAATCAGCTTGCTGACTTGTATTCCCATGCCTCGCATATCCTCCGGCGTGACATTCAGTTGCTTTAAGAGAGTATGACACTGTTTAGCGATGATTTGTGCGTCATCCGTGACAGTTGGTAGCGTGCAGGAGCGAGCTATGTTGTCGCATATTCCATGGCCCATGAATTTTCTCGGTGTCGGCGCTCCTGCTTTTCGTACCTTCATCTGTATTGAAAAAATAAATAGTATTAAGTAGGCAATTATAGGTACTTTTTACGTTTTGTTTGTGTGTTTCTGCTGTCATTTGGACAATTTTCTGTTTGTGCCGAAATATTTTCATTGGATTAAGTGATTACAGATAAAAGAATGACAGAAAGGATGAATTGATCGGTAGTGCAGCGGTTCCGCATAGGCCAACTATTGGCATTTAATTCACTGACGAGTGAATTAGCTAAGTGTTCCTCTTGCCGTTTACGGTCTTGACCCATCACAGTAACAAATGGACTTACTTCTAGATACACTTTACGCGCGAAAACAAACAAAGGGCCACCACCTTTACCAATCAGGAGAGGCCATATTACGCGTGACTGCGTCTCCCTTGTTTCTTCGGGGACGCGACAAGTAATTTTTAGCGGGAACGGGTATTCTAAAAGTAGACTCATTTGTGACTGTGCTGGGGAGCTCACCCAGGCCATAGGAACACTCTTATCTAATTCACTCTTGATTCAGTCTTAACAGTACGCAGGAAGTTTGTCACCTTCCCCTTTTTAATGCCCTAGCTCCAAAGATGTCGTCTCCTGCTGTTCAGTGGTAGAGCATCCCAACTAGAAATCGGAAGAACATTGGACTGAGTCCTTTTTGGTTTCCGACTAGGCCCGAGTCAGCATCCATAAATTCGTCTGTCATTCATTTGCCAGGCTTAAAATTCACCATCTCCTTTACTACAATAAAAGATCACCTTTTCAAATTCAAAGGTTTTAACACTTTCAAAATGTTCCTCCCTTTGTCCAAAATAAAAACCATTCTCTAGTCTTTCGCCATAATGTAAACTGAACTGCCAGCCCGTTTCTTCAAGAACTTCACGCCAATGTCTGACCCACTAACCTTAAGAGTAATGCATCTCCCCTTTGTTTCCAATGCCTGCAGTCTTTTTTGCACCTCTTTTGCCAGTTCATTGATAAAATTAACCACCTCATTTTCCTAAACAAGCCAGGAAATATTAAACATTTCTACAGTAGTTTGATCAATCACTCTCTCAATTCAAAAAGTGCATGCTTGTACTGTACTGAAAGGAAACGTACTCAAAATCTGATTTTACAAGTTTCGTGGCAGTTCATTACAACCACAGTTAATCGAGGGACTGGTTATGCAACCCTGGAAACTTCAAAAGCAAGAGCAGCGCTGTCGCAATCGATGTTGTATTGACCGTGACGGTGCACAATCTTTTGTTTTCCGTTCGCAAGTTAATTGCAAATAAATTACTGGAAACTTTTGATTGATTATCTTTTCAAAAAGGTGTGTTTGTGCACGGCCAAGGCCAAAAAAGCGAACAAAAACATGAAACAAAGACACTTGTCGAGAAATTTAACGAACATGGGTGTTGTTCTTATTTTATATTGTGCTTCAGTTGACCCTCGATAACTTGAACCCGGCTTCAAGCGAAACAGAAAAGGTTAAGTTTATCAGGAATTCTGGCCGCCGACCATTTGGTTCAGTTTGTAGAGCACTCGACTGACTCAAGTGTGAGGGTCTTAAAATAATCCGAGGACAAAGTGCTGCCTTTGTAACAACATCTCAGTGTCCCTGCGGGAAAAAGTAAGTTACTTCGAATCAGCGGGAGGTTCGAGTTCTCTAGGATTCTACTTTTAGAGAGTACAATTATGCCTGGAGAAAATGGAGGGAAAATTGACTTTGGTTCAGCCAGTTTGTGTGAGACCCCAGTTATCGGGAACTCACGGTATTTAATACTTTTGCTTTCGTAGTTGTTGTTATAGTTTTGTTGCTGCTGTTCTTGCTACAGCTTTCTCTTTCTGCTCACCTTAGTAAAGCGAATACCATAGTTGATTTCCGCTGACACGGACTTCCTTTCACGCTCGGTTCTAAGAGTTCTGTCATCAATCCCTCGGCAATACTGATGTAGGAGGAGTCCTGTTTTGGGCCCAAACTCTTTCTGTAGTGCCTGCAAGCTGAACCTCTGTAAGTCTAAACAAGTTTCTACTCCCAGGGTCTCCAGTTTTTGCCCTAAGCTCCAACCGACCCCAGGAAGGTCATTTACCTTTTGGGAACCTAAAGAAAAAAAAAGCAATAAAACTGCACGTAAATGCGCATGAAAGTGACTAGAAACAGCAGAGTGAGGATAGGAAGGGATATCAATATTTCCACCCCTATTCGGTTTCAACGAAATCAATTCATCTCATGTCAAATCGAAACACTTCATTTATTTACAACCAGTGTACTCTGCTATATGGCCTTTCACTGGCTATTACTAATAGTAATTATGGAGGTCCGTTCTGGTCAAAATTAAACAAGATTTTTGTCTGCTTATTGAATTATTTTTACTGGCTGTTTATTTTGTCTCACTGTATATATACATATATTTTACATTTTGTTTTGACTTATTTTCGTTAACTTCCGTGAATTTTTTGGGGGCTACACCCTACAAATTAGTACAATGTACGGATTATTTTTGGTATCCTTTCCGAATAATTTTTTTCGTACTGTCTTTGAATTATTTTTGGTTACCCTCCACGAATTACTTTTGCTACTGTCAAATTAATTTTTGGTTCCGTGATGCATTGCATGTCTGTGACTTGTATGTCTAACGCGCGAACACTGGATCGAGTTCTTCCCGCCATGATTAAAACATGAAGGAAGCGAACTTGCGAACTCGAATTGCAATTCTCTGACTGCTATAAGAAATCCCAGTGGCAACTGACGAGATTCGCTTGAGAATCGAAACTGCAGTCTTACCTTAGCACTAATTTACTTATGGCAGAAGTCAAGCTAAAAGCCGAAGGCCTCTTAAAAGGCGAAGACTACGATGCAATGGGCACATGCGACCTGAGCAATGCTGAGGAAGAATTCCTCCTTAAACGACGTAAACAACTAGAGGAAGACGAAGGTTCCCATACTGAAAGCGAAGAAGAAACCCCCAAGCGCCTACGAAGAAGAACGGCAAACAGCAATGGAACCGTCATTCAGCCAAATCGAGCAGGCAGTATAAATCCTCCCACACCAAGGAAACTAAGCGACCTCGAGGGAACAACTCAGAGAAGCCAACAGGCGCAAGCACAAAGAAGGCCCGCCAAGATCATGATGATCAAACTTCAATTCAAGATAAGATAGACATATCTAAGAACTCAATAGGTCTACTACAGACCCACCTCGAGAAAGGCACATTCCCCCAAAGCCTAAGATATAACATGCGGGCCAACATTAACCCCGACAAATATTTTACATCAGACGTAGGAAGAAGTTTGCTCTTTCAACTCTTCCGTCCACGCGATATCTTGTGGAGCGAGAAAAAGACTTATTACTCCCTTCAAGTTCGGCATGAAGAGTTGAAATCCTCTTTCATTCCTCTCTCTGCTAACATTTCGTCTTGAAATCGTAATATCGCTAAGAAGAACTGATCAAATAACAAACTTTTCCTTATGATGATCAGTGACCGCCATCTTGCAATAAGCAAAGACCCCGGGAACAAGGGAACACTGTTGGCGGAAGTCACAGGCACGCAATGCATCACGGAAACAAAAATTAATTCGACAGTAACAAAAAATATTCGTGGAGGGTAACCAAAAATAATTAAAAGACAGTACGAAAAACATTATTCGGAAAGGGTGCCAAAAATAATCCGTACATTGTAAAAAACTTGATTTGTAGGGTGTAGCCCCCAAAAAATTCACGGAAGGTAACGAAAAAAAGTCAAGACAAAATGTAAAAAATATATATACAGTGGGATAAACTAAGCAGTCAGTAAAAATAATTCAATAAGCAGACAAAAAATCTTGTTTAATTTTGTCCAGAACAGACCTCCATAAGTAGTAGTAGTAACGATAAGCGCTCAACGTTCAGAGTTGAAAGTGTGCACGAGACAATTAATTTTGCATTCCTTCTCAAAACTTCAACACTGCTCATACCCATTCAATTGGATAGTTTGTTTCTCATAAATTCCCTTGTAATCGCAAAGTGATAAATACCAGCGCAAATATGTATTTTGACATAATACACTCCTTGCGAAAATTGTGGCCCGCTAACATGTTCAGTGGACTGTGCCCATCGTTTGTAATCATTTCGACCAAGTTCTGAGCTGATCAAGAGAGTTCATCAACCAAACCAAGCACTTCTCAGAATCTATTTTCCATTATTTTACCCCAGCTTGCAACCCCCCTGAAAGCTACTTATCCCGTGACCAGACACGCACCCATAAACTGGTTGATATCATCATTAGCTGACAAGTGATAACAGCCGTCTGGTTTAGCCACTCGGGTGCACATTCTGGCAAGCAGAACATTGGCCCCGATACCAACCGATGCTGTGCAACCTGTCGCCTCCTTGATCTCTGCCCGAATCTTCTCTGCAAGCTGAATGGGAGTTTCATTCTCT
>BLFK01000049.1:710535-718035 GCA_014634185.1 Astreopora myriophthalma | reverse complement strand
TCGTATCTTCGTGGCATCAACAAAATTATGCGTGTTTCCCTGGTACTTCATAGATCTTCAAACTTTCCCTAAATACAAAATAAGCATGGGATGAAGATCGATCTTTGATTAAGATAAAAACGGGATTATCTGGTTGTTTATGTTAATTGCAAGAAACTGAAAGTCCGAAAAGGATTAGCAGTGCTACTGCGGTGTCAGGTTAATGTGTGCTGATAAATGTTTACTTAAGTCCTGAAGTGTTGATGTCAAAAGTGCCAGGCAACTCAATGATCGCTGGTGAAACCCCGCATCGCTCTCGTGCCAGACTCAAAAACCCTCACATCGAGTTTCTGGTTCCTACAATTGTAAAATCTGATACTGTATCGCAAGCAATATGTCAATAATAATATCACGAAAGGTGTTAAACCCCGGCCAAACGAAAACAAGAGTCGAGGAGAGTTGACGAGAGGTGAAACTATCGCTCTCGTTTAGCCAGCAACTCTCATGCGCTCTCGGCTACTCTGGTCGAGTCTCGAGAAGTTTTATCGAACTTGAACCTGCTAAAAATTTCCATGAGAGTTGGCAAGACTTTTGTGCCGTTTAGCCTAGTGTAAAAGTTTGATAGAGAGCCTTGCATTACTTAAACTCTCGTCCTCCTTTGGCCCAACTCTCTCAAAGAGTTTCCAGTCTCGTCAACTCTCGTCAACTCTCATCGACTCTCGCTCTCGTTTGGGCCCTGGCTTTACTCATCGTGGTTCTTAATGACAGTTGCCCACTCCGGAAACTTTGCGGAGACTGGTACGAGTGTTGTATTGTGGGATCGTTTGGGTGGACGGTAAGTACATGTTAAGCAAATAGAAAGTACAATGTTGATGCACTGACTGCACGTGCCACAAACAAGGGAAATGCTAATTTGCAAAGCCATTGAATGCGAGGCTGACTCAGTTTGTTGAATATTATGGTATTTTCCGGAGAGGCCAGTTGAGTTAATCACAGGAAGCGCAAGCCCAGTGTGTGAGCTGGGTAATTAAAAAACAACATGGCTGCCAAGCCTAAGGATTTGTATGGGAATCCGGGTAATAGTTTTAGAAGACAATAATTATACAAAAAAATTCTCAATAAAAAAGTGTTACCTTATCTCTATGTAGTGTTACTTCATTCCTGCGTGGATATCTTCCTTATTTAACCCGATTCAAGCGATTTGTTCGTTCCCAAGTCGGTACTCGCAACACACTGACCTTGGACTGCCTGTGAGTTAATCGTTTGTCTCACGACTGTAAAGACCAAGGCCGGCCTGTTCAAAGCAGGGTTAGCGCTAACCCTGGGTTAAGTCCGATGGTATTTAACACGGATTAACGCTAATCTTTCTTCGAACAACTCGGCCCAGCAGTACATCTATAGCGGTCAAAACGTCGCGATCCACAGTCCTATTGTGACACAACTGTGAGACAAACCATTAACTCAGCTATCAACCTTAATGTTGTCAGTGAAGTCTTAATATGCCATTTCCGAGTTCTCTGCAGCCCCTTTTTCAAGGCGAGTCTAAGTGCATAGTCTTTGTTATGAAAACAAGTTCTTATTCATATGCACACTCAAACTGATTACCATCACAAAACTTCGCACTTAGACTCGCTTTGACAAAGAGGTTGGCGTGAACTCGGAAATGGCTTATTAACGTGATATCAGATTCACTGGCAAGTCTCTAATACGGTCACTTGGTTATGTCCTTCAGTCAAGCTGTGCCCCACTATGGTCCAAAAACGAGGACTGAGAATTAAAAGGTTTGAGCGGCTATCATCACAAGAACCAAATTAAACAAAATAGTCTATTATTTGGGCTAAATTGTAAACCAGAAAATATATAGAATATTTTCTAAATTAGAACTCACCCTCAAGCGATTCTGAGACATCAATATAAGCCTCATCACAGCTGACAGCCTCAATCTCATGGCTATAGGTCACCAAAATGTCATAGAGCCTCTGCGATACTTTACGATAATCTTCAAATTGGTATGGTACACAGTGTATGTCGGGACAGAGCTTCCGAGCTGGACCCAAGAACATTCCATTGCGGACACCAGCGGCTCTTGCTTCGTAGCTGCAAGAAGCGATCTCTGACATGGAGTTGAAGAAAGATGGAGACCTCTTGGGTGACGTTTGCGGGTTGTTTGCTAGGATAGAAAAGGAAAAGAAACCTCTCAAAGTCAAAGCATAGCATGTAGCTATCTCCGTGTTTACTTAACCATTGTTAAACATATTCCTTCATTGAAGTACTTTTTCAGCGCCATCTTGAATGACCTCACGAAAGTCTGGAATTTATACATAGTCCTACATGTCATGTATTTGCTTCAGGTAATTTTTAATTTTACTTCATTTCAATTTTGACTAGTTAATTTTTCATTAACAAGGTAATTTTATCTTAACGACCAGGTATTTTTGTGACTATTTAAGAATTGGTTCATGGTTAGCGTGCGTATGTCGAGTTATGGATGCACGCGGGAAGTTTGGAGAGCACGAAAGAAGCGTAAGAGTTGCTCGAGGCGTAGCCGAGAGCAACTCTAGCTTCTTCAGTGTTCTCCAAACTTCCCAAGTGCATCCATAACTCGATATACGCACAGCTAAAAGCATGAACCAATTCTTTTATAACACAGTGACAAGAAAGTAGTGCGCGGAAAACAGGTTTATTTGTGATTGACTACAAAATTCTCTCAATGCGCGTACTGAGAAAAACAAAGATTCTTATTGGCTGATTACAAACACGCCATTTTGTATTTGATTACAAGTTGCACACGTCATCAGATGGACGCACGGACATGCGTATGTTGAGAAATGTACCATGATGACGCCAATAGGAATTAGATAGGGAAGCACGCGCGCTATGTTATAAAGTTAGTTTTACATCATTCTGTGGCAAGGATTAATGGTTGGGCTTAAGCACTGATTTGAAATGGTTTGATTTATGGTTATGGATACTACCAGTACACAGCATGTTCTCATTTGGCATAAATTATGCAGTGGTTGGGGTGAGTCTGGGACTAAAATAGGGATAAATTCACCTACAATGAGGGAATTTGCAAGTTGTCCTGTGTGATCTACTAGATATGAAGGCAGATTCTTAATCTGAAGATAGCTGGTTCAAACCACAATGGATGAAAGGTAAGTTTCTTCTTTCTCACATCCTGGTGAGTTGGGTTCATAATAATGGTACAAGACAGAGATAAGAGAACAGACAGGAAAAAGATAGAAAAGTAGGAAATAAAGGAAAGAAAAGTAAGCAAAATCTGTTTTAAACAGTTCATTTAAGACCATAGCAATGGAAAAAATACTTGGTTTAAAAGAAATATGTACCAAGTTAAAAAAAAATACCTATGAAAAATTTGTAACTACATGTTTATGTTTCACGTTGATCTAGTTCCCAAGATTAATGCGTTCCCCAGCCACCTTTAAACGTGTGTACACAGGCAAGTGACATACTTGGAAAACCAAACATTCTCGCAAAAACTTTGTAACAACACTAAGACGAGAACAGCGGCCACGGTGGTGTCCCAAACTAATCCACCGGGAATTGATTCTATTTTTTTGTTTGTTTGTTTGTTTGTTTTTTTGGTTCCGGTTAAACAGGATGGATGCTGATCACGTGAGTGAAAACCAAGAATATCTTCAAGGGTTGTGTGGATTCAGGTGAGAAAATCTAAAACAAAACAAAACAGAAGGTTCCCTATAGCCATATCATGAATACACCAGTAGAGCAATGAAGTATATCTTGAGTTCTAACATGTGTTCTGGTAAACTTGTAGTCTACTACAGATGGTCATTACGTGGGATGCCACGGGCAGATCATGTCTAAAATTCAGACGAGTTTGGTTTTAATCGGAGTCACATATGGTAATTAGCCAAGTGCTTGTGATTGTCACTGAAGTTTAAGCTCTGTTGGCTAGGGTTGCTATTAGGATGGGTTACCGCCTAGAATACCACATTTTGATGACCTTTGAAACAAGGAATGAAAGGTTATTGCTATGCTGCCACGACCATGCATTAACCATTTCAATAATGGTAGACGAGGATGATTATGTTGAAGTGCCCATTCTACTACAGAAAATTGCAAACTACATAGCTTAATTCTTGCTCTTTCACTCCTTATCTATATTAAGCCTGTAATTAATGTGCGACTTCGTACGTTTGTTCGGAAACTTCTGAGTTCCCATATTAACTCATTTGCATGCTACCTGCATCCAAGAGATAAAAGCGCACCACATTATGGGCACTTTGCAGAGGGCTGTATTAACCATTCATCTCATCTCACCTTGCTCACTTGTCGAACTACTCTTTCCTGCGTGGCAAACGGCAATAGGTTTGCCCCTGAGATGCGGCTGGTCACGCAACGTTACGGAAACAAAGAATGAGTCCATATCAATATGCATGATAACTCGGCCATGTGGCCCTACTCGACCCAATCCTCTTCTCTTCCAACTCTTGGCTGCAGAAGACTTGATAATGTCACTTGTGTATTTCTTGAATTCTGCACCCCACGTAGATAAATAATGCAGCCTGGAATTATTGTAGAATTCTGAAACAAAGTTTGCGTCATTTGTTCTGGGCAAGTTACTCAGTGTACCAGGCTTTTTGAAGACTACATCGTTATTCCTTGAAGTTAAGTCATCCAACATTTGTACAGGAAGAGCGCTTATCTCTGTAACATTTTTACTGCAGGCCTCATACGCAAACTCCTCTTCGTTATCACCAAAATCTTTCCCTTCAATAGATGTCATACGATTCTGTGGTAACATATTCCCATTTGCAACACATACGCGGTCTGAATCTTTGCTAACCACATCTGCTCCCCTTTCATTGTCTTTATCATCGCCCCTCTCTTCTGGAATAACTGGTGTAAGAATTGCAGATTTCGAAACTTCCCCAATTATGGGTTGTACATAAGTGGAAGATAAAGATGCTATATCCAAGGTGGAATCTCCGCCAGGGGACTGTAAGGCCGGTAATGCTGTCTCTGACCGTACTTCCCCTAGGGAGGGCTTTGTCACCGTTGAGGTTGACGATGGCTTGGTCTTAAAATTCAAAACTTTCTGCGCGGCTTTTCGTCCATGGTAAAGAAGATATTTATCAACAGGCAGAAGGATGCCAGCATTGATGCTATCTAATATCCATGATGGATGCACAACTAACTCATCTCTAGAGAAAAGAAACAAGAAATGAAACTTACATTTAGAACACGGGACTTCGCTTGGTACACAGAAAACACTAGGTTTAATTACACATTAGTGTGATTAAAAACACGACTATTCCATTGAAACATTTCTGTGCGAGGGTAAATTTGCCAAATGGTGTGTATTTCAGTTCGTCTTCAACGAGAAACCCAACTTAAGACAAAAACTTGAAATTGACCGTCAACTTTCCAACTCAAATCTTTGTACGAAATGATATATGAAATGAATCATATATTGAACTAACTACTTTCTGTCAAATGAAGTTCCGAGACAGTTCTTAATAGACCTCAGCATTTTGATAACTCAATCTGTATCAATGAAATGATTGAAATGATCCAGAAAGTGTGAGGATCACAATTCAATCCGTATCACCCGAAAAAACTACCTGAGCTCCTGAATTTTGCTGTTTGGCAAATTGGTGGCAATAATATGCGTCACTGAACGCTTGGTATAATACTGCTGGTATCGCCCTCCGTGCAGGTAAATAAGGCGACGTAACTCATCAGCTGGAGGCACTGCAAATAAAACGACATTAATTAAGCCTGATCAACAGCTAACATAATTACCGAGTGGAGCATAAGGATGATAAATAAGTCTCTGTCGTCATCATCATTCGGCCCATCCCGTCGGGATGCCCCGGAAAACCTCGCTATTCACCTCCCGGCCCGACTTCACATTAGCAAGATCGGCTCCCTTTCAATTCCCGAGACCCTCGCAATCACATCTGGGAATGTCGTGTCCCTTGAATGGACACCGGGCCGCTTGGTTTCCATAAAAGAAGGGATTGAATGATCTCGCTCTTTGCTCATTGGCAATGACCCCGAATTGGAGACGGCGTTTTGTTAGCTTCTGAGAGACTGGGGAAGTTTACCATATGTCCTCCCACGCGTCGCGTGCTCTGATCAATGGATGTTTTGAACACGTCGGAGTAAGTTAGATTAAACAGGTACTAAGAGTTTCCTCTCATTAGCGAGACTAGAGGGCAATATATTCTCAAGCTTGTTACATGCTGCCCAAACTAGAGCCTTATGAGCTTTCACGTCCTTTTGCAAATCTATAATGTACGACCCAAAATATTTGAAGTCCCGGTCAACTTGCTTGATGCTTGCGCATGAGAGCGATCGTAGAGGGTTTGGAGGTGCGGAGTACTCTCTTTTTCTTTCATTGCAGTGCAGACCTACTAGTCTCGCTGCTTTCTCGAGTGACTGTGGAAGGAATTCTGCATTCTCGACATGTTGTGATATTAAAGCAAGGTCATTATGCAAAGTCGAGGTCTGTAAGATACTTTGTCGCCTGCAGGGTGGACATATCCAGGGCAAGGAAAGGTTAATAACATTTATTTGCAAACTGTTTTGCTGTCATCTTGGATTAGGGACAAGACAGTGAGTGAAGAGAGCAGAAAACGAGGCTGCATCTTCCAGCATGGCGGCTCAGTGGTCAAATCTTTTTTAAGACATGTTTACCAATTAAACAAGTAACCATGCATTAGCTGCAAGCTATGTACCTCAAGAAAATGTTCCTAATAATAAACCAGGTAAAAAAGTAACATAAACGCTCCTAAACACAGCACAAAACTATACTTACGACCTTTGGTAAGTAGTTAAAAGACTTGGAGTGGGCAAGACCAAGACGGTGTTGTTTAACTCTTACCCCGAGAAGTCATAAGCACTGAACTTTATTCAAGCATTACCATAACGTATAAAAAAGGGATATTCAACGAAATGAAAAATGACACTGAATCAACGAAATGAACATCATTGCCTTTCAGCTGGTTACCGTTCTTCGCATCTTTAAATTTTGTCTGTTTTGTTTTCGAAGAATACAGTATAATACGCCCAAACCAAAAATAGAATTCAAATTCACTCTTTGTTTCCAGCAGCCCCTCATTTTGTGAGTTAGGTCTTATTAGAGTAAAGATAGATGACAAAATAAATGTACGCCAGTTTATCACCTGTGTATCCATTGATGTGGATGACAACTTTCTCAAAGATCTTAGGAACATCTCTGCCAATAAGTAAACAATAATATTAATTGTCATTAATTTTGTGATGATGAGAAATTAACTCCTACTGTCATTATCTTGACTATTAAAAACAGAGTGATTGCATGTATCTAGCATTAAATGTACAGCATCCAGTACAATGTCTACAACGTAGGTTGGGAGAAAGGTAACTTGTGGCTGAGTGACTCTTTGCATTTTATTGTTGAAAAATGTGACTTGAGCAGTCATTGTTGCATCATTTTCTCAAGTGCATTACAATTTCATGACTTAATTCTTTCTGCTGACACTTCAATGTACT
>BLFK01000049.1:680623-710525 GCA_014634185.1 Astreopora myriophthalma | reverse complement strand
GGGTCTTCCTTAATTTTGTTCCCCCCCCCCCCCCCCCGCTCTCACTCCCCAACCCTCCACACATTGTTATCACATGTTAAAATACAAGATGTAACTAGTCAAGAGTTCATTTACCCATCCTGTGGCTTTATTGGAACATCCTCCTTAAATTGAGCATCTAGCTTTTGTATCTTTGCCTGCATATATTCACCCTAGTATTATAAGAAACAAAAATATAAAATGCAAAGTAGACAATGGCCCAAGTAAGTTACTGGCTTGATGTACATTGTGTACTAGAGATGAAAAATCCTTCAGAGACAAAATTGTGCCTCAGTTTTTTAGTTAGTCTGGATGGATCATCCCCGTGTGGTTTGAATGCAGACACTGCTCCCAGATCTTCCAGCTACAACATCCTTCCCCTCAAAACTACCGGTAAATGAATGTGACTTATATACTTTGAAATGGAAAACGCAACCAACAACAAGTGACATAAACATTACACCTGGTATGATTGAGGAGAAAGGCTACTCATTAGTAACAAGTGCTTATCAAAAACTAATTAACTCTGGACTAAACCTGAAATACACTAGCCACTATCATTTGCAGTATAAGAGTTTGGTAAATTGACACAACCTTACACTGAGCCATCATAGCACCCAATAATGCATATGCATGAAGCTGATTCATTGACAGTCACAAACACACATGTACATTTGCACTTGATTCCACATTCAATCATGTTTACATATTAATTTATTTTAATTTATTATTACACAGTATTCATTTCATTAATTTTAATAATGCAGACTTTTAATCCACCCAAAATATGACCATTCTATCAGACTGAGTTTCAATTATTCATGCTCCAGTTTATACATATGTTATGCATGGCATTTCTGCTTTGCATGGCATTTATGACTTTGTACAAAGGCAAGCTCATTGACTTCATAGATGCTTGTGAAGGCATTGATGTCCGGGGGGGGGGGGTACTCCCATATATGGGCTATATAGGTACGTGCCACGGAATAGGGTATGGTTTTTGAGGTTCTCGGTCCTTAAATAGGGTATCTTTTTTTACCCTTTTGTTTCTGTGTCCCTGGTGTGGTCCTTAGATAGGGTAGCTTAATTGTATTATCTAATACTGGAGTGTGAAAACGCCCGCCTAAACGAACGTTTTTTTTTTTAACTTGATGTATCTGTTTAAGTATTAACAAAATGATTTTGTAACAGAGGTTTAACATCCAATGTTACAGAGAAGAAATAAAGTTTTCCTTTTCATGCTATTAATAATTTTGTTTTTTCCTTGAATAGGGTGTCATTTTTCGGCTTTGGGCCTTAAAAAGGGTATCAGTTTTCGCTTTCTTAGTCCTCAAATAGGGTTAGGGTTCACGAGGCACACCCCTATCCAAAATTTGCAACACTTATATATGACCTAAGCCAAATACTCTTGTGAACTATGCATAGTAAATAAAGAACTCTGCATAGTAAAGAAAAGAAAACAACAGAGAAGGAGGAGGAGGAGGAGAAGGAGAAGGAGGAGAAGGAGAAGGAGGAGAAGAAGGACACGAAGAAGGACAAGGACAAGGAGGAGAGAAGGACAAGATTGTTCGCTCTTAAGTCACCCAACTGCCGAAGCTTTTAATGTCAATCACAAAACTTTACTTTGAGTGCAATTTTGACACCTTATGATATGCAGCTCTTACAGCATTTTTGGTTGCTGGTCAACAATAGTTACTTTTTCTGTTATGCTTAGCTACAGGTTAAAAAGAATTTCAGGTCAAATTATAATTAACTCACTTTGATCTGTCATTTCTTTGTGTTTAATTTATGACAATGAATACAAGCCAAAAGAAGTTTCACATCCAACTGCATAGGATGAAATAATTTTGACCTGAACTGATTTTACTGGTAACCTGTAATAGATATACGTATAAGAAGGGTACACAAGGGCTTCAACGACACATTTCATTAATTATTACTGTTGACTATATTATTATTTTTATTTTATTAGCTTCGCCATGTCGTAGCCATGTTGTACAAAATAAATTACATGCACAATAAATTACAGAGGAAAAATAATAATAACAATGGCAGGGCAACCACAACAGCATAAAGTCGGTTACTGTGGGTCCGAAGCTATAAAATTAAGTTTAAATGGGGATGACAAATGAACATTTCCCCCTTATTCCCATAGTTTTCACCTCTATTAAGCGGTCACCCACATAAAGCCATTGTGGTCACTGTTTACAGAGTGTATTAGGTTGATTAAGGTTGATTAACTCTAATCGCACCACAAAATTTGTCAAAACAAACAAAATGGCAGATCAACTGTTCATATTTTGTCCAAGAAATGAAGGAAAGCAAGTTATATTGTAAGTTGAGTAGTTTCCCTTAGTTGGTCAAACGACTTGATGTCCCTGCAAATTTAAAGGAGAATTGACCAAGGTTTCAGCACAAAAAAGCCACCAGAAGTGAAAATGGATAGCCCAAAGGTGCCTAAAAAGCTTGAAATTACACAAATCTTGCTGTTTCACCAGCTAACAGTATACTCTGAGTTATCAAGCTCTCACTAAACTCACAAAATCGTGCAGCCTTTACCCATGCTGGGATTTTATCCAAACATTCTTGTGTTGGGAATTACTCCATTGCTGCCAACACAACTGATAAGTCACAACTAATAACAAGTCTGACCTGCTTATTCTGACACTGGCACTAATCCATGATTAGTTGATCAAGGGATAAATCTGCTTTCAGGGCTGCTTTTTTATTCCTCGATTAGTTGTCTGTAGAATAACAAACTTAATCATTGATTAAAGGCTAATAGATAATTAAATCATTTTTCTAGAAACCTGGCCAGAAATACAGACCCTAGTTGGCTTGGGTGATCTTTCCTGTTGCTTTTTGTGAATTATGCGTTATCGTGCATTAACCGCACACAGAGCTATAATACTGGATCATAAATGACCATTTTCTTAATCGTGTCTGACATGCCCTTGGGCAGCCTGTATTTGGCAGTATCACTTGGAGAGTAAATCATTGAGGGTGACTGCTTAACATAGCATGACTCAACTGTATAACAGTTCCTGCAGCTCGGCCTAATTTTCCAGCACTACAAATTAAACGCTGTGGCGTACATGTACATGTTTTCCATGATAATTACATGTTCCCCTGCAAACGATATCTCTAGTGTTTGTGTTTGACTCCAGTAGGACAAACAAACACACTTTATTCAAGATGCAAAAACAGATATCTGGTATATACATGAAAAAGTACATCTTGAAAAGGAAGTAGAGAGCTTAGCCCTTTATAAAACTCCCTAAAATAAGACAAACAAACGAACACATATAAAAAAGCTAAGATCCTTACAATTAAACATTCAGATATAATTTTAACTTGGATTTAAAAAGCCCAAAGCTATCAGCTTCTACAATGTCTCTTAGTAAACTAATTCCATAACTTAACTATCCTAAAAAAAGGGAGTACTTATAACAGTTAACTCTTGCCGATTTGAAAAAGTTTATAATTACTGTGGTTTGCTCTCGTTGACCTAACTGTAGTAAATTCAAAAAGATCTTCAAATTTTAAATGATAAAATCCAAAAACTATCTTATGACACCCCACTAGACATGTTCAAATAAAGTGGGCCACCTGAGCAGTAGGGGAAACCATTTAGCACTGACATACTACATGTATATTGTACATGTATCACTAAGTGTCTGAGAATTATTGTTTCCCCCTGTACCAAAAAGAACTTTCTATAATTATTATTGTTATTTGCAGTTCTTTGTGCTGGTATATAATGATCAAATGAACTTTCTGCGGTGACATGATACATCAGTGCTACAGCATTAGTGGGGAGGCAAATAGCCGATAACACAACATGGCACTCTGTCAGTGTCCTAACTACATACTTCATACTTCACACTACAACAGACAAATGCAGGTAACCTTCTGAAAAAAGAAAAGTGAAAATCCAGGGAATCAATGTGTAAATAATCTTTTTTCCTTTAAGCTTTGGCAGAGAACTTGACACCACATAGTCAATCTGCCGCAGTGATTTCCTGCCAACATAATGCCATCTAAGTTATCTACCTGTTTTTTGTCAAATACATGCTGAGGGAATCTTTAACTCCCAACAGTGCCACTTATAGATTTTATTCTGTCTAATATGCCAGACAATTTTACGGCATAATAACAATGGAGTTTTACTTTACAGACCTGCTCAAGTAACCAAGATTACAATGGAGGACCATGCTTTCACTGTGGCAGCACAACGCCTTTGGAACAGTTTGCCCAATTCAAACGTTTAGTAAAGACATTTTTATTCCTAAAACCTTAGATAGCAATTATTTGGAATCATGTTGTAAATAAGCTAAGTCTCCTTTTTATTCTTTTTAGTAAATTAGATTTTTAGATCAGATTTATTGTGTAACGTTATTAAGTTATTATTGAAAATTATTTAATGATGTACAGTATATTGTAATGCACATTTTATTATCCATGTCCAAAACACCCACTATAAGTAATAAATATTATTATTATTATTATCATCATTAATGAAGGCTGAAAATTGTGACTTAAAATTGTGCACAAGTCAACAAATGCACAAGTCAACAAAAAGCCTGACCCCCCTCCCTCCCACCCCAGGAAAAAAAAAAAAAAAACACTCAAACATTGAATAATACCCACACCCCTGAGGATGCACTGATAGGGAGTAAACTTTCTTTGAAAGTTGACAAGTTTTTTTCTTTAAACAAGCCAATGCAAAGCACTATTTTCAAAATAGCGACGATCAAAAGTTTAATAGGAATAAAAACAGCACACAGACCTTTGCAAACACACTTTATTTAAATAAAAAGTAGTGACCAGTACACAGCAGCGTATCCTGTCAACTTGGTTTATTCTCCGACTGGTTTTGTCTGATCACACAGACTTCTTCAGCGAGTTTAACTATAAAGGGTCTACTCTTATACCTGTGCTTTACAGTGTACATCGTGTCCATGCAAGTGTGCAAACAGGAATGTGAAAACTGCAATTTTTAATTTTCGGGGCTTCAGCCCCAAAGTTAAGCATTGCACTTTTTTTACATTACACAGGATTTCTGCACATCCTGCACTTAACTTTGCCGTAGCTTTTGTTGTTGTTGTTGTTTTTTTTTTGGCTGTTACAACCCTCACAGGAATGTGACATACATGTATACTTCAAATTCAATTCGCCAACAGAAGAGTGTGGCATGGGGAAGTTGCCTGATAGGATTCGTGAAGCCAAGAACTGCAACCGCGTGCAGTGGGTAACCATATGCATGACAACGTTAACCCTGTGAGAGGAATTTACCCAGGCACCGTCACGCTGCTGAACAGTGAAAAACAACACAACCACACCTACAAAATAGATCGAAAGGGGGTGGGCTAGGATTGGGGAAAACAACTTACGAGAATGTGCAAAGAGCGAGCAACACGAGTAAAACGACCTTGCACACACCTGGAGAAAGAAATCCCCTTCTATAAATCCCCACCTTGTCCCGCGCCATGTTGGGGAGGGGGTCATGGTTTTCGTTGACTCGTGCATAAGCTTAGACTACATGTATCTGAACAAGGCGAGCGCCGTTCAGAAGAAGGAAATCATATTTAAACTCACCCAGCTGTTCCATTCCCCCCTAATAGTTGTCTCTTCCCCTGCTTTCGTTTTGGAAGTTTTACTTTGCATTTCAATTTTGACAATCAGACACCAATGATAACTTTGTCCGCCATTTTTGTAAAGCCAGTGCCCAGATTCAAGGCGCGGTTTGTGTTGCTATGGTAACGCTACCGCCGAGAGAAGAAAAAACAACATGTCGGACTTTGAAGACGAAGAGGGAGTTGATGAACCAGTTTTAGATGATGAAAACGATGACGAGGCACAAGAAGACGAGGAGGTGAGTTACATGATGAAAATTAAGCTGTCCTCGGCCACTTAAGCCGCCTCAAGGAGACAACACTCCTTATATAGTGCATTCTGTTTGAGGAGCACTAAAGTGATCAAAAGTGGTCTGGGCATTGTGTGTCCATTACTTACTAAAAAAAAGGTACTTGTAGTTATCTGTTGAAAGTGCAGAATCAAACTGCGAAAAATTTTTCACCTTTTTATAACCCGTGCATTGTTCTGAGGCTGTTTTTTTTCTTTGTGATTTTTGATTGTTGTTGTTGTTGTTGTTGTTTCTAATTATTAATTTATTTTATTTTATTTATTTCGTCATTTATTTTCTTTAGAAGCCTCCCGAGAATCCTCTAACAGAGGAAATGTTGGCTGACAGTCTCTCATTGCTGTGTAAAACTGGAGATGGCCTTGCACATGCATACGTCCGCCTTGACATTCACGAAAAGTAAGCGTATAATGGGAAGCGATTGCAGAATATTTCCCAACTTCTAACCACTATTAATATTGTTAGCATTTGGCAGTGTTCTCTGAAGAACAAGATAGACTACAATAGAACCCAAAGAATACGATAGATATTATTTATATTCACGGTTGTGAGGTATTCTGCAATTTAGCCTATAATGGCATGCACTGAGTTTGACCACATACTTGACTTGGTATAGATGGTCTTCACTCACATGATGAGCTGCGATATTGATTTAATGAATCAAAAGAAAGTATTTGCATAAAAATGTTTAGTTCCCCTGAGGATTGTTGTGTTCCACCAACATGGCAGCTGTTTCTTTGTTCTGTATCACTCCCAACATGGCCGCTATGATGTCATGTGAAAACGATCTATCAGAACCTAGTGGGAAACTCACAAATGACATAAAACAAACAAAACAAAGAGCCAAAACAATAAACTAGAGGAAAACCTCCTAGGTTCTTGCACTGAGATAAGCTTCCTGTGGGGTTAAGATTTCTGCACAGCCTTATTATAATTAAGTTAATTTGCAGAGAATATCTCATGACACAGACTTTGTTAGGACACATGTGACTTGATGGGTTGGGAGAATTCTCGACAGTTATGCCAACCCTTGACTGCGTCTCGAGTTTGCATATTAACTGTTGAGAATTCTCCCAACCCCTCCTCAAGTTTAGATGAGGCTATGTAAACACGGAAAAAGTCCTCTATTGCTTAAATGTAATTGAAGGGTTCAGAGCAAGAATGTTGACTGACTTTTTTAGCACATTCAGTCATTTTGTGAAATTCCAGCCTAGTACACTGCAATTAACGTATGGAATTATCTATCACAAGTGGTATGGAGAAAATAATGAAGGAAAAAAAATT
This sequence comes from Astreopora myriophthalma, assembly GCA_014634185.1. Lineage (NCBI taxonomy): Eukaryota > Metazoa > Cnidaria > Anthozoa > Scleractinia > Acroporidae > Astreopora > Astreopora myriophthalma. The sequence continues at coordinate 703,300 of BLFK01000049.1, read as the reverse complement.
CTGGATGCTGTGGGGAATGAGGTGGAGGGTGTAAGAAGAAGAAAATAACTATGAAAAGACAGGAACATTTTTTTTGGCACATAGCATGGGGAAGTTCACTCAGTAGTTTTAGTACAGTTAATTTGAAGGAAATTGGCCACAATTTTGTGAAATGACCTAAAAACCATGCAAAGTCAGTTACGTAATTTTCTCAGAAGCCTGTGAATTGGCAGTATCTTTGGCACGCATGTATATTGTAAAATTTTCACGAGACATGACCATTACCGGTACAAGCTGCAGTCAAACCAGTGTTATTAAGCGGCATCATATTAATAATGTACTATCATGCACCCACCCTTGAGTAATCTGTCAGTTGTCAATGTCCCAAAAAAGTTAACATTTTATTACTGTAACTTTGACCTCTAATAATCAGTCACAATAACCCTCTGGCCTGAGTCCCAATGGCCTGTTTCTATTGTTACAGTCTTAAATCTGTATAATTTAATTACTGTATAGATGTGTTGTGAACTTTTTAGAAATCAGAAAATCTCCAGGCCCAGGTTGCTCAAAGCATGGTTAGCGCTAACCAGGGTTAAATACCATGGAAACCTATCGGTTTTGACACCTCTTAACCAATGGTTAGCGCTAACCGGGCTTCGAGCAACAGGCCCCTGGAATTCATCTCTGTATGTGTAATTCACATTTCTCAAAAGGTGTCAGTCCCCTTGAAAATGATATTGGCAATACAATTCCCAGGGGTTTCAATAGGAGCCATTTATGGGCAGTATGCCACCAACTTTGCCTCTCACCATCAGCTAGTTTGCCTAGATATTCACTAAAAATCCTATCATAAACTTGTCAAACTGCTGCCTACAAAGGGCTACCATGGACGGCTATTTCAAACATTATTGAAACCCCTGCACTTCCACACCATAGTCCTTGTCTCTCTTAAGATGCTTCCCTTGAAATTCACTCAACTGTTCTCATTTACATAAAGTATTCAATATTTTTGTTACAGTCTAATTTATTTTATAACATACATTGTAGCATCTTTGACCACAGGCACAGCTGTGAATTTGCATGTCCTTTTGCCAGTTTCTTTGAGTCTTTGACTTTGAGTATACACAGCACAAAGACCAGGAACAAAATCTCCATTGGTTCAGAAAGAAAAAACTATCAAAACATGGTTTTCATACAATGGTCCATGTTGTCAACTGCATCTTGAATCAAAACTTCACTGCAAGCCATTGAATAAAATGTCACATTGTGTTGTATTACTTTTTTTAATGATGTCCTCTAAACCTCTCTTACAGGGAACTGACAGACATTAGCATACTCAGCTCTTTCATTCACTTGAGATATGTGGTAAGAGATGTGACAATAACATCTGTATACATGACTGTGTAATGCTAAAGGCCTTATAATGTTTTCAGTGTTTTGCCTGTACGTAATTTGCTCTGAGAAAATTGGGTGAAAGCAGCTTCAAAATACCAATCATTTTGTGGTTCTCATGCATTTGTTATTTATCTATCACAGTTTGTCTTATTGTGCCAAAAACAGTCTCAACCTTTGAATGTTTACTCAATGTAAGCGTCATTAAGACACTAAGTCTTGTACCATATTTTTTTTTTCTTCAGGATATAAGCAGTAACCAGTTAAGGGATATTTCCCCTCTGAACTCCTTGACTCATCTTTTGACTCTCAAAGCTGACAGGAATCTCTTGCACTCAGCTAAACTCGATGAGGTTAGTTAATTGCCCCCCAAAACATGCATTCACAGATATAATTATGTTATTTACTAGCCAGGATGTCCTCTTTTGCAATGCAAATGCAAATGCAAGCACAAGCACAAGCACAGAACCATTTTTAGCTGATGGAGCAAAAGGAAGTTGTTTATGCAGTGAATTCACTTAAATCATGCTCCAAAAAATACAAGAATGCAGAATGTCACTGATGTCACCAGACAGGGCATTTGCAGTCGCAACACCAAGGCACCATGTCTGAAAACAAAGAGAAAACCAAAGGTTGATCACATCAATCAGAAATTCCAATGAAGAGGTGTTGGTGGGTGGTGAGGTTATGTTATTTCTATTTTTGGAAGTTCCCCACTCTTTTCAATTGACCTCTTTACCAATACGGTGGCCATCTTTAATTCTATTGTTCTGAAAAATATATTATAGGATGCCCAGGGGGCAAATCACACAAAATGTGGGTATAAATTTGGTTTTGGTTCGATGATTTTCAAACCAGATCAATTTTCGTATTTCCTTTGCCTCAGATTAATTATGGTGTGAGACAAAGGATGTACAAATCAAGTGGCTTGAGAATTTTCAAAGGAAAACCAAATTTATACCATGTTTTGTGTGAATTTGCCCCCTGGGCATCCCATAATATCTTTTGCAGAACGAGAATCCAAGATGGCTGCTCTATCGGTAAAAAGATCTATTTGTATTGGGTATATAAGTCCTCTGGTTCCCTGGACTTAGTAACTGCACCTGCAGTTAAGGTTCCTGTGCTGATTAAGGATACTAAATTTCTGATGGAACTGATTGGAGGCACTGCAACATCCATCCAGAACTACACAGATTATGAACAGTACTTCAAATATTTAGCACCAAGGGCCGGTACAAAGATCACTCAATGCCTCATGCTGGAATGCCCCCAGATATTGCCACGTAGAGTCTGGTTGATGTGAAGCACAACAGTCAATGAGCAGTGATGTCCTTACTGTCTGATAGTGCATGTGTAGCTTTATGCCCCTCTACTGCTTTCGAAATCCTGCCCAGGTCAACAAAATTCCGAACTGTAATGCAAATCACTTTGTGATGTTATCTATGGAAGGGTGTCACAGCAAAATTCAGAAGTACAGCGGAAGTAAAGTGCAATGCTCCATGTATTTCAGCTTTCCTTTTCAGTACCTTCTGACCTACACTCAGCCTTGAAGGAGGAATAAAAGTGCATGGATTTTAGATGGTGATCTTAAACTAGTAGAGGTCAGCGATTGGCCGACGGGTTTTGTCTGTGTCTGTAGAACCAATGGGTCAGTATTCACTTACGGCAATTAAGAAAGCACAGTTAACCCAGCAAGCTAAAGGGAACAGTTTTTCATCCCGTCATTCATTGGAGGAGATGGGTGGGAATTTGCCAACATGGAAGGTGAAAAAAAAATGTATTGAAGCAAAGTGTCTATCAGCAACTGATTCACACAAACTCGGTAACGTCAACATCCACGGAGGTCTTTTTTCAATATAATTGCTGACCTAGATTATGCTGATGACCTTGTCCTAATAGCTGAGTTGCTAACATCGGCGCAGAAGCTTCTCACATCACTCGAGGAAGCAGCCGCAAAAGCTGGTATTATGCTCAATGGTACATGTAAGAAGACGGAATGCATGATTACTAATGAAGATGCGCACCACCATCCTATACGCTCAAGAGATGGCTCTGTTATTGAGGAGGTGAACGACTTCAGATATTTGGGATCATATGTTGCTGACAGCAGACAGAGCAGAAAGGACTTCTTTTTATCAAGAGAGGGTAAAGTATGGGCCGCTTGCAACAAATTACATTACATATGGCAGTCAGATATCCCCAACTCCCCAAGGATCTGCTTCTTTAGGGCCTGTGGTGACAGCATCCTGCTTTATGGAGTAGAAATGTGGGCCATTAATAAAGAGCTAGAAAACGACTTGATGGTAAACATACAGAGTTGGTGATGCGGATCAAGAATCTGCCCGGCCTGGAAAAACCATCCCACCACGAAATTCCAGATCTATGGTGAATTACTACCAATCTCAAGAATTGTGGCAAGAGGAGAGCTCGGTCTGCCAGCCACTTTTTCAGACCTAAAGACCGGATTATCTCAGATATCATCCAGTGGATATTACCCTCCCCAAACCGAGGCAGCAGGTCACTAACATATCCCGATACTACAACCAGAGACACCGGCTTTGTCCTGGACGAACTGGAACAAGTAATGTTGAACCTTGAGTAATGTAGGACGGACAAGGTCCATTGGCAAAGCACTGTGTCTGCGATCTTGACGGCAATCAAATGATGATGATGATGATGATGCTTACCATTTGGAATTTCGTCCAGTCCGGCCATCTGGCAGCTGTTTATTAAGCAAGTACTCAAAGGGCTTAATCGGTCATTTACGATTATGGATAATCTGTTGCTGGGACGCACAAATAACAATAAGCATCAAGAGGAGCCCATAAGGCATCAAACAATAAGAGTCAAACTACCCCAGTTCATATTCAGTGCACCTAGTCGGATAAGGGATTTGAGCTAACTGATGAGGGCTTAGACTTCACTTAGACTGGCTTTGAAAAAGAGGCTAACATGAATTCGGAAATGGCATATTCCTTCCTTACAGTGTTGGCAATGCCGACCAAATTTATTCCGAAGTTATTAAACCAGTTTCACATCCCCCTGGAACTGAATAGGCTGTGCATTCAACTGGACACTAGCTTGTAAACAAGGCTTAAGTGATGTAAAACATGCTCTGACATCGGACACCATGCTTGCGCATTACAGCCCAAACCTTCCTCTGCAATTACCTGTGTTGATGCGTATGGTCAGGGCGCGGTCATCGTGCATGTATATCCCAACCAAACATGACGCCCCGTTGCCTTTGGCTCTCAAACACAAGACATGTTATGGTCAGATTAACAAGGAAGCACTGGCAATTATGTTTGGGTTGAAGCGGTTCTACTTGTATTTGTGTGATTCAGGACGTCTACAATACAATACAATACAATTTATTAATTCTCCCAAGGGGGCACTGGGTAATCATTTTGTCAGCCTTTGACTACAACATCAGATTTGCCCCTTCGAACCAGAACACTGTCAGCGATTACCATTGCCGTCAACGTCAAGCACCGAGAATGCAATCTTCAAGATTGAAGAGTGATTGGTGGACTCGTTACCCATTACGTAGGAAGAGATTAGCCACTTAAGACAAGTAGAGCCTACGCCCTATCTAAGGTTTTAATTTGCGAGGTACGGTCTGCCGCAACATGTCAGAGAAGACTTGTGCCTGAAACCGTTTTCAATCTTTTGAATTGTTAATGCATTATGAGTCATCATCCCTGATGCTCGCTTCAAGTGCAAATGGAAACGGAAATGCAAGCGGCAGAAAACTAGAAATTTTATCTTTCTTGTGATAATGCTTGAGCGTGCATTTGTGTTTGCATTGAGATGGTTCACAAGGCTTTGCTCTTGCTTGTGCTTACAGCAGTTGATCATTTATTTACTTACAAACTAGTAAAATAAAACATCAAAATGTTTCTCGTGTCGATATTATTTCTAAAGCTGAGAGCGACCAAAGTTAGTCGATGAGATAAATACGTTAAGGAAGACCTCAATACAGATTTTGGTACGATATTCTCGAAAGGTTTCTGTCACATTTAGCACACAAAATGTCTTGAAGGACCCCCCAAGTGCTAATGGTACTCTTTTTTGTGCAGAAATATTATCACTTCATTTCTTTTACCATCCCTTTAATAACAGCTTCCATATCTTCAAATTGCAAGTTTTGCTAACAACAAAATAATGGACACGGAAGGCATTAATCACCCACTTCTGGAACAGTTGAACCTGTCATGTAAGTTAATTATTATCCATTAACTTCTCGCGTAAATATAAGGATGCAGTTTAGGCTTGTTAGTAATTTACCAGTTTACAAAGTTTGCACATCTCTCCCTTTTGTTTTCCTTTTAACTCTTTTAGACCTTCAGTTAGGATCTACTGTCTTAATCTGGTCCGTTTTTCGAAAAACTGTGCCCGAGGTCTCAGGACCGTACTTGAAACAGAGGGCACAGCACAGTTTTTCCTAAGACGGACCAAGGCTGGTGAAAAACATTTGTATTTTTTCCCTACTCTCTTCGGGCGAATTTGAGCCAAACGAACTCCAGGGTAAGACACTTTTTTGTGTCTATTGCGCTTCAGTGCTCAGGTAGAAACAAAGATACGCTGAAAAATGTTTGTTAACTTATCGATAAGCGATCGGTAGTCCGGCGGTAAGTGATCCGTGATTAATTCCTAGAGGTGCACTGCAGAACACGATTAATGCCGGATAAGTGCTTGAAACATATATTACAAAAGTACATGTGTTTCTGTTTGAAATTTTAGTCTGTATACATTAATTTGTTCCAAGCGATACACGATGTACATGGATATTACTCTGATGCAAAACCTTTTTGGACAGCTAGCTCTACCTATAAAACACAAGACTTAAGTAATACTTAGCACTGACTAAGGCTGCCCCCGCTGTCTTAAGCAACAACGGATATATTTTCTTTGTTGGTGATCACCTATTCTCTCGTAAGCTTTAGCATTTGATATATTTCTCTGCTGGTCATATAGTAATCGAGACCTTTTCTACCGACACTAACGTTTTAAAGCAGGAGGATTTCGCCACAAAACCTCTTATGAAATGCGCTGTAGAATAATTTGAGTGTTTAACGCTAGCTGGAAAATAGCACAAAGGGGTGGAAACTTATAAAGTGCGGCACCGGAAGATTTGAATTCTTAAGCCTAGAATCGGAAACTGTCAGATTGCAGGGTTTTTTGGAATTCTGATTGGTAGATATTCTAACTTCTACACACTTCAAAATTTACGACTGACGAGAATGCTGACAAGCAGGTGAGAGCGCCACTGTCATTGGTTGTTTTTTTAATGATCATTTTGAAGTGTTTGGCAGTTGGCATCTGCATGGAAGCGAGATTCGCAGGGACCGAAACCAGAGGGTTTTTTTTTCCTCACGGCTTCATAATTCGTTGTCGCCGGTTCGTGCCTAAAATTTCTGCGTGGTGAAAAACAAAACAAAAACTCTGGGACGGTGGTAGAAGTCTTTGTTATTTAAATCAAACAGTTCCAGTTGAAAATTTTTAATTGCAAAAAGGCTTTTGTATGGATTTCTGGCGACCTTTGGCAGTTCGCAGTGCGGTTGCTATGCAACGAAATCTATTCAAACTTGAGTAACTTACTAATTTTTGAGTGATCTCTCTGATAGTAAACTAGTGCCAAGTTCTTTTTTGAACTTCAGAATGGCCTATTCCCATCTTCTTAGATAGAGATAACTTAGTTTTGAGATACGGCTTAGTATTATATGGTACCTATTACTTGGGGTCTGTACAGTCAACTATTAATATGTGATTTTTTTCCTTTGGTCCATCTGGACTGACCAGTCAATGAAATTGTAGAAGTTAGTGGCTTTGAATCAATCAAGTTGGGAAGATTGAAAGTACTGGAGCTGCGTGGTAACAAACTCATGACCACCATAGGGCTGTCTAATCTTCCTAACCTGAAGGAAATTTACTTGGTGAGATTCACATGCAGTGCACAGCTACATGTAGCAATGTATTAATCATCACTAACTTTGAGTTGCCATTTGAACACCTATATTTGCGACTACATGAAGTAAAATGTATCACAAGGTGACCTCAAGAAACGTAAGGCTTGTTACTGTGGTCGTAAGGCACAAGGTATAGTTTAAAATTCTTTTTTGACACAAGCAATAAGATGCGTTTGTTATTCAATGTACTTGGTCCTTCAAATAATTTATTTCAACTACCTAATCCATTGTTCCCCCGTTTAGACAGACATTTGTCCTCATATATCATCAAGTCTTCATTGGTCTTCATTCATTCATCCATAACTGTCATATTACATTGAAAGTGTTGCCTTCATACATGTATCAGGTTAATTAATTTGACACCGGCTCTGATTTCAGGCGGCCAACACCATACGGACCCTTGAGGGACTGGAAAGATTAGAACATCTGACAAAACTCCATCTCCGTGATAACCAAATTGAAAAACTGGATGGCTTCTCAGAAAATATGAAAAATCTTCAATATATAAATTTAAGGTGAGAAGAAGACAAAAGAAAAAGGAAAAATAGCTAAAATAAAACACATCCTCAGAACTTGTTATTCGAATCTGTTCTGAGTTTGCGGCAGTTTTCAGTTTAGTGCGATTGCTTGGTTTTGCGTTTGTTAATTAATCCGATTTTATAAAAGGATCTTCAAATATTGACGGACGACAAACGGTACAACGACAAGAACTACACGACTCTTACATTAAGTAAAACGACAACCATACCAAAAGGAGACAGCTCCATCTGAAAGATAACAGCGGGTATATATACTTTGTGCGTTAAATATTCCGAAACGGCGAATGAAAAAATGAATATATACATTGCTTGCAAGACAACCAACTGGCCATTGTAATGAAGGTGGTAAGGAAACAGTTTATAATTAAGCAATAGAGGACTTTTTCCGTGTTTACATAACCTCTTAGAATTCTTCCAACTCCTCGAGTGTTTAGATGAGGCTATGTAAACACAGAAAAAAGTCCTCTATTGCTTTTATAAAATATTTCTCAACTCATAATTCGACAAATAAAGGGAAATGCTGTTTATTTACTTCTTGATTGAAATAGATTTTCCTGATACACGCTCATATTTCCTACCAGCCAATCAAAACGCGCATCTGACAACACACAACTAATCAAAATTCGTGTGATGTCACAACTGTGTTTACATACTCTTACCTAGACACACCTATTGACCAATAATTATTTTATTGACAACAGGTACGTGATAATCCGAAGTTGATTACAACTTGCTGGAAAACAAATGATACTGCGATATGACACTTGCACTTATGTAACAGAGTTATTACTGGTTTTCACAAGAGAATTATTACCATCTTAAAACCAAACAACGGAGTCGGTTAAGGACTGATAGGAAGCTTTTTTTCTTTCCGATTCATACGCTAATGTTTCCATCGCTCACGATCAAGTTACACAGTTGCCAATTGGGCTTTACGCTGTTATGACCGCCCTCCCCTCCCGCGTCGCCAAGAATTCAGCCCTTATCCCCTCATTTTCTTCAACATGAACTTTCCTAGTCCGGGGATTGAGTTTATTGCAGCTATCAACAGGTTTCATTTTGTTTTTGTTTGTTTGTTTGTTGTTTTTTTGTTGTTGTTTTTTTGTTTTTTAAGTTTAACAGTTAGTTATGTTCCTTAGTCTACCGATATCAGTTTATTACAGCTATAAACATTTAAAGTTGTATAAACGTTTAAACTTGTTTGCTTTTTTTTGTGACCATAGAGGCAACAATGTATCAGACATAAAAGAGGTTGGCAAACTGAAATCTTTACCTTTGATTAGAGCTTTACTGTTGATGGGTAAGTACGTTATCTTAGCTCTCATTATAACGACCAAACCTTGCAAAGTTTACAGTTAGCACACCCTTCCCTATTTTGCGGTTAAGAAAAATGCAAAGTGTGTTGCTGGTAACAAACAAAGACCAGCTCAACGTCAGCTAAACGAAAGTATGCGTAGAAGGTTGCAACTTTCTTGTTTCTTATTGCTAGAAAATTGTATAATTTGTTAAAAATGATGGCAAAAATAATACAAAGCAAAAATACTCATGGGCAGACAAGTGACAAAGCACATGGTGGACGAATTGAAATTATTCCTGGCACGTCAAATATATTATTATCGGCTTCAGAAAATGTTAAACGACAAAATTTCTATCAGGACGAGCATGCAACAGCGTGTAGGATGATTGCTGTTTAACCAAGACCAAAGTAATTGTTCTGGTTAATCGCAACAGACTAGGGTCGTGTTCCATAAGGATCAACCGTTTTAGTTTTTTTATTTATTTAACGGGCCTCAAAACAGGTTAGGATGGTTGAAAAGCGAGGCTCCAGTGTAAGGAACAGTTGCTTTGTTTGGGGGGATGGGGGGTGATCTGCTCGGGGCTGTTTTCCAGACAGCCCAGCTGCCAGTCGTCAAGCGTGTCTCTTAAACGAAAGTTAAGCCTCAACCTCAACTCTGACCAATTTAGCAAATCTTGAATGAAAGAAATGATTGTGAAGTGCGGTTTAGAAATGAATTGAAGAAATGATCCTCACACTTTCTGGACAATTTAAGCAATTGTCCCTTATAAGCACTTGAAAAATTCAAGGGGATTCGAACCCACGACCTCTGCGATGCCAGTGCAGTGCTCTTACCAACTGAGCCCTGAAGCCACAAAGTTGAGACACAGCAGTTGGTACTGCACCCGCATCGCAGAGGTCGTGGGTTCGAATCCCCTTGAAGTCACTTGAATTTTTCAAGTTCGTGAAACATACGAGACAATTGCTTAAATTGTCCAGAAAGTGTGAGGATCATTTCTTCAATTCATTAGCACATCTTGATCCACATATGAACGAATACGATCAGCAGGTGCGTTCATTCTCTAAAAGTAATGCTGCTAATCCCTCTAGTTCATCATCTGATCTAGTGACTACGGTGTCCTTCTTCGGAAGGAAGTAACCGGACGGAGACCACGGCCGTTCCTCATCTTGTCAACGCAGAGAAGTCTGGTAATGACGTTTTCCAGGAGTTACTGCGTTTCAACCGAAACGAATGGAAAAGTGTTCTTTGGGGAAACTTCAACCGCTCAATCGAAATCAATCTAAACCAGTTGCCGTTGAAACGATTAATCCCAATGAAACACCACCTAACACATTGAAGTAAACCAATCAGAATTCAAGGGAAATAAATCTGGCACAAAATTGCGGGAAAATGTATCGAGAAAGGCGCAACTTGTTTTGATTTTGTTTTACACAGGTTGAGATACTGACTTACTGCGGGAAAATACAACGGTCTTTAGATTCCGCGGTTGCTTTTGTTTTGTTAAACTGTGCCTAGTCATTTGCTAAAATATTTCGCGCAACTTTCTCAATCAAAAGCAAAACCAAACCAAGTATGACTTGCGCGCATGCGTTTTCCCGTGCATGGCGCCCGGGCACATGTCTTCGCTTCGAATTCTGATTGTGTCATGTAATGGCCTGCGTCTGTGCCAGTTGGTCAGATTAATAACTTCAGTTTTGGTTTTACCGCACTTGATAAAAAATCGTGCTAAACAGGAACAGTAAGTATTTATTGCCATTTGTGTAACTATCACCTTCCAGAATGTCCCGTATCGGATGAAGATGATTATCGCATCGAAGTGTTGATCAGTCTGCGTCGACTTGAGAGGTTGGACAAAGACGAATACTCTGATGATGAGAGACAAGAGGCTGAGGAGGTCAGTTTGGTCGACCATGTGGTTATTAGTTATTTGCAGTCCCTCTGTCGCCGCTTTAGTCCTTCGAGCGCGATACTAAAATAAAAACAAGCGCGCTGAAAAAAATGGCCGCCCAGATTTCGCACGGCATTTTTCAGCGCGCCTGTTTTAATTTTCGCATCGCGCTAGAAGGACTGAAGCGGCGAAAGAGTAGTCTACCAAACCCTGAAGGGGAGACCTCTCAGAAACAAAGACATTTTGTTGAACGGGGTCAAGCCTCGACATTACGCATTTTGATTGGTGGATTTTCGATCTATGTTGTCTCTTTCTATTTTTAACGGTCCGCCAGCATGCGCCGTGAATATGGTTGACCGAAGGAAAGAAGGAAATCAATCGTTTGCTGGGTTTCGAAATCTAAGGTCTGCATGTTCTTGAAAGGCACAGTTATGTAACTATAATTTTATGCTTTAAATTATTGATGGCCAAGTGACCAGACACGACCGTTACAGCTTTCTGAGAATTCTTCGCAATTTTAACAACCTTTAGAATTTATTGGAACGCTTCCAACTGAAGATACGTGCGTGTGATACGTTTACGGAAATTGTCAGAGTGTGCACGAAAAGAACCGTTTTCGGACAATGGTTTAGGGCGCCTGGTCGTGACCCTACTGACCCATCCCCTGATATGCAAGCACCCTGAAAATTTAATAAAAGGTAAACATTCAGTGTTCACTATTGAGTTTTGGTGCACGCAGGAAGTTGCAAAGCTCGAGAGAAGAGCAAGGGTCGCCGGGATCGAAAGGTTCTAGAGTGCTTAGAGTGTTATAATATGTGTTACAATACGTGTCAGGACAGCAAATATGTGCATAATTAGGGTTTGATAGTTGAGTATTGTTAGTATCCCCAAGAGCCTTAGTAACATGTAATTAATATTCTGTTGATCTAAAATTTAGTGTCAGTTTCTTTTGCTCGTCATATAGTAAAGTTTTGTTCTTCGCTCGAATGTCTCTGTGCTGTTATTAAATAGAGAACCACAAGTGCAACCGTCACTCATTAATTCGCACTGACCCGTTTACATTTTGTTTTATAACATAATCACAAACACCTTACTTTCCATGAGCAAATAGTAAATGCTTACTTTGCAAATGATAGATAATACGAAATGGTGGAAACTACGGAGTTACACTGGTTGCTTGTCGATTACCGTGGTTTTAATTTAGTGGTAATTTATAAGGCTCTTATCGGCTTTGCTCTTAAGTATATCTCTGATGTATTCGGAATCTCTTTGATTGGTTTATGGTTGGCTTAAGGTTGTATTTGCTTCGAAACCTGATATTCTCTGTAATTACATTGGTTGTAGTTTTGACACTTAATTGAAAATCGCTCATTAGCATTGTTGTTATATTGTTATTGTTTTTGTTGCTGTTATTGTTATTGTTATCATTTAGCTCCACAAGCAGACATGATCTAAGGTGAACAGGGCCTCTTCCCTCATGCTATCTTGACGCAGACCATTATATAAAAAAGCTATCTTTAATTCTGCATCGGGTACATCTTAACTCGAAACTCACGAAATACCGACTCCACCGATTCAGAGCGGCAGCGAATAAATATCCCACTAATTACAATACGTAATTATTCATTTTTCAGCTCCGCTCCTAACAATAGTGATCAAACAATGCAAGTTTGCTATATTAAATATTTTCATTCTGCATTACGGTATTACAACAGGGCCCGAAGAGATGATTTAATGTCTGCATGCAATCGTCATTGTGCTTGCCTTGCATTTAAGGTGGCTGAACACACTTTTTAATTGTTCGTACTTCCTCTACTGCAATATTTAGGTCGTTTTTGCATGAAAGCTCAAACGTGGTCACAAACAGGCGCTACCACAAAGGTTTATATTTTTTACAATTTGGGTGCTCTGCGTGCTGTTGCCATGGTAACATCTAGGTTTAAACGACGGCTGAAGGATGCTATTTTCTCTTTTATACAAAATTTACTCGTTAGTTTTTTTGCGGTATTTGTTACTAAGAAACAGAAAATATAGTACGTGTAACAGCTATTATGACTGAATTTTAACAGACGAACTCTTCAGAATTTGGCAAAAAAAGTGGCGTTTTGTGGTTTTCTTAAAATTGTTTCTGTTACATTTAAGATTTTTTTTATAGACCGTTCATTTGTCGTCTGAAGTATTTTTATTCCAAATTTCTCTAAAATCTAACGCCTGGGTCGCGAGAAATTGAGAAAAACAGACAATAGCTGTCAGTCTCAAATGTTTGAAGAAAAGCGCATGCGCAGCATTTCGCTGGATTCCCTTGCGTTCGCGTGATTTTTGATGCTTTGATTTACGTCCTGGAGCATGAGCATGCCGTCGACGCCATATTTGTTTTGTTTTTCAAAATCCTCTCCGGCCTTTAAAGCGTGCCGCTGACAGCGAAAAAACTGTGTCCAGCCACCTTAAAGCAGCTCATTTATAATTGTCAGGTCATTGACCAAGCCTTTGAGTGAGAGGCAAGTCTGGAGTTGACCTCACTGTTTTTCTCTGCTAATGTAAAGACAAACTAGTTAACTTAACAACAAGAGATTTACCGGAGAGAAGCAGCCAGGTTTGTATCAAAACAAGTTCAACTCCAGTCTCGCTTGTTGTATACTCAAAGGCAAGGTTAATGAGAGGGTAACTGGAAAAGAGAAGACGTTTTGTCAGCAATTAGGAAGTGTTGATTTCCAGTTTTTAATTTACAGATTTATGAACAAAGGAGACAAGAGGAAGCAATAGCAGTAAGCATCGTGCGATTTATACATATAGTCAAGCACACGCCATCAAACAAGAATTATGTCAGGAGACACTGTCTTAGTGGTTTCTCTGTTTTGACTACAAAACTGGACAAAATCGCGTTTTTCAAGTCGCTCTTTTTAAAACTCCTAAAATCGATAAGGAGAAGGTAATCCGAAGCTTTTTTTGAGCAAGAGCTATCCGTGTTTCTTCAAAACAGTGCCAGAGCTTCAAGTTATATTAAGTTATCTTACAGTCGTTATAACGAAACTATACCCTAATTGTTTGGTGTCAGTGTGACGTCGCCCCTTTAAAGATAACAAATGATGGCAGTGGAGTCAAGGGAAAAAAGCATGAATTTATGCGGGAAAAGTTTGACGCGGTCACTTTTAAGTGAAAAGAATTCATGGATATTTCAGTTTTAAATTTGAATTTTTCTTTTCAAGATGACACTTAGTTTTGAGTTGAAAGAATCATCAGCACTTTTAAAGACTGAATACATCTTGCTTTCTTTTTCAGACTGGGGCTCAAGAAGTCATACACACAGATGAAGATGACTGATCCAAAAAACGCTCTCTTGTTGTGTGTACTGTTCGGTAGGAGTACTGTTCAGTTCAAGAGTGTTTTCATAATGGCTAGGTGTTCAACTGGCATATTGTCGCAGAAATATACATGTATACTTCATTATTAGAATAAACTGTCTTTTCACGGCGTCTGTGTCTCTTTCAATAGACTTCCTTAATAATGGTGTTACCAGTCTTGCTAGGATGTAAGAATTTTGCTCTCAAATGATTAATTAGAGGAGCTGTTGGGGTCGCAGCCCTTCCGTTCAAAAACTGAAAGCGTTTAGTTTGAGGAACATTTCTTGGTTAACTAGGGTTGTTTGCTGGCTGTTATATTGTAGTCCCAACTACGTCGGTCATCGTAAGACTTTCTTTTATCAGTTTGTATTTAAAATCGGGGCAACGTCTGTCGTACAGTAGAGGATATTCCATGACGCTCTCGTCTGATATAACTAACTATGGAAGACGGCATCTAGTGGGTTTCAAGTTCAACCGTGGTGGCATGGAACAAGTGTTATAACCCGGCTGTTAACCATCACGTCGATAAGTTCACCCCGTGGGAAGGGAAGTGGGGGTAAATGAACAGTGGTGACATTTGTTCATTTGCCCCTGCTTCCCAACACTCGTGATTAACTTTTAAATGGGCATTGTCTGTCATTATCCAATCAGAAACGACCAATCGACGTGACGGTTAACAGCCGGCATGCGCGCTGCCAGCTACGGTTCGACAGAGCTTCAATAGCTGTATTGCTCGACTTTATTTGAAGCCTAGCGTTTCGAGTTTCAGACGGATGTAAAATATATAGAGGATATTACATGGCCGCGCGGAGATACGAAATTTCTCTTCGAGTGTTGAAAAATATTTCACGAGTGGGCGCAGCGAACGAGTGAAATATTTTTCAACATGAGAAGAGAAATTTCGTATCTCCAAGCGACCATGTAATTTTCTTTTCATTATATAAAATCCTCACAATACAACAAAAGATGCTTTACATGTATTCTTTATTTCAAAAACTAAGGTTTTTGAAATAAAAATGATATCACACATGTGTGGATAGCGTTTATATCGATTTGCTACCACTCAGTATATCACTCAATTTTATATAATAAAATGTTATGAGAAGAAACATCTGTCTGTTAGCTTGGCTGATACCCGGTTTGGAAGCTGTGCGATAGGAATTTGTTGGTGAAAATCGTCTCGGCGCTGGACCGGACCGAAATCAAGCTTTCCTCCCTTGTCTTTCTACTATACGCTCAGGTGAACATCGAACACAAAACCTCTAAAGTCGCTGAAATTCGTCGTTTTCAAGCACAATGACGACCATAGACATCATTTCAGGTAAAAATACGGGTTTATTTTTTATAATATGTGATTGTAATAGCAGTACATGATGATATCATGGATTTTAGCGATATTAAATTATTTGAAAAAGAGATCAAGGGCCACATAGTTTGTATGGGCTCCCTGTTATAGTACGCGTCTATGTTGAAGTATTTTGATTTGAAGCATTTGTTGCCGAGCTGCCAACCAGCACGAGTTTGTCAACCTTTAAAAATTATGGCGGGTGGATGAGGTCAAAATTAACAATACCAAACTGAATGGCATATCATCGTAACGAATGGATCGTGTTTAAATTGAATGGTCAATGTTGAGTGGCACACTTCCGAACCGAATTGCGCATTATCGTAACGAATGGGTTGTGTTTAAATTGAATGGTTGATAAAAGTTGAGTGGCTCATTTGCGAATACCAACTGAAATTGAATGGCTCACAGCAAATGGCATTCTGGGAAGTACTCTGGGGGCCTGGGCTGGATCTTCGATTCAACATGGAGGACGAGCTGCTTGTGCAACTAAGGAGGGCATTGCTTGAAATATCTAGGAGGCTGCAATGGTAGGTTTACTAGGCAATTTCTCTCGCAACTTGTCTCGCAATTTTGTTGCCACAAAAGTTCCCACGCTGCTAGACGAGTTGCTCGACAGGTGTTACACTAGGCAATGTTTCGTGCTACTTGTCTTGCTTTTGATGATCACATGAAGTCAAAGGGTCATTTTCATTCGTTGATGCGGCAAAACGTTGCGACACAAGTTGCAGGATAGATGTTGCACTGCGCAATGTGCGGAAAATTCCTTGCAACTTTGCGAGACGCGTTGCGGAAAGTAGAACTCACTTTTCGCAACGATTGCGGCAGCCATAAAATAGTGAGAACTGCCTGTGGCAGGGTATGTTACACTGGGCAATTTTTCGCGCAACTTGTCTCGCAATTTTGTTGCGAGACAACTTGAGCGAAAAATTGCCTAGTGTAACAGCGCCTTATGGTTGATTTTCTCACTCGCTGTCGGGACTTTTTCAAAACTGATCTTGGAAAGAAAAACAGTCTTGTCCAAGTAGTTTTTACAGCAACAACGAGACTTCGCCCATTCTGTGTAGTTACGATCCTTCTCTTGCCACCGTTATCCTGGCCACGTGTTCTCGAAGATGAAGGAGGCTGATATCCAAGTAAGCGGCGACGTTCATCTATGGTAGGTCTGACAGATGATGCCTAAGTTGGCTTTCTTAATTCAAAAGCTAATCTTTGTATCTGTTCGAAAGTTGAATAATTTGTACGGTGGTTTGGCCGGCCAACGCGCCCATATATCATCGTCGTGTTCTCGGTCCGGTTGAGTAGTGGAGGCAAAATTTAAGTTCTGCATGTCAATGAACAATGACTCCACAACAAACAGCGAAACAGATAACTTCAAGGGAGAGAACTCAGAACATGAACAGCAAGCTGCCATATGCGGGCAGCACAGCAATAACGTAGGGTGAAGGCAGATTTCTGCGACCGCGAGAATTAGAGCCCCCACTAAACTAATTGTTTTCACCCGACCGCTGGTCGCTGAATCGGCTCTAACCTGTGTTGTCTGATGCTAACCCTCTCACAGTTGCGTTCACTGCGAAGCGCAGGAAGCTCTTCTGGGGTACTGGACCTACAATCCAGATACCACGCAGCTGTTTACAACCTCTAATTTCATTGGTTCTGGTTACGACGCAGCTCTATTGTTGCTAGAAAGTTCTAAGAGCTTACAGGGAATTCTATCTAACCCAGTGGCTCTTTTTTTTTTTTTTTTGCGTCTAGCTGGTTCAAAAACCTGCGTACAGTGCTAGCGCTTGAGAGAACATATTGTATCGGTGGGCTGTAGATAGAATTCTGGCTCGATGGTTGGCAGCCTAATTTCACTTGCCAGATTTGGTCCAATAGTTCCAAAATAATCGTTAGACTTCTGCCATTTCAACCGCAGAATTAATAGATTCGTTGTTTACTCTAATTTTGGAAATATTTCGTGTTCTTCCTGCTTTGCGTGAACTTAGTTCGTCAATAGATCTCTTTAGCTTGTACATTTTGTTTTCCCATTTCAGACCACGTGATATTCTCAAGGGATTTTTGTTTTTGTATTTTCAATAATTATGCATACATGTGCAAGTGCATAAAAAGAAATTTTAAAGAAACTGTTCCGTTAAGTATCATCACGTGCTCTGAAATGGGAAACAAAATGTACAAGCTAAGGAGGTCTATTAGTATCCATGTTCTTCGGGGATTCCTTAAACTCATTTCCAAATTATGCGCAAAATACTGTTTCTTCGCTGATTTAATAGCATTGTTTGCTTCGTTTCGAGTTTGCTTATATGGTTCCCAAGCCGCTGTGTTATTCTCTTGAATAGCAATTTTCTTCATATAATTCCGTTTATAAATCTTGCGAATCAGCTCGTGTGTAATCCACGGGGAGTGTTTATTGGACACCCGTTTACTTTGAAGTGGGGCATGTTTATCAACTACATTCATAAATAAATTTTTCCAAATACCCACATCGCTTCTGGATTTGTTTCTGAAAAAACTCTATCCCATGGCTTTTGCGCAACATCGTCCAGGAAGTGGTGATGGTTAAAATTTTTTCGAAACGCGTCTCAATCTTACGATGAATGCCAGTTCGCTAAGTAGAAGATTTTTAAGGGCATAAAGATCAGACAATGACCACTGATACCGAGATGAACTACACCAGAGTTTGATATTTTTTTTCGGGCGAACTAGTTATACATTGGTCAGTCAACGAGCTGGGTGTAATCAACGAGCTGGGTGTAATTCTGGTCGGTTTGGACTTTTTGACTCAGTTCATATATGTCAAGTGTGTTAGTTAAAGTGGATGAATTATGATTATTTGATCCGTCATGCATGTTACAGTGTACATCTCCCAAAGATAGAAGCCTTTCTGTTCAGAATCCACTTTATCGACTAGAGACTCAAATTGCCGAAATATATTCTGGGGAGAGTTTGGGGGTCTATACCACGTACTGACAAAGAAAGGTCGGGAGTGGGGTCTGATAATTTCGATGACAACGCATTCAAATTGACCATCACATAACTCGTCACAGATCTGGTAATTTATGTTATTCCGTAAATACATACAGACACCACCACCACTTCGACCGATAACTGAGCAATCATTCGTAAAAACCTCAAATCCTGGCAAGTGAATTTCATTATCCTTGACTGAACTATCGATCTTCGTTTCATTGATTTGGAGTTGAGTACAAGAAATTTAAGGTCATCCAAGTGAGCGAGCAAACTATTGATATTTAATGCCTCAATGACAACACCCCGGCCAAATGGATTGATCATGGATGGGTTGCCCTTATTGGTGGCGTACTTACGGTTTTCACGCTTCACGCGGAGGCACAGACTCATCCGTTTCCCAGTCGGCAATAGCCTAATCACCTCTTTAATATTTAATAAAATTTGCTGCAAGTCGGGCAGTTCCCTTAGTGTTGAGGTGTAAACCACTCCTGTTCAGATCGTGTTCAGGAGAGAGATTTGAATGGTCGACATAACCCCATCCACACTAACGGCGAGGAATTTATCATCAGACCTTGGAATAATACCAGATTGGCCGAGGATAGAGGATAATGTGACAGAGTGGGAGTGTTATGGCGTTTGCTCGGGTATGTGAATTTCACTAAAGTTATTTATGGACGCCGGAAGTCAGTTTCCAGAGAAGTCCGCAAACCTTAGTTCTGACTTATTTAAAATTGTAAAATCATTAAACGGTGCAGGTTTATGCTTATTGCAGCAAAAATGTGGCATATGACCCAAAACATCCCACGTTAAAGGTATGAGACCCATAAATCAGTGTTTGCGGACGTCTCGGGAAACAGACCTCCGTCACTAAAAGTAACTTTACTGAAATTCACATATCCCAAAGGCTAGACTGGGTGTTTCCCTCTCTTTCCCATTATGCTCTCTTGTTACTAATCATGGTGACCAGCTTAACGATCTCCTCGGCATAATCACGCACCGATGCACTTGATCGAAGGCTGTTTGTTCCAACATGAATCACAATCGCATCAGGGTTTTTCGCAGAATCGGTTTGATATGATCTCTTATGTCCATAGTAATGCATCCTGGGAACGAGGAAACTTCGACTTTTGCAGATCTCGAGATTTTCCGCCCCTGTAAGTTCTTTAAGATAGAATCACCGACTATGAACACTTCCTTTTCCTTTGCCGATTGATTTGCTGGATCATCCCTTTCACTGTGTGAGGTTCGCGTTGCCCTGTCAATGCGGTTTCTAGAGTTTGAAGACTGGGAACACCTCGCGCCTGACACCCTATTTCTTCTATCTTCACCAAATACATTACTTGGCGTTAGGCTCACATTGATGAGACGACCTTGAACCTCATTTCTAAATAGCTCAAATGTATTCCCAGTATTACTTTTGTCGTTGGGAATTGTCTGTTGATTGCGTTTAACCTTCATACTTTTCGTCGCATGGGAGTTTTCCACCAGGGCCAACGTTCACCTGCCTTTTGTGGATGACTCTCACATTCATACCTCTCTTGTACGATGATCCTTATCCTTAGTGGGGAGAAGCGTTGCGTGACGACCCTGATAACGGCTGCGAAGGAGACTAAGAATGAGGTGAGCACAACTTTTCCGTTCCGTTCTGCAAACTCTCACATCCTGTCTCCAATATGGTGACTGTAAAGTTTGTTAAATGGCGCTAAATTTCGAATTATCATTCAGCTTCTATTTGGAAGTACGCGTTAAGCGTGGATAAGATTGCACCCATTTATCAAATTACATTGCTAAGCACAAATATTACTACATTAATTATAAAAAGAAATCAGGCTATACGCACCACCGCACTATGCAGTAGAACTTTAGTTTTTCTTTAGTTGCTTCCAGCTAAGTTTAAATTATTCAGACCGAATGTCTTCAAATTTACGAGTGAGTCTCAAGCCAGAAAACTAACGATTCCTTCCCAACAGTCGGACGACCGGTTTATACTTTATAATGTAGGCTTCCACGCATGATGAACTCGTGTCTCGCTTATTTCATTCACCAATTGCACTTCCTATACGTGATAACTGCCTTCTTACCTTTAACTGGCGAAATTAGAAGCAAGAAAATAACCCAAGTGAAAGACTTCACCTCCATCATGTTTTGTGCTCAACAATACTTCCCCACTTGCAGCTTTCAGTAACCGGTGGCCTTCTGCGCAGACATTTACGTAGACACTGCGTAGACCAATCACAACGCACTTCCAATATCTGAAACAACCTCATTCCCAGGGTCCTCTCTCTTCCTTCCTCGAGAAAGTACTTTCTCGAGGAAGGAAGAGAGAGGACCCTGGGAACGAGGTTGTCTGAAAAGCTGGACCTTGGACTCCGCAATGTTTCACGCGGTTTTCAACGTTTTTTGTTTGCGAGGAAAGCCTTCTACAATAAGTTCTTTTATCAGGGAAAGGCTATGGTGTAGTTCGTGACGAAAAAGGAGGATTTTTTCGTTTGTTTATCGAGCTTTTGACGAGAAACGGAAAGACAAGGGTCATATCGGACTTTTACGCGTACCAGTCCTAAGACAGCCTGTATCTAACTTCGCGTCTTTCTGTGGAGTCCAGAAAACTCAGTTCCGCACCATTTACGCAAGCACCACCAACAAACTTTCAGTGTTTTTGCAATGTCTATTCTAGAGCCCTTCATAATCATGATCATCATGATCATCATGATCATCATGATCATCATGATAACAATAATAATAATAATAATAAGCCATCTATTGTACACTACAGTGGTGTTGCTTACTGATCCACTTCTAAAAAAACATTTGATGAGGCAATGTCACAAACGTGCGATTTTTAGTTAATTTATTCTCCAACATAATATAATATAATTTATTCTCCAAGGACTGTAAATTTGCGCTTAAATTCTCCATTCTATACTCAAAACTCGACTCTGAACTCGAAAGGGAAGAGAAACCTTCGACTATACAAACATTCGACGCGACGCTAGTGGCCTCGTATCTCCTACTGCTGGCGGGTGATATTTGCGAGAATCCCGGTCCAGAAACAAGATCTGTTAATTGCGAAATGGGGAACTTATTAGATATTCCTGTCGTAACTTCGAACCGTTTGAATTATTCAAGACCCTTCAATAGACTGACTGCTCGCAGCCTTGTTAGCATTCCTATTGTCAATGAACAATGCCGATGTGCCAGGAGGTATTTACGGCTTTGTTGCCTAAATGCTAAATCTATTAAAAACAAATCGGCCGATTTTGCTTGCTACGCATCCTCAACTGGTGCTGATATTTTCGTTATCACCGAATCATGGTTGTCCGAAAGGGATATGGCCCATAAAACGGAGATTACGCTACCCGGGTACAAATTGTTTGAACATCAGAGAGTTGGCAGGACAGGCGGAGGGATTGCATTGTTATTGAATGAAACCATTGAAGTGCGAAAAGTGGACAGTGGCGAACACAGGTCGTTCGAATTTGGTGAATGGATCCTGAAAAATGGGTCTAGTAAATTAAGGGTGATTGTAATCTATCGAATTCCTTACTCTGCCGCCCATCCTATCTCTACAAGTGTGTTTTTGGATGAGTTCCCGGCCTATTTGGAATCTGTTGTTATGTCCTCTGAGCCATTGCTGATCACTGGCGATTTCAATATTCATGTGAATGTTCCCAACGATTCAGACGCCGCTCGTTTCCTGGAATTGCTGACCTCGATGGGCCTCGAGCAGCACGTTGACAAGCCTACGCACATTTCTGGACATACGTTGGATCTGATTATTACCCGATGCTCGGACTCTTTGCTTTCTGCTAAGCCTATTGCTGATTATCTGTTCTCTGATCATATTACAGTTCTATGCGATCTGGAGTTGGGAAAACCACCCCCGAAAGTAAAACAAGTGTCCAACAGGAAAATCAAGGACATTGACAGGGAAAAGCTACAGGCCGATCTATTGTCTT
>BLFK01000049.1:673123-675623 GCA_014634185.1 Astreopora myriophthalma | reverse complement strand
CCTGGGCTGATTACTGGAGGATTGATCCGGATCTAATTGTCCCTTTTGTGCCATCAACACTTTCAAGAAATATATTTTCCCAGATATTGGGAAACCTTCATATCTATGATAACCATGCTATACCAGAAGGGAGTAAGGATAAGTTACTAAAAGTACGACCTCTGATTACTGCAATGAACAATAACTACATGTAGTTGTATAAAGTTTCAAGAAAGGTGAGCATTGATGAGAGCATGATCCTTTACAAGGGGAGGCACTCTATCAAACAATACAACCCAATGAAACCTATAAAACGTGGATATAAGTTGTGGGTAAGGCCAGATATGGATGGTTACATCAGTAAATTTGATGTTTATCAAGGAAACAGTGACACAAGTTCAGGGGTTAGTCAAGACTGTGATAGTGAACTCGAATTTGGGCTGGGGAAGTAAGTTGCGCAAGGCACGACTAAACATCTTTCTCACAAACACCACCAGGTTTACTTTCACGACTTTTTTACATCAATTCCCCTGATGGAGTATCTCAAAGTAAATGGTGTTGATGCCTGTGACACAATTCATAGTCATCGAAAGGGCTTACCCCTTAATTTGAAGGGAGATAATGAGATGGCATGTTGTGAATATGAGTACCCTGTGTCAAAACAGGACATTTTCAGGCGCGGATCCAGGATTTTTTAATGGGGGGTGGCTGATACAGTCGGCCACCAAACTATACGTTAATAATATATTATAAGTTACTTTTTGGGATCCATGCATGTATTAAAGTGCCTATCACCTTAAAATACTTTTCCGTTACAATAATTCTCTGCAATTGTCACAAACATATTTTTTGCTTTAAAAACCTTTTCCTACAGATCCGCTAATTTACACGCTCTCAAAAGTTGGAAAAACCAGCTGTAATTTGATTTACGACCGAGCAAGTAAGGGGAATGGGTTCAATACCGGGTTGACGTCACAAAGTACTTTGCATTGGGATTGTTCATTGAAAACAGCCATGCAAAGTAGTTTTGTGACGTCAACCCGGTATTGAACCCATTCCCCTTACTTGCTCGGTCGTAAATCAAATTACAGCTGGTTTTTCCAACTTTTGAGAGCGTGTAAATTAGCGGATCTGTAGGAAAAGGTTTTTAAAGCAAAAAATATGTTTGTGACAATTGCAGAGAATTATTGTAACGGAAAAGTATTTTAAGGTGATAGGCACTTTAATACATGCATGGATCCCAAAAAGTAACTTATAATATATTATTAACGTATAGTTTGGTGGCCGACTGTATCAGCCACCCCCCATTAAAAAATCCTGGATCCGCGCCTGAAAATGTCCTGTTTTGACACAGGGTACTCATATTCACAACATGCCATCTCATTATCTCCCTTCAAATTAAGGGGTAAGCCCTTTCGATGACTATGAATTGTGTCACAGGCATCAACACCATTTACTTTGAGATACTCCATCAGGGGAATTGATGTAAAAAAGTCGTGAAAGTAAACCTGGTGGTGTTTGTGAGAAAGATGTTTAGTCGTGCCTTGCGCAACTTACTTCCCCAGCCCAAATTCGAGTTCACTATCACAGTCTTGACTAACCCCTGAACTTGTGTCACTGTTTCCTTGATAAACATCAAATTTACTGATGTAACCATCCATATCTGGCCTTACCCACAACTTATATCCACGTTTTATAGGTTTCATTGGGTTGTATTGTTTGATAGAGTGCCTCCCCTTGTAAAGGATCATGCTCTCATCAATGCTCACCTTTCTTGAAACTTTATACAACTACATGTAGTTATTGTTCATTGCAGTAATCAGAGGTCGTACTTTTAGTAACTTATCCTTACTCCCTTCTGGTATAGCATGGTTATCATAGATATGAAGGTTTCCCAATATCTGGGAAAATATATTTCTTGAAAGTGTTGATGGCACAAAAGGGACAATTAGATCCGGATCAATCCTCCAGTAATCAGCCCAGGATGGCAACTTGTGGTAGCCCATGAAAATGTTCATACCAAGAAATCCATACATCTCTTGCTGGGTGATGGGTTGCATCTTTACCTGCTTCTGGTTAGCGTTAAGGTTTGATTGGTAAATTATATCATCTCACAGTCCCACCAAAGAACTTCACGAATACGTCACCTGGTGTTAAGTACAGTTCTCAAATTTCTCTTCAACTGGGCCTGAAAATTAAATACAATAGGACATACATCAGTATGGAATATTACAATACAGGAAAATTGTAACAATCCTCAGACAGTGTGCAGTTACCTGTTGAGAACTCAAAGGTATGTTCTTTGGGTGGGCTCGTCTCCTTTCTTCCACTCACGTTGTGCAATTTCAAGCAAGGATTTGAGACATGCAACTGTCAGCTGATTGTTTGATCCACTCCCAAGCTTTTTCAGTGCTGCTTGCATTCTTTTAACTTCTTCCTCCTCGCAAAAAAATATTTACCCTTCAGTCAAATCAGGAACATGCTAAAAAAAAGGCAAGGTAGAACCCACCTGATTGCCACG
>BLFK01000049.1:670665-673113 GCA_014634185.1 Astreopora myriophthalma | reverse complement strand
TTAAACACCTTGGTTTGTTGCTTGTATATATTTTTAAATGCATGGAAGTGAAAAATAGAGAACATTAAAGAGTAAGGGAATAACTCGGGTGAAACAGCTTTTAGGACCTGACAACAACTTTCTCTCGTTAAATGATTTTCGCTGTAAGTATGGAATGGACCCTCGCCCTCTCAGCTTCTATGGATTAATATCGGCTGTAAAGTCTCTTCGGATCGAATCTAATTTTCAAGATTTACAGAACACCAACCACGAAAAGGAGTCACTTACAACAAGAATCTCACAAGCTCACAGCTTCACAATAGCAATTGTCTTTTTCTTAATGGAATCGTGGCACTTGCGCTCTAGCCAATAAAAATTAGATGACATGAATTGTAGAAGACGAAACAGTGCAACGTACTATATAGTACAACATATTATGAGTTGCAATCTCTTTTTCTTGAAACTTTACCAAGGGATTCATTAATATAGACTTGCTCATTCTATCTGAAAATCAAAAGGAGCTGATGCAGTTGTTTAATTTAGTGACTACTTCAGCGACGTTTACAGCGCTTGGTACCTGCCATTGCATCACAGCAGATTTAAGTCGGAACTATTGCTTCTACAGCCTGGAAAAGCGGGAAATAGATTCGCAGGTTTCTTTTTAGCCAGCAAATTTTCCAGCGTGGCTAAGGGCACGGATTGCGTCCCTGCTTTGCTTTTGTCAAAATCGTTGTTCCCTATGACCGCGATAGACTGGACACCACTCGTTGTCACACAGCAACCAGCTGTCCACATGGAATTCGGGCGCACGATGCCATTTGGATCGCCAGGGGGGAAAAGTTCAATCTGAGCAAAAATATAAAAACAGTTGTAATTCATAATTTCGTTCTTTACCGTAATTAATAAAGGTCATCATCTGATCGGTCTCAGAAATTACGCAGTGTGGTTGTCACCTGAGTAGCTCATTGGTAAAGCATCTGAAGTAGAAATCGGAAGCTCAAACGTTCTGCATTACATTCACCAAGAAGAAGCCTGAGCAATAATCTCTCAGGCTCTTAAAATTATTCAAGAGTGGGTATTGCCCGAGTTGCTCTGACAACTGAAATTAAGTTATTAGACCTCTCGTCTTCTCAGGTAAGGAAGTGCGGGCATGACTGTTGAATGATCGACGCAGTTAAGTGAGCAATTCTAGCAATTGAAAAGCAAAGAACCTGAGAAAAAGTCCAGGTTTGAAAGGGACTCGAACCGCTGCACATTGCCAACTGAACTCATAGCTGCTCACACACTGCTTTACAAACTGAACTGAGCTATCAACTCTACCGGGATCTAGTCAATTGCAAGCTCGTGCTATATCCCTTAAGAGGTCAATGTATGATGGAGAACATATGAAGTGATATTTGTTTATGATTTGCACTTTAACGATAAGCTATCTGTTTGATGTTTCCTAGCTGTTTCCGACAAAAGCTTTTCTGTGGTTTGCTTAGCGACGTATTTTGTTGATATACCATTGTTTTAAAATTTGTTTTCCTATTTCCAGATGATGCTATGTTTTTTTTTCTTACTTGTGGATTTGATGTAGTTCTCCGATAAAAATTGTGGTAAAACAAGAAAGTGAACGTAACCACAAATTTGAACTGTTTTAAGAAAAATTTGAAGTGATGATAGGTTAAACCCCTTGCAGATTATTGATGACGAAGGCGTATGAATAGGCCATTTCCGAGTTGCCGTTGGCCTCTGGTTGTAACCGAGACTTGGTGGCTAAAGCAATCAAATGATAATGAGTTTGATTTGCATGAAAATACCCATCTCATTGCATGCCATTTGAATAGTTGTGCACCGAGACTCGCATTCAACCACAGGCAAACAGCAACTCGGAAATCGCCTATTTTTGACAGCTTAGGACATCTGTAAAAAGTTCACAATGACTGAACCCCTTATTCAAAGCTATTTCAGTGTTCTATCCTAAGTTGATAGGTGCTTTAATTTCACCAATAACTCAACATACACTTGTTGGAATGGGCTTAGGCAATGGCGAAGTGGGATCAAAGCGATATTTTGATGTCCCAGTGATAAGATACATCGTTCCTATATTTTTCCCGCAAACGTCTTTGACGTATTTTGCGATATTGCCTTCAAATTTTTTCCAACTACCACGGTTAAAGCTGCCGTACTGTGGTACCGCGTTACTGTACGTGAAAGTGGCCACCATGTGATCGACGTCGAACGAGTTTACGTTGCTGGGATTTAAGTGGCCTTTGTCGATTCCCTGGGGAATATGTACCGTGACCTGCATACATGGCGTCGGAGCCTTCCTTGGCTAGTTCTGAAAGAGAGAAGAAACCGATTTAATAAGAACACGTAAAGGTTCGTAGGTTAAGTCAGCTTAATCTCGAAAACAGATTTGCCTATAAGTTGTGCCCAACTCATTGGTGGTGAGATCGGCCTCCTCAATTCAGGTAAGGGGTTCTG
>BLFK01000049.1:658165-665665 GCA_014634185.1 Astreopora myriophthalma | reverse complement strand
GACAAATCTACTGGAGTTGCAAACCTCACGTGCAGTATGCGGGTGACGTCAGAAGTTGCAGTTGGGTTTCCTCCGAAAACTACCCAGCCAAGCGGGGAGTTACGCACGAGTAGGTGTTCGACTTGTCTTGTGTCTCCAGTATGCATGTGGGCGTGGTCAATTCCGATCAATAGATCAACGTGTCCCTTTCGGCGGTGAAATTTCGCATCCGGTAAACCAAGTAGTTCGGGCAAGTGTGAAGTCTTGACTGTGGTGATCTCATCGCTAATAGTGGGTATACCGACTGCTCTCACTGTGAATCTCTTGTTGTCATCGATGGACGTCAGCTGAATAGTATACTCTTTTGTTTTCAGTGTTTCTTCCTCTCCGCCCACCTTGGTAATTGTGATTGATGCGTCCTTTCCCTTTAAACCAAGAGTTTCTGCAGTTTCTTGTTTTATTAAACTGATCTGTGAGCCAGAATCTAGAAGCACATTTCCACGCTTGAATAAGCCATTTGCGTTACCAATATTCGCAGAAAGGACCGGTAGTACAGCTTCAGCAGAACTGGCTGCCATGGCAACGGAAATCTGCACTAAGTTACTTCTGTGAAGTAACACTGAATGACACTGAATGCCATTCTCCATTTTCGTACACCGTCGGCTACGGCTGCAGTTATCCATTCGGTGTTCCCTGCCAGCCCGTTTTAAACAACTGAAACACACGTGGTTGGTTTTGGCGCTTTTGATGCGATCCTCGATGCTAAGGGCTGCAAATTTCGGGCATTGGTCGGGCCAGTGCGCAGAGGTTTTGCACACCCAGCATTTGTGTCTGGGTGGGTTGTCACCATCCGCTCTTACGTGGTTGATGTGACGCCGGTGGGGCGGGCCTACCCTGATTGGAGCTGTGGCGCGCATTCTTGACTTCATCTCAACGGTCATCCAGCTGATCAACGCGTGTAGGGTAGCAGGCTCCTTTTCTCTCTCCAAATCTCTTGACGTGTTGTTTACATTGAAATCGAATGAAATGTTTCGCGACGAAACTCGTGTTTCCGATTAATGACTGCCACAAATCGTATAATTATTGCTTTTTGTGTTAATCGGCTTATAATCAGCTGTCTGGACAGTGTCAATTACTTGTACCGAGTCGGCATCTTTCTCGACGTTAATTTCCGGATGGGCTTGTTCAACTGATTGTAAACTTTGTATTTCATCGTTGTGAAGCACGTCGCTTGTGCTAGGTGTTGCCGACTGCATATTTGAAATTCCTTCGTTTTCATGCACCTCATTACAGGCAACACTCTCTTTTCCTTTACTTAAATTGCCATTCTTAGCTAAATCATTCGAACTCGACTGTTCCACACTTTCAACGAACATTTTGGCGTCTACTTCAAGCCGCATGAATGTTTCCTGGCATTCGGAGAGCCATTGTTCTTCAGTTTCGTACGCGCTATCATCTTCAATGAGCTTGGTATAATCCTCGTGTTTAACCACTAAGTTTTCATACGCTCCCTGTAGCTTAGTTAAGACTTCCCTTACCTCATTCGGAGGTCTCTTATGTTCTACGTCATGTACCAACGCTTTTCCAGCCCTTGTGAAGGCCGATTTTGCTGAACGTCGGTCAGTCTTCGCTTGTTTTAGTGCCGCTTCAGCCATGGTCGTTGTCGATTAGCCCAGTTTCCTCATCAGGCCAAGAAATCGAATGAAATGTTTCGCGACGAAACTCGTGTTTCCGATTAATGACTGCCACAAATCGTATAATTATTGCTTTTAATGATGATTGTATGGACCATTTATAGACACATATTCGTAGACAATTATTCGATCTGAAACAGGAGATAAACGGCTGTTGTTAAGTTACTTAACCTAAAATCGCTTACAAAGATGTCACTGAAAGAGGAATTGACTTCGTTCATACAAAGTTCACTTACTTCTGTGGCGGGTCGTCACGTACAGGTTAGCAGATATTTCTTTTAGCAGGTTAGCCTTGTTTTCAGGAGAGCGATTGAACCGTGTCTAGCCTTGCGAGGAACTGTTGCAAAACTAACTCTTACTGAAATCGGAGTTCAAAGATCAAAGATCGAAATCAAGGTCAATCAATGTTACAAATTATACACTCTGCACTACAGGGTTCTTAATTATCACTTAACTTGACGAAACAATCATCATCATCATCATTATCATCATCACTATCGTCATCATGATTATTATACATTCTCGTAAGCTTGGTTAGCTTTCTCCATGAGAGCCGGGATCAAACCATGGTCCAAAGTCCCCCCATGGGGAGTTCATTGCTTCACTGATAGCGCTTTCCGCAAGTTATGTGCTATTCCTAGGGGTTTTGTATTTTGGACTTCGCGGAAACTGATGCCTCCGGTATTTTGCTGAGATAGATAGATAGATAGATAGATAGATAGATAGATAGATAGATAGATAGATAGATAGATAGATAGATAGTTTACTGAATATAACTTTGTAACCCAGGGGTTGAATCGGCTTAGGTTTATCTTCGCAACCCAGCGAGCTGTACAGCAATTTGACCATGTGCCTTCTAGTTTATTTTTCTTTCACTACCAGGGCCTATCGGGGACTTATACCCGTTTGGGTCCTGGGACCTAACTATCACAACAGCACCATTGCAAACAAGACATCCTGTCGTGTGACTAGGTCCTGAAAAGGGCGTATTAATGGTGTCATTTACATAGCGTATTTTTGGCCAGATACTCAGCTCGCAAGCCTAGTCTAGACAGGGTGAATTCTTTAAAAACAAACAAACAAAGGCTATTTCTTGTTTTTATTCTTCTTTAATAGTGAGAAGGCAGATTTGAAGCAAACTGCTCCAGTGAATCAAGAAGAAAACATCCGGCTGATGGAGCTGTGAGGACGTTCAAAATATCGCTGTTAGAGTTTTATCTAGCGGCCTGTGTGCACAAAATACTTAAGAGATACGAGATAGGGAGAGAGAGAGAGAGAGAGAGAGAGAGAGAGAGAGAGTGTGTGTGTGTGTGTGTGTGTGTGTGTGTGTGTGTGTGTGTGTGTGTGTGTGTGTGTGTGCACTGTGAGCTTGTTGTTTTCCCACACCCTCTTTGTCAGCCTGCCCATTATCGGTAGTGTCGTATTTATTAAATGTGATTTTCTCATTTGGCTGGAGAGTTAGTGAATTTGAATACATTCAGAAATGCCTTAATTTATTGCCGTTACGCATTCACTCGTTAAAATAAAGTTGAATTATGTGGCTGTAGTCTCAAGAGAAGTGTTTAGACAAACAAAACTTAATAATGCTGTAAAGCTCGATATTGTTTCTCTTAATCTTAGCGGACTTCAACTCTTTTGGTGTTTCACATGCATTTACTTCGAGAATGCAACAGCCAGGGGGACAATTGCAAGAGGACAGAAGCATTACAGTACAAATGGGATTGCCAAATATCCAAAAATACAGGATAAAGGCCACGTTACACGGGGCAATTTTTCTTGCAACTTGCAACGCAACGATGACGACTAAATCTCTGAAATCTCCCGCGAACGAAAGATGAGCTCTGATTGGCCCATTCTGACAAAATTGCGTTGCAAGTTGCTGAGGGGATGTTACACACAGGCAACTTGTCTCGCAACGTTGCGAAAAGTAGAGATTCGTTCTACTTTTCTTGCAACTCGCAACGCAACAATTGCAGTTGCAAAATGGGGTGCTACACGTGAATTTTTTCTTGCAACTTGCAACGCAACGTTTGTTGCGTTGCAAGTTGCAAGAAAAATTGCCTCGTGTAACATGGCGTTAAGCGCAAAGGTGGCGGGCAGTGTAAGACGTGCACACACCACCGTGGGTTATTACGTAAATACATTCTAAAAGATATTTAGTTGTATCATTTTAGTTGCTTAATGATCTAGTGTTATGTTAACGCGGAGAGGCCCATATTTACCCCTCTGGAAACAGCAGTGATCAGCTTGCATGTGCAATTACCCGTAAACAGAAAGACGTCACTCATTCATCAATGAGACCGACTCAAAGCCAAGGCAGGCTGTCGTTGCAACGTTCCCGTGGACGATCGCATTCAACTTTAAAGGGCTAAAAAACGATTTAAACCTTCTGCCTTCAGGTAAGCGCGGGGAAACGTCGCACGTGGGGGTAACAGTCCTTTAAATAATACGGATAGCTGGAATTCTTTGCGCACGCTTTGGACCAAACGAGGTCAGCTTCAGTATAAATAACTACAACATTATTTGCGAGGACTTGATAAGGAGTTTCACTATTTGAAGCATATTTGAAGGAGCAAGGTAGGACCAACTTGCGTCCAAGGAGAAAGCAATTGAACTGAGTTATAAGCCTGAGATTACAGTTTTCGCCAAAGATCGAACTGAGGTGAATTTACCGAAATATGTGTGCATGCCGTCTAAATTAAAAATGAAAGAGTTTAGTATTTTATTCTTGTTTCATCACCCGTCACAAGCAGAGTAAGAGTAAGGTTTTATCTAGCGGCCTGTGTACATAAAATACTTAAGAGATACGAGAGAGAGAGAGAGAGAGAGAGAGAGAGAGAGAGAGAGAGAGAGAGAGAGCTTACACGTTTCAACCCAGGATCGAACTGACGTGAATGTACCGAAATATGTATTCATGCCGTCTAAATTAAAAATGAAGGAGTTTAGCATTTTATTCCTGTTTCATTATCCGTCACGAGCAGAGTAAGAGAACACTAATTACGATCATGATCATGCAAGATATACCAAGATCACCTAGAAGCGGCTTACCGTGCCACAAAAATATGTTCAGTGCCTTTTCCTGCTGACTGTGGCAGTGATCTTGCCACTGATCAAAATAGATAGCTGTGAGTCTTGCATTGCGACACGTGGTTGGCTTTAGGAGGTCTCTCTTGTCAAACCAACTGCCACCACCCGACTTAAATCCACTCAGGCTGCGAAGTAATGAATACTAAAACTCCTCTCTTCCTGTTTTCAATGAGCTTAAAAGGGTTATTTATTATTGTCATATTTTGAAGGAACGATTCTTTAAGTAATAGCTTAATTAGCACTTGTTCCATGATTGGCATAGTATCATAGCCTCCCGCAATACCTTTCATTCGATCTTGAGGGATGCCAAAGGCGAGCTTTGCGTATTATCTATCCAGGTTGCTCATATAATGAGGACCTTTGCATGACCGGGTTAGTCCCTTTGCACAAGCGCCGCGAGCTCTTAAGTAATAAGCTTTTTCATTTTATCTTATGCAATCCTTCGCATAAGCTGTACAGCTTACTTCCTTCCGAGAACAAGTGCGAGGTTAATTTAAGGAATAAGCGTGCTTTTACCACACGACGTCTCAATACCATCCGCACTCGCAATAGTCTTATTCATCACTATGTCAATAAGGCAATGATGTAAATACTTCCTTTTTAATATTTTCAGGTTATCTTTTTTTTTTGTAAGCTTTCCTGATTTTATTGTAATTCATACGTAATTCAGCTTATGGCTGGCATGTTTTTGATCAATAAACTATCTATCTATCTATCTATCTACCCATTTATTTTTTCATTTTGTACAACTTCTTACTCAATTCATTAAAAAGGCATTCAAATCTTAAAGGTGAATAAATAGGTAATAATTTAGCAGTTTTATCAGGAGGAGGGTGTGGATGAACTATTGCTTGTGACGTCACTTGCGGAACAAATACTTGAGCAGTATTCTCAAGTGAACTTCCGCTCACTTTTTGAAGCGGAAAATATCCTCTAATTTTAAAACTGGAGAAATCAGCACTAGTCATAGGGCTCATAAGAAAGCCGTATTTAGCGCACTTGACCGATGTTAACAAATCATAAGTCCTCAATAAGACACGTTTTTGCTACCACGTTACACCGTCTCATAGATATGTAATGCAATGCAATACAAACCTTTTACTGGTATATTCCAACGGGGGTTTTCAATACTAATTCACAAATTCAAAATGTAGACTTAAAGTACTTTGCTATATAAACGGGTCCACAATTCATTTCGAGAGGAACGTGTTAAGACATTTAGCGTAATACCGTTTTTACTCTCATCACTGAAATTGTTGCAGGAGGATATAGTGTGGTAGAAAAGGGATTGACTTCTGTGTTGTTGATTCTTCCCAGAATAAATACAACGCAATAATTTTAATATGGCATCGAAGGGAAATCTCGGTGTCTTCGCGGAATGCTAGTGTACGTTCATCTTAAACTTAAAGAGACACGTAAATACTGAACCATATGTCTGAAATAAATAAATAAATAAATAAAACGAGAGGGAAGGAAATCACTCAATGTGTACAAACTTCTTTCCGTGTCAGAGTCAAAATGCGACCTCACCCACCCATACAAGGAGTTAACTTTGTTTTGATAATTCAATTGTTCGAAAGCCACATGTGAATGGGCCTGTCTTTCCCTACCATTAATCGTTCTTGGCTGTAAGCGCATTTCCGTGATGTAGTGATCACATGACATTGCCACTGCAATCTTTCTTTTGTTGTTTACAAGCCTTTGAACCGTATACACTATTTGAGTTGTGAATTTTAATAAAGCATAAACGAAAAGCCGATAAATTACATAAAAGAATATGTCGTCAGTTATTTTTCTTCTTTTTGTGTGTATGTGTTGTAACGTCAAAGAAGTAGTAAGTAGGGTCAGATACATTATGCTGGGAAATTTGAGTGTTATGCATCACTCTCAAAACAACAGCATTATGCTTAAAATTATGCTTGAAAGGTAGTATTATGCTCGACTGATCTTGGTTATTTTTGATGCCCTTTCGCAATGATGGAGACAAAAAAGGTATCTCCATCAGTCAGGAACACAATTTTGCATTGCATCAATTACAACTTTATAAGACATAAAGCGACCGCGAAAGTGAAATGTTTTCACTACAGTTATGGAAATGTTGACTACTATTATTATTATTAGTATTATTATTATTAGTATTATTATTATCGTTACGCTGAAAAAAATGACCATTATGCCGGGATTATGCTCGATGCTTTGACTATAGCACTGTGCCCAAAATTGTGCCGGCATAATGTATCTAACCCTAGTAGTAAGTAGTTCATGGAAGGATCTACAATACAATATGCACTGTACAATATACAGTGTACTACAAGCCACGTGCCGATCGGTACGCTTAATTAATGGGAAAAGGAGATTACGAATGAACGATGCAAAACGCTTTGCTAGCAGAGAATCTAACCCAGTAAAACTTTTTGACACCATTTTTGTTGTTGTAGTTGTTGTTTTTTATTTGGTTTTTTGTTTTCTTTTGTTTTGTTTTGTTTTCTTCAGCTGTAGTTGTTCTTGGAACTCTTACCGGTTTCTAAGACCCATTACTTTATGCTACCGTTAATAGAAGAATAAGAATAAATCGTCTAGTGACCAAGCTTGTTCGGTCAAGTTGACTGGATATTGGCCTCCTTTCTTTTTGCATTTTAGTCCATGAGCCAAACCCTGAAATGCGGCTAAAAATCGGTTTTCGTAGCACCCCCCGTAAGACATGAAATTTGTGTGAAATTAAAGCTTATTGTCTATATTT
>BLFK01000049.1:633165-653165 GCA_014634185.1 Astreopora myriophthalma | reverse complement strand
AAGTCGAGAATCAGACCTTTTGCAAGTTTATGATGAGCGACAGCTCTCTAACTGTTTTCAATGGTCTAGGTTTTGTTTTTTTCTATCTCGTACCTCTGATCACAGTAACAGTGTTGTACTCTATAATCATGAAAACTTTAAAAGAGAGGCCACCGCCTGGTAACTTACTAAAAATGAGAGGGACGGCTGACGATAAACGAAGACAACAGAATAAGAGGATACTCAAAATCTTGCTATCCATCGTATCTTTATTTTTTATTTGCTGGACACCGCTTTGTGCCTATTTGTTCCTTAGAAAGTTTTACCCAGCTGTTTTCCCAACCGACAGATGCTTGTTACTTCTTGGTTTTACATTTTATATTTGTCCTGCATTGAGCACTGCGGTCAACCCTCTTATACTTTTCGTGTTTAGCACAAACTATAACCAAGCGTTAAAGAGTCTCTTATCGCCAATGTTTTCTTCCTGCAAATGCGGACCTAAAGTTGCAAAGCGTAAGCAATCAGGAACAGTGGCAACGCAAATGATGAATATAGAAATGACAAACACCAAGCTGTTAGACTAAAAATTAACTATGACTTATTTTTAAACACATACAGCCTGGCCATTACCTGTTTCAGTTCACTGAACTGAAATCGGGTCTTGGGTTGAATACGTGTTAACCTACGATCCTGGCCAAACCGTCTGGGGACAGCGCTTTCTAGTTTTATGTTGGTCTATTACCTCCAGCCGATTTCCGTTTAATTTTTTCTCACAAATACTCTTCTTAAACAATGTTAAGTCCACAGCTTAAACAATATCATTAATACGTGTTTGACCCCGGAGACCCGACACAGTCCATATTCCGGCTTTGAAAAGAGACACAGGTTGTCCCAAATGTTTTAGCCAGGATTATTAGTAAAACTACTTTAGTCTCAACAGTTATACCGTCTGAGAACATCATTTACTGGGAGGGTCGGTAAGGCTAGAAATTTAACCTCTTTTCAGAAATATTTGTCATGTTTGTACTGCATAACGCACTTACAAATATTCCGCATTCGACACTGGAATAATTGACTTGTAACGCTTCGGTATTTAGTACTTCTTCTAGGTGTGTTATTCTTTAGATGTTGCCTTGACAGTTTGGCTAGCTAGGACATTCATTAAGCCGAGACATAAATTGTGAAGGGGAAACTGTATAGATCGTTTTCACACTTTACATCTTAGAATGCTGTTGATGTTCAATATAATTTTCCTACGATCCGTTAAGATTTTGTTGTATTTAAAAAAATAAAAGAAAAAATATCATGTCCATGGTTGGTATGTTGTTGTTTTGTTTTTTGTTTTTTTTTCTGAAAACCCCATCTCATTTGAGTTGTTGTTTTCACTACGGTCCAATATCACGTAAAGCCTCGCTTTCAAGAGTCGCAATTCCACGCCAATAACCTCGCCTAGGTAACCAATCAGAGTGCGAGAATCCTCTGAGCTGTGCGATCCTCATGCAAATCACATGTAGAATTACATTAATGAATTTACAAAGCAATGCAGATGAAAAGAATTCCCAAATTCCAAGGTGAAAATATACGAAAGTTGTTACAGGTTTAAAAATAATTTTTCAGAAGCGAGGCTTGGCGGTGAAACTTGGCGCTCTGACGTAATCATGCTTAGGGCCTGTTGTCCCTTTACTCCTGGGAGAGTAGAAAACTTTGTATGAAGGAGCATTTTGTCAGATCATTCTGGTCTTGCTTGTATGACGCTATCATGCAAATGGCCTATTTGGCGGGGGGAAATCCCACTGTAATCATTGCTAGTTTACTCGTATATCTACCGTTAAATCGACGACCGCAATTTGCAACTTTTTTTTTTTTGGAACCAATCGTTCGTTCGTTCGTTCAAGTTAGAAGAGTTTCCTAATTCGTGTAATAATCAAGATTTATAAACCGAATGCCAGTTTACGTTCGAAACAACT
Organism: Astreopora myriophthalma; assembly: GCA_014634185.1. Classification (NCBI taxonomy): domain Eukaryota; kingdom Metazoa; phylum Cnidaria; class Anthozoa; order Scleractinia; family Acroporidae; genus Astreopora; species Astreopora myriophthalma. The sequence continues at coordinate 651,219 of BLFK01000049.1, read as the reverse complement.
GGCATCGTGATTGCCATGAAGAATCGTTGCCCTTATCACGGGATGCGTACACGCGATGTGTATAGGTGTTGTGCACGTTACGTCATCGCCGCCATGTTGGTAGACGAAAACAATCCCTCATTAGCTCCTTTTGTTCGTCAACCAGCATTTGTACATTTCACTATTGTTATCTGTGCGTCTAGAGATTGGTTGCACACCACTATACCGAAAAAAAAAACGACCTGGTTGTTTTTTATTAAGTTAATCTCCATAAAGTCTCTTTTATAAAATGTATTTACCAAAAGCACTCAACGTGATAAATTGGCCATTTTACAGTTGCTTGCTCGGTGACCTGGCCTGTGAGCGGCTGCGAGGCTGCCGGCGACCTCGTATTGATACAGACCGCACTGCTTTTATCATGCAAAACGTAACGCTTTGTTCTAATGCAAACTGGTCTTTATTTTCATAAGAAAAGCAAAGAGGTTTCCATCAAAACAAGATCACCGGTAGCCTCACGTCCATCCGTAGGCTACCTAACACTGCCACAACTGTAAAATGGTCTATTCTAAGAGTAATATCCGTACTCATTTCATGTTTTGATTTGGACGCGATTGAATTTGCGTGTTTTAAATAAGGACAAATCAAATACGTTCTACAAAATAGACTCCAATGTGTTAAATCCATATCTTTGTGGTGCTCTAGATGTTAGAATATCTTTTCCCTGCAACTTTGAATTGATAAGATATTCTTTATCCATCTGCCTCTGACTCCACGAAAGCACCTCGTCAATGTTTGGCGTTTCAAGCCCCACAATTTCAGCAATACCCCGGATGACGGCCAGACCGTAAGGTATATCTTCCGTCATGTAACAGGACGTGTAATCTGGCAGGAATTTTCCGTCAGCGGTCTTCTTAACTGGATGTTTGAGGCTTTGGTAGACTGCATTAGTCTTTATCACTGTGTAAAGGTCGGTCTTGTCCGAGATCTCTTCAGAATAGCATCGAAGGTACCAGTCATAAATATGAACAACCTGTGAAAGAAAACAAAAGATTAACTTCGCCTTAAAACTGCTCTTCAAAGTTAAGACCGAGCTAATGCAGAGTGGTAGTTTCCCAGGACAAGAAAGGTGATGAGAACGGGATTTAACCTGAGACAACTACATCTGTCTGTAAACGTTTTTGGCAAGATTGCCAAATAACTCTGTTCACTTCATACGCGGTAATTATTTTCCGCGCAGCTTAACTTTAAATAGTGTATTTTGCAGAATGACCTAGGTAGCTATTACAAATTCACGCGCAGTTCTTTCACGGAGATGTCCAGTTTTCAGGCCCAGGGGAGGAAATCTTGAATCTGGCAGACGACAGCTATCATTCATTAAATCCTCTTTAATATCTGGGAACACTTCAAACTATACATTGCCCTCTAATCAGTCACAGCGCGTCAACAATCTATTTGACTGGAGAGCTTTCCCGCGGCAACTGCGGTTATGGCTTTCCCTTCTGCTTTTTTCTCGTGAGGAATTTTCAAATTGGTTCACTTTTTTATTTCAACATAAGACAGGCAACTTAACTATATCTTCTTCACTATGATTTTCCTCGGCTTTATTATCGTGCAAATTGAACATGTTGCAGTCAATCACATCCTACCTGCGACATGTCTGCTCCCGTCTTGAGTTCAAGCAACTTCGCAATCTCCTTAATTTCCTCTGAGATGCTGGAAATAAGGATGGCGGTTGGCTCTGTCAGACCATTGTAGAAAGGAGGTCGCTGACCAAGTGGTATCCCGTCCCACCCCTCCCACTGGCCGTACATGATTGATGTGTGAAGGTAGGAGTTGACGCTCATTAGGTCAACACCCAGAGGATGCCCTGACACAATCAGCTTCGGGATGGGTCCAAGGAGACACTGCAGAGTGGGGACTGGGTCCTTTCGGGGTGGCACATCTCCTTCCTGTACACAGAGAGTGACACGAAAATGTCTGTCAGTGTACTTGCTACTGGATGCAAAATATTGAAAATGTCATTTGCTCTCCGCGATTACTACCCACAAAAAACATCCCGCGTTTAATTAAAGTCTCCTCTAGATCCCTGAATCACGAGATTGGATTCAAGTAACCACTTAAAACAGTATAACATAAACGAAAAACAAAAAATGCACAGTAGGTACATGGATGGGAAAATACGACAGGATTGAAACGGATAACAACGGAGTAATATTAAAATCAAAGGGCGAGCCAGACGTTCTTCAAATTCAGTAACAATTCGCCCATAAGAAGAATTGCTTAAACGCTCAGAACCAAAGTCTTGTTCATGTCTCGGTTGCACGTGGTGATGAGTTTAGAATTCAGTCTTTTCTTTTTCAGCTGGCGGAATCCTGCGAATCCCGCAATCTGATTGATTCTGGGAGTGGGTGGAATTTTTCTGTCTTACCCGCCATGTGTGACGAGTCACCGAGTCGCAACCACGACTTCTTCGCGCCGTTTTGAGATGTTTATGCGATTTAAGCACTTCGAAAAGCATTATCACTCTTAAGATAGTGTTTGTACCTCGAAAGAAAAAAACAAACCAAAAAAAAAAAAAAGAACAGCGTGGTTTGGCCCTGTTAAGTTCAGGGCAGTATATTTATTACTCTACATTGACTTCTATCTTAAGTTGTTTTTGTAAGAGGATTGTATAGCCTTAAAGTAGACCAACATTTCGTAAACTGCTTCGGCCCTTAGTATTCCACAAGAAGCTATTTTCAACCATTTTCTTTTTGTAGCATTTAAAGCAGCGTTTGTGAATTGGAACGCAGTTCTAAATGAATAATCTCTCAAATTGATCCTTTTTCAAGTTTGAAAGAAACTTTTCGTGTACATGATCTTGTTTACAGAGTTGGATGATACCATTCACAGTTTTAAAAGCGGTTCTCGTTCGGTTAAAGATTGATAACTCTTTCTTTATCAATTGGTAGCTAAAACCATTCAAGCGTTTCTGTTTGTTGTTACCGTGTTGATTTGACAGTGTTGCAATAAATTTCTTCATGATTTAAGAAGAAACCAATTAAAAAAACAAAAAAAAACAGTGTCAAGGACCTCATGCTGGAATCAAGTGACGCCATATCCTGAGTCCGTAGGTATCATGGAACAAAGTGTTTCAACGTTCCAAGTACGATTGACGATTACCCCCCCCCCCCTCCCTCCCTGTCCGAACACACACACGCGCGCGCGTCCGGGTTCATGGGCTCTTGTCTCCCGGCGGCCACGTTAATATCGAGTGAATGAATCACTCAACTTAAAAGAAAACAAAAATAAAATAAATGAATCAACTGATTTTAAAAACAGGGTTAAAAAGTAAAACTGACAATCTTTGCCAGGAAGAATATATGTCCTAGCCCGACTCTTTAGTTAACTCCGTTTGGGAACGAGTTTAGACGGAGAATCACTATTACATTTCAAATAAGAAGAATCATATTTAAAAAGAAAACTTTTGTCACCTTTATAGCTCCCATCAAAGATGGCTTGATGCTGAAGACCTCACATTTCGCTCCAAACTCAGTTATACGACACTCCCAAGGTAATGACTCAAAATGAATCAACGTGCATTGTCGTCCTGTGACACCCAGCAAATGACGAGCTTGGAGCACAAATCCTGGGTGCCCGGGTAGGCCAACGATAACAGTCCCAGGTTTTATGTGAGGCTTTAGAGTCTTGAAATAAAGTTGATGGGCAGATGCTGGCAGCACAAAGACCACTGCATCAACATCTTGCATAGCATCTTTTGGATTTTTCGTGATCGGTGTCGGTTTAGACGAGATGCGAGTTAATTCTTTCGTCTTGCATTGAAAAGTAACCTCGAGTTTCTTCTTTTGTAAAGCAGCATTCCATCTCTCATCCTCGTTTAAGCTAAGAACTCCAACGTTTAAATCTTCGTTCGCCGATGCAATACCAACTAAAGCATGTGCTCCTACACCACTCCCACAAATCAGCAGCTTCGTGGTGTTTCGCGACTTTCCCTATCAATAGAGTAAAGTTTTCACCTGGTATGAATGCTTTTATATCTTAAATGGCATTTCGTACACAGCTAACCCCTGCAAGTGTAAATTTATTAAATTTTCAACCTCTGATATTGTGTTTCTAGCGTCGTGATCTGTTCACTCAAACTCGGTAGTCAGCCCATACACCGTAAGACGTTATATGGGAACTGATTGCGCCAAGTAATGCCAGGCTAAAAAATTAATTTTCTACGTGAAGCAAAACTTCCAGTGGGCAAAGCGAAGTTAATATTGAAATTCAATAAAGCAATCATTCCATTCGCACTTGTTGAATATGAAATTGTTTATTATCGCTCATGGAATAATTGTTAAATGGCTGATGCGTGCATGTGGGCAAATAATGCACGCTTTGACAACTATTGTTAAAGACTTAACCCAAAAACTACTGACGAATCGCCGTCTTTCAGATGAAACGGTTATTGTTTTTGCTTTAAAAAGCTGGAGGAGCCCTTACCTTAAAGCAGTTCTGTAGCCATATGACTGAGAATTGCTGTCCACATTATTATCAGCTAACAAAATTAATGTCATTACGTCCACCCGTAACAATTAACTTTCCTTACTGTCGGGAATGCAACCGCTCCTGTTTGCTTGATGAAAATTGGGGATTGGGGCCACAAATACTCTTCTTTTGCATACACCAGCATATTAGACATTAAAATGTTACGAAACGTCTTTGTTATATTTTTACTGGGAGCTTTTAAACCGTTTTAAGTAGCATCAAATGGATAACAGAAACCTACAAACAATTTGAAAGCGCCCAATGTTGCAACCAATCCTGACAGTCCGGTACCTCCACCAATGGCAGCAGTAGCAGCTGAGCCGATCACACCAGTGGCTCCCGCACTCTGACAAGCAGCAAATAGACTCCCGGCTGCCACATTTCCGATTGCTGATTGCACAGCGGCTGCCGCCGAACCAGCCACTACTCCTGACGCTCCAAATCCAGCAGCACCCAAGGCAGCACTTGCAATTACTGGAGCAGCTGCTATACCAACAACAGTAGCTGCTGTCCCTACACCTGCGGCAATCAATGCCCTTCTCATAAAGGACGTCTGTTCTGAAAGACGAAAACAGCACCAAAATCACCTGTCAGAATTTTTGTTTTAACCTAGGAGAAGCTACACGATTTGGGGTTGACGACACGTTATAATATAAGTTAAAACCTCTTCTCTCTTAGCTCCGTTTCTTTGACAAGTCTGTGGGTCGTAAGGCGTAGCAGTAAATTACCCGCCTATGTTCTCCGGAAGAAGGTGGGCGGCGCGGGGAGGGTGAGTCCCTATAGATAGAGTCTTTACGATAGGCACAAGCTTCACAGTTTGATAGCCACCACTTGAATTAGCATTCTTCCTTATGCAGACTGTAGCGAACTTGAATCAGCACACTGTTGTGGATTTGGCTTTTCGTTTGTGCAGTATTTACAAGATAGGCCGGCAAGATGTATTATGCGTATACAAGGGCAATTGACTTAGTTGTGTCTTGCAGACGTACTGTTGGGAATCTTGCGATTGCTTCCAACCCAATGATTTTTCTGATCTTCCCGGCCTCTAAAGCCACTCACAGCTATTGCTAAATTCGCAGTTGTACTTCTCTCACGATCTCAAACCACTCATGCTCGAAGTGGACCAAAAATCTACTAATTGGGTAAAAAAGGTTTCCGGTTGGCTAAGAAATTAACGAAACATTTTTCTGTTACATCTGAACATAACTGCACGCTTCTTGACAGTACAAATCACCGTCGAACTCTACCGCAAATTACAGTGCGCGTCTGCAGGCCAACGCACTAACTACGAATTAGGTGTCTCACGAAAATAAAAATTAAAAAGAATAAATTTAAAAAAAAAACGACGAAGATAATATGCAATAACGCAATAAAATTCATAGGAGAGGGTCTCCCAGGGGTTTTGGGGAACAAGGGAACATCGCCAATTTAAACTGGGGAACAGGAGAACAGGGGAACAAACACAAAATATCTCAAGGAACAAGAGAACATAAACCCCTCTATGGATCAAAGAGCTGGGAACAAGTTCAGAATGAATTTCGGGAACAAGGGAACACAAACGAACTTTTTAAAGGGAATAAGGGAACAACGACCCCCCCCCCTCCCCCGGGAGGCCCTCATAGGATTTGTTTGACTGAGAGGTGGGTGAGTTAAGAGGGCAAGATCCTAGAAATGAAAAAGGGGGAAACATAAGAGGGTTGTTATAGTAACTTAGCAAAGAAACCAGAAGGACAGTGAAGTGTAGACTTGAGTAATGTGTCTTACCGTTGTTTGATGAATTTCTGCCCTCAGTCTCGTCATCGGGATGAGCTGATTCTACTGGCTTTTTGTCTTCTTCTTCCTTTTCCGATTCCTTCTCGGGTTCCTTATCGGCTGGTTCCTTCACTCCATCGTCCTGTACAGGAATCACTAATCACTCTTCCCTTTCGACTATCGTACTAGCAATATACTGGTCCCGTAAATAAGGACTTACCACTCATTGTGAGAGGATAAAATATTGACGACCAGTTATTCGTTATCATTCTAGACCTGCCAAGTTTCACGCATTATGCTTGAGTCTCACGCCTGGTTAGTATAAAACGCGAACTGCGGACTGCGGACCAAGACTGCGGACCGGGTATAAAACGTGGACGAGGTATAAAACGCGGACCGCGGACGGGGTCATTGTTTTACCTTTCGGAAATTAACCCTAACCCTGAATTTGACTAACCCTTGGCCTAAGGTTGGTTTTTAGGCCTATAGGCCTATAGGCCTAGGGTTAGCCCGAATTGAGGGTTAGGGTTACTTTCCGAAAGTTAAAACAATGAACCGGTCCGCAGTCCGCCTTTTATGCCTCGTCCGCGTTTTATTCCCGGAGTCCGGCTCCGCGGTCCGCAGTCCACGTTTTATACTGACCGATTTATCACGCCTGACGCACAGATCCGGATAGACTAGCCACAAGTCGACCGCGAGAGCCAAAATAAATTCGCAAAGAAGTCGCGAAGTAAGCTAACTTGCACTTCGTGTCGAGTTTAGAGGCGTTTGAGTCCAAACTGTGAAGAAATGCGAGTCGAAACATACCATAAATAAAAAAATGACGTGTTTCGAGTGGAACCGGAGGGACTGGAAACGAACTTGAGTGCGAGTCTCGTTATCAACAACCATTAGCGTGACATCACGAGCTTAACATTATGAGATATCTTCGGAGATATATCTTCGGAGGTGTTCGAAAGTCATCGGAATATCTCCGGTAATATTCGGAAAATGTCGGGAATTTTCGGAAGTTACCGGGACGCTTGCGGAACCTGAAAAAAAAACGGGTAGAAATCTCATGCATTTGACTCGGGAAAATTTGGCAGGTATATAATTATATTTTAACAGACACTGCCACATTATGTTATTGTTACTCTATCTAACCACCTAAATCCCTCGCGAAAACGCTTCCATTCCAATAAGATTTTATCGCCTTGTTCGGATTAAAACAATGTTTGTATATTTAAGCTTAAGATCGAAACAAGAAAGGCACCATGAATAGCGTGATCTTTGCTGACGTCATTGTTTATATTTTTGGGTCATTAGCACACGAGTTTGCCCTTAGAAGAGCTCATTGTACATACAAATTAAGTTTCAAACTTGAAAGAGCTGCTCAACCTGGGCAATCTGCACAACTTTCACGTCTTTGCAAGCAATATCTAACGAGATATCAACTAAAAAACTGCTAAATTGCTGGATGGCAAAAACGTTCACTACCCGTACATTCTTTGAGAGAGAATTCATCCGAAACTGTTCGGTATATCGGTCTCAAATTTTCAGAGATGACAGACATATTTTCGATCAACATTCAGTGAATTGAGAGAAATTATTTGAACAGCGTGATAAGAGAATGACAAGCATATGCTGATGACGCAAAAATGGAAACAAAGATTCCCCGGTATGAACAGAAGAATATTAACATGATATCCATCCGGGAATACCTACTATGTTTTGGTAAACCTTGCAAGCCATTTTCCGCTGTGAAGACAAAGAAACGATAAAAGCGGGGCTGAATAGCGTGTTCGTTACATGTTGTTACGAAATGTCCACCCACCACGTGCTTCTTAATTAAATGTACAGGTCCGGAGTCCATAAAAAAATAGCTAAGAAAAGCCGTAGCCGATCAAAAATAGCTAAGAAAAGCCGTGCCGATCAAGGGACTTAAAGCTACTCGGGTGGCTCAAACCGATCTCAGGCAATCAAAGCAGCAACACGTTGGCAAATGCTGGAATCAGGAAAGAGGAAAGAATTTGTGCATACCTAATTGATATTTTATTCAATTCCGTCGCTAGTGTGTGCTTCCCGTGGTACTTTCATGCTAGTTGACAGAAACGTGCCATCGTGTGCACTGACAACTCGCCGCCGATTCTACATGAAATGAAAGTGAGAGCTGAGCTAAAAGTTTGGCTAGATTTCAGAATACGCGTCCACTTGTTAGCACATGAATAGTGTGTTGTTATTTACGTTTAGTTCTTTAAAGTGCCTATGAAGTAAACTTATTTCTTTATTATTTGTAATTATTAAGGTTAAAGAATTGAAGAAAACAATACAAACGACAAAATAATAAGTCCATCGAAACGTACCTGGAGTTCCACTGTTAGAAATATGCCGAGTAGTCATTCTATAAATTGTTTACGTAGATCACGTGCAAATGAGTTATCACCTACCTTCAAATCTGTTATGTTTGCTAGCGCGCGTTCAAACTGCCCAGATTTTTTATTTCAGATCTTGATAGAAGAAGGCCAAAGGATTATCTCAATATTAATTTCGACTCGATATCGGGCATACCAAGATGCGTTTCAAGCTCGTAAAAATACGCAACTTTTACAGTTTCCATAGGAAACTGAAAAGGCAATTCTTTGACAGTCGACGGAGCCCTTCATAATACTTGAAAAAAATAAAACTTCCTAGTGTTAGATAGAAGAAAGGCGAAGCTCTTATGCTAAGTTTATCCCGTGTTCTAAAATTGTAAATTGTTTCAATGCGATTAGCGAGAACTTCGTCAATTTTCCCGATATTTTTTGCATATTTAATGAGGTAAAAAGGTGTATTTTCGTTTTTTGCGAATTTCTCGAAGGCATTGAATTCGTAGAAAATCGGAATAACATTTTCGAAGACAGCTCCCTAAAAGCGTTCTTGAGGCAAAGTTTCAGGGTTTTCGATTTTTTGAACCTGTCCAGCAGCTCTCGATATTTGGAGTCATTGACTCTTAACATGACAATGGAGCTTACTCACCAAGGTAGAATATGTCTTCTTGAAACGATATTCAAGCAAACGAAGGCAACCGATAATGCTATGGAACATAAAGACAACAAAATGTCCCTTACCTGACCAGATGTTTCTGTAGTTTGGTCGCATGTTGCATCTTCACTCTTGTCTGCCATGTTGTAATAGGTAAAAGAATAGTCAGGTGACTTCCGCCAAAATATTCAGAATTTGTACTCGGAAGTCGTACTTAGTCTTTTCTCATTTTTCCGCATCCAGTGCAGCCTGGTTTTCACTAGCGACGCAATCACAAAGCGCAATCATTATACATTCATGTCAAGTGAAAACGAACCGTAGGTCAAGTACAATCACAGGACACATGGACGAAGGATTCACTAGTTCCATTCTTTCTCTTATAATCGGGGGCTGTGAGCGGAACGTGGAACACATTTTTCACCACTGGGAGCACAAAACAGCTTGTGTTGCGCTTATGTTATGTTCCGTTTTCACACAACACAAACGAACACAAGCATAAGTGCAAGCGCAGCATAAGAAAGAGGAAAAAAATTGATCCTTGCTGCTTGTTGCTTGCACTTTTGTTTATGCTTATGCTTGGGTTAACCCCGTTTTCACGGTGAAATGAGCGCTATTGTGCTTGAGCTTCCGTCCCTAGTGGAAACCAGGCTTTAGGGCTTGACAAAGTAAGCTCCAAATATGCAGTAGTATGCCTTTTTGCATAAGAGACTTTTCCCACATTCCTCCCAGTCCCCCACAAGTTTTGAAGCGAGGCTGGGAGCGAACATCTTCCGGTTAGCGCCGGTTTCCATAGTTAAAAAAAAACCTTAGACATCTCGTCACAAATACACGATGCAGTATTTTCTGCTGTTATGGGATAAGCGCACCGTCATCAGAAAACCTCATCAATTAGACAGAAAACTGACTGAAAAGAGCTTCTGTTCAGCAAGAAACAGCATTTCTGATTTTAGGGCTGATCTACAGTCTTAGGCCGCGGCACCGCTTTGAAGCGGTTAGTTTTCAGTTATTGTTATGGGTAATTTCATTTAAATCGTTTACAAAATTCGTTAGTCTGAGCTAGATCGCCTTTTATTTCTCATCAGATAAACACCCCTGCTTGTGTATTAAATAGGGGTTATTCACCAGCCGGGAGGTCCATATTGGAAAAACTGTGCCCGAGGTCTCCGATAACCCGCGGTTAGGGTTAGGGTTAGGGTTAGAGTACTCAAGACAGAGGGCACAGTTTTTTTTTCTAAAACACAACGAAAGGCGTGCGGAAGACCCGAACATTTTAAGGCTGCAAGCATGCAAGCGATTCCGCCCGCCGTGAGCGGGCCGGATGAGAAACTTCCGCCCGCTCCCGGACAGAATCCGATTCGAGGGTTTGGTTAATTCCGCCCGTTCACGTACTGAGAGAAATATATCCTAATAATGATAATAACAATCATTGTTATATAGCTGGCGTTTTTCCCGCTACAGCGCGCCCATTCATTGGCTAGTTCATGGTCACATGAAATCTAACAATGAAACTGTTTACCGCCAAATGCCATGAGCGGGCAACATTGCGAAAACTATGACGTCAAACGGGAAACAGTTCAATGTTACCCGCGAAATGTTGACCGCTGTTGAACGTGATCAGAGCGTGCAGTTGAAGGTGGCCTGATGTTGTCGCTGGAATATCAGCGCGTTTTTCAAAATTGGCTTTTGTTTTTATCAAGCGACTGCGTTCGCAATTTTTTGCTATATAACAAATCACTTAATGGCTGGTCCCTTGTCCCACAAATCACTTAATGGCTGGTCTCAATGTTGAAACATTGAGATTCGAGGGAAACAAAATTCACTGTTCCCCTTGGGACCAGCCATTAAGTGTTTATTATTATGTGGCTAGCTCCGTGAGCGGGCAAGATGAGCCAAATCGCGCGCTGTGATTGGCTACCCGAGCGGGCAAGATGGAGCTATCTTGCCCGCTCGGGACCACCCGCCGTGTCCCGCGCGAAAAATTTCCCCGAAAGCCATATAATAAATCCTTTATTGACCAAGCTTTTTCGGTCAAGATGGCTGGATATTGGCCTCGTTCTTTTTTTGCGTAACGCAAAATAAGAACTTGGCCAATATCCAGCCATCTTGGCCGAAAAAGCTTGGTCAATAACGCATATATACTGGTATACTTGTGCCCAACAATTTGGCCATTATCCACCTAGTTTACAGCGTACACCTTTGATGTTGGACATCCATGTTATGGTCAATAGGCCATTTCCGAATTCACGTTAGCCTCTTTTTCAAAGCGAGTCTAAGTGCGAAAGTTTTGTGATGGTAATTAGTTTCACTTTGCATATGAATAAAAACTTATTTTCATAACAATGACTTCGCACTTAGACTCGCTTTGAAAAAGAGGCTAACGTGAATTCGGAAATGGCCTATTGACACCTGTCAAATCAAGGTATCTGCTGACCAGTATCACCGGACGATATCGCGGGCTCAAGTTTAGAGCTCATCGACGTCAGCTGGACCGTCAGCTGTTTTCTAAGTTGACCGCTGACCGGGCACTAGTTTTCGATTGGATCGCAGGCTCAAGCCAGGTTAACTTATTCAGGACACCTAAACCAAAACGAGGCTTCATTTTTAGCGTGCTTTCTGCGGCTCGACTCGGCTACACGGCCATCGTCGACTAAAGCTCATTTTCGTGTTTAGGTGGAAGACGGTTTTGATTTTTTTTCCCCCATGCATTTTTCGCCGGTTTTAATCCAAAACAGGTTTGACATATATAGCTGTGCTCAGGACCATACTGGTGGCTACGCAGTTATTCGAGTCAAGGATCGGAGGAATCTCTGAAGTTAAGGCTGAGTGTTTATTTTTAATTTGTTTAGAGCTGCTTTTTGCTCTGTTGTTATTTTTGGCATATTTTTAGCAGATTTCTAATTTTGAATAATAAGGTTGCATGATGCCTGGAAGACCTATGACAGAAGAGCAGAAACGAAAGAAGAGAGAAAGAGGTCGAGAAGGACAGAGGGAAAGAAGAACCAGAACCGAAGAGCAGCGGGAAGCGGAGTTAAAACAACTGCGAGAAATGAGAAGCAAAAGAACGGAGGAAGAGCGTGAAGCTGAAGTACAAAGACTGCGAGAAATGAGAACGAGTAGAACCGACGAAGAACGGGTGGCTGAAGAGCAAAGGCTTCGAGAAATGAGAAGCAACAGAACGGAGGAAGAATGGGAAGCAGAGTCACAGCGACTGCGAGAAATGAGAAGGAACAGAACCGATGAAGAACGGGTGGCTGAAGTAAACTTGTAAACTTGTAAACTTCCTATGTCAGGGGATATTTATTATTTTTCCACGTCATCTTGTTTTAACTCGTTTTAGATTGTTTTGTTTGGTTTTCTTTATTTAATTGCTTTCGCCACGGCTAAACAACAACAACAACAACAACATATTCAAAATTGTTGTATCCCGTAAATTCGTTGTTTAAGTAACGCCAGTAAGAATAAATAACACGGGTGCTCCGCCTTTAGGCTTGCCTAAATCTGTATTACTATTATTACTATTATTATTATTATTACTATTACTATTATTGCGTCACTACTGTTTGCGCGAGCCAAGAAGGACCCTAGAATAGACATTGCAAGAACACCGTAAGTTTGTGGTCGGCGCAAGCTGGGTGTTTTAGGGACTGCACAGAGAAAGACACGAAAGCCGTAGGCGAATTTTAGACACAGGCTGCCTTAGGCCTGGCACGCGTAAAAATCTGATAGGGGCCGAGCCTTTGCGTACCACGTCAAAAGCTCGATAAACGAAAACATCCTTTTTCTCCACGAAACACACTATAATCTTTCCCTGATAAGAACTTACTGTAGAAGGCTTTGCTCGAACACAAAAAAATTTGGAAATCACGTGAAACTTCGCGAGGTCCAAAGTCCAACATTCCAGATTTTGGAAGTGCGTTGTGATTGGTCTACGCAATGTCTACGTTAATGTCTGCGCGGAAGGCTACCGGTTCGTGAAAGCTGCAAGCGGGGAGGCAAGTATTGTTGTAGAGCGCAAAATGGAGGTGGCATCTTTCACTTGGGTTATTTTCTTGCTTCTAATCTCGCCAGTTAATGGTAAGAATACACTTATCACGTATAGGAAGTGCAATTGGTGAATTGAACAAGTGAGACACTAGTTCATGTAATTAGCCTGGCACTCCTTTATGCAAATTCCCTTCAACTTAAGGCTGGTTTCCAATGGCTACAGTCGGCTCTGCGATCGTTTGCGATCCTCTGCGATTATATGGAAACAGCTCTCTTTGCGATCGTCTGCGATCCGCGATCGTCTGCGATCATATGGAAACCAGCCTTTAGGCTCTTCACAAACAGCATTTTATCATTAATTATGTAACCTTGATAATGGCGCAAGATGCACCGAAACGTCGGTTTCTATCACTTATATTTCATGTCTCATGAGTTCATCATGTAGGAAACTCTTACATTAAGTCAAAAAGACCGGGTGTCCGACTGTAGAGAAGGAATCTGTGGTTTTCTGCCTTGAGACTCACTGGTAAATTTGAAGACATTCGGTCTGAATAATTTAAACTCAGTTGGAAGCAACTAGGAGAGAAAAACTAAAGTACTACCGCATAGTGCGGTGGTGCGTATAGTCTGATTTCTTTTTATAATTAATGTAGTATGTGTGCTCAGTCATGTAACTTGATAAATGGGTACAATCCTATTTGCACTTTACGCTTACTTCCAAATAGAAGCTGAATGATGATTCGAAATTTAGAGCCATTTGACAAACGTTTCAGCCACCATATTGGAGACAGGATGTGAGAGTTTGTGTAGAACGCAGAAGTTGTGCTCACCTCACTCTGGGCTCGTTTTCATTCCTTCCAGTGTGATTCTGGTCTACACCACATTCTCTAGCCCCCTCAGTATGTACTGTAGTTTAGTGTGTAGTTTAACTAAACGAAAGTAGTAGATTTTATTAGATGTCTGCTTTATTTATTTACTGCCTTATTAGACATTTCATTCTAGCATCAATGCTTACCATTGGGATGCATGTGACCATTCAATGACCTCCTTGTTCTGCTTGTGTTAAAGAATATTTTCATGATCTCGCTGATTAGCTCTTCATATTGTTTTCAAGAAAAGCGGGTAAAATAAAATGATGATGAAAACAAAGCACTGTTTTTCTACTAAGAATGGATCGGAGGGAAAGACAACAAGACCATCCCAGAAAAAAAAATTCTAAGAATGCAAATTTCGCTTTCCCCGAAACGGGCTATAAATAGTCGAGGGATAAATTACTCACTCGATCGGACAACATAGAAATGGTGGCAAAAGATAACTTTTATACGTAATAACTTAGTACAGGTATTCATTCTTTTAATCAGGCAAGGAGCTCGTTTCAAAGCGAGTCCTGGTGCCCAACCATTCAAATGGAATTGAGTTGTGTATTTTCATGGAAATGAACTCAATTATTATTTGAATGGTTTAGCACTAAAACCGGTTACAGACGAACAAGTTTTCCTTGACAAGTGTTATTGAAAAGTTTTATTTGCTCATGTGTGTGAACCACACATTTTCAGTGACAAGTTTTGCCTTGACAATTTTTTTTTTGCTGGTGTGAACGAATGAACAAGTTTTCTTTGACAAGTTTTAACTGTAGCCAGCGGAGGACGGAAAGCAAAAACACATGGAGCCATTTTCGTTTTTTGATCATGGCTCATGCTTATTTGATGAAAGAAAAAAGGTTGCTGGCTTGTGGTCTGGGTTTTGCTTTACTTTGGCAATATGGCACTCGAAGAGACCTATGAATCGCGGGTGGCTTTTTCTTGTTTCGCTTCCTGTAGGAATCCACTTTGGTATTCCACAAGTTTTCTCTTGATCTTAGGTATTCGAGAAGTGATGTAGCAGAATTGGTCCAACGAACAGTGTTTTTCCCGGCCATGTTGTTATCCGCCATTACGGCTAGCACAACAAGAACACCGCAGAGGGCCCGCAATATTTGTCAATTTTCTTGACAAGTTTTCCTTGTCGACCCGGCGTACAGACCAGCAAGCTCTGCACCTGTCAACTTTTTCCTTCACAAGCGCACTTGTTCAAAAGCTAGCGTGCTAGCTTTTGAAGAAGTGCACTTGTCATGGAAAAACTTAACAAGTTTTTCTTTGCACACCAGCAAATAAATCTTGTCCCAGAAAGTCAAAACTTGTCCCAGAAAACTTGCTCGTCCGTAACCGGCTTCAGATTCCTCCTTAACCAGAGGCAAATAGCAACTCGAAAATGTCCTATTGTTGACCAGTACTCGCTGTTAAAGTTGACATCTTGAAATTTAAAAATTCACCAGCAGACTCACAGAAACATCGCAATTTGAAACAGTATTTTCCACCTAGTTAATGTTTAAATGTGACGTTCAGAGCAGATTTTGTGCAAAAAGTACCCCTTCACAGTTCATGTTGCTACAGTTACTAAACGTGACAATCGATTTCAGATTTATGCTGTTTCTGTTTTCGAAGGCTGCGTGCAAACGAGCGCAACAACTCCCAACAATATTGCGCTACGCTTCGACTATCACGGAACAAGAGAAATGTTGGGAATTTTTGCATCAAAAGTTTGAGCGGTTTCAATCTCCTCGCTGAAACTCCCAATAACACGCAACAACATGCAACAGGGTGTGCAAACGGACGCAACATGTATCACCCAACAATGTTGAGTCCGTTTGCACGGAGCCTAAGAATTAATGCAGCGTCAGAGAAGGATCAGTAAGGGGTAAAATCAAACCTGGGATTTGCCTCTTTTTTGGACTGGGAAAATCGAATTTACTGCACTGGAGCTGGGATTTATCCGCTAGGAAAGGGAGAAACAATTGCGAAAATCGAAATGGGATCTCTCTTGTTTAGCGGTCTCCGACTGTATAATTTAAATCAATTGCTCAAATGAGCCTATTTTGGAAAATACATTGTATAGACAAAATTCTCCAATAGCACAATTTCACCTTCGCAGCGCCTTCAATAGCTTGCAGGCTTCACACGGTTACATTTTTTACGATAACTGCAGAAATTCAAGCGCGCTCATTGGCTAATTTTTATGGTCAATATGCGGACAGACACATGAATTTATAATGGTCTCGCGTTTCGTCTTAATTTCGTCTCTCCTACGTTTTTGTTATCGTAAAAAACAAATTGACGTCAGTTTTTAATGCGCCTGTCCTGTTATTGATCATAAATTTCGTCATCACATTGTCAAAGTAGTTTGCGGATCCACTCGGCTATTGCCTCGTGGATCCACAGCTACTTTGACAATGTGATGACGAAATTTATGATCAATAACAGGACAGACGCATAAAAAACTGACGTCAATTTGTTAAATTGAGCTCTGTCTGTTTCTTTTTCTGATCAGCGATTTGTTGTTTATGGATTTGCCTGCAGAGGCAAATCCATAATTATCCATAAACAACAAACAATGGTAACAAGGGTTGGAAGACATAAAATGTATGTCTTCCAAAGAAAATAAATGGTTTTATGTCAAGTTGATAGCGACGTTTTGTGAACAATTTCCCAGCTTCCGGTCGAGGCATCCCTGCCATCCGGCACTTAATTCGATAGAGTCCCTTATAAGCGCTCTTTTGCTGTTTCCCGTCTCTCCCTTTCTACTTTCTGTCGTTTGTATACGGCAGGTATGCCCGTACCTTTGCTGGGATTACGTTCTTTATGTTTCTTATGCCTATGGTTCAATCACTTTTGTCCCAGCAAACGGGGCTAGCCTAAAGCAATACCTTGCCGACAATAGTTAGCTTTGAGTTATGAAGCTTGAAGCATAGATAGCGTTTACTTGCCGAATAAGGGATTTTCTTCAGTCCATGTGAAGATAGGTGTATCTAAACGAAATAAGTTAGTGCTTTGCATACATTATGTGCAGCTGTAGTTTGCCAACAAGCACTAGGAATGGGATTTCAGATTTGGGAACTGGGATTTGGTCCAACATTAGACGGGGATTTTTTGTCAATTCAAAGATTATTTAAAAAATGGATGGCTTTTAGTGTACTGCAACATCTAGTACACCCGTAATTTGCATGTAGTACATCTGTAATTCGTGCAGATCACAACTTAGGTCCGGCAACGTCTCAACAAAACTTACCAGCGGTCGGACTCAGAGCAGGGCGGCCTTACCTGTTTTGATTGAAGAGTAGAAGCCAATAGTCCCTATAACATAACCTTTGCTCAGGTCCAATTTTACCATCGCTCTTATGTTGTCTTATGCTTCACCGAAACGAAAATATAGCGTGATTTCAGGTTATTATAATATGTCATCTGATTTCTTCAGGTGATGAAAGTGAAGAGAAACAGGAATGGTGTTTTGGCGATTATGCATTCGCTGTAGGAGTCGGCACAGTAGCTGTAGTAGCGGCTCCCTTTGTCCTTAGCGCGGCTGGATTCACTGCTGGAGGAGTAGCCGCGGGCTCCTTGGCTGCTGGCGCTCAGTCCGCGCTTTACGGAGGAGCAGTCGCCTCGGGGAGTACATTTGCGGTTCTTCAGAGTGCTGGCGCGGCAGGCATTGGCGTGGTTGGCAAGGTCGTTATTGGTTCATCGTCTGCTGCAGTGGCTAAATATTTGAAAAGCGAAGTGTCACCATGTAACGAGGCAGTGGCTAAATATTTGAAAAGCAAAGTGTCACCATGTAACGAGGCAGGGGCGGCTGCTTTTTTCCTTAGCGCGGCTGGATTCACTGCTGGAGGAGTAGCCGCGGGCTCCTTGGCTGCTGGCGCTCAGTCCGCGTTTTACGGAGGAGCAGTCGCCTCGGGGAGTACATTTGCGGTTCTTCAGAGTGCTGGCGCGGCAGGCA